>JAIGNY010000685.1:0-42500 GCA_020152595.1 Chiridota heheva
CTGCACTATATTTTGTGAAAAATACTCTGACAAACATTGAAGAATGTTCATGACTGCATATTGAATTCGCCAATCAGCTTCCAACTTCAAAGAAAGTGCTCACGTACATAGTGCATGGCTACTTGCATATTTTCTGTCCCACATGAAATGACTGAATAATGCAGGGAGTTGCAATTTCCAATGGAGACCTGCACAAGTGACTCTATACTTGTTGTGCAGGGATGACTTATTTTCCAGGACAAAGAGCTATTTTTGGACATCAACACATGAACTTCTCCATCAATTTTGATATTTTCAAAATGTACAGCAACTTCAAGATGAGATTCACAGTCGAGAAAATACTACTGAATCATAAAAACAGCATCAAGAATTACCAAAAAAATTAATGATAATACCTCAATGTTTTGTTTTCTTCTTTGCATCTATCAATCTCTGCTTCCACAGTCTGTTTCCAGAACAATTGCCATTCTGCAAGTAACAAAAGAAGATGAACATCCAATCAGGAGCCATTAATTATAATAATAATCATTAATATTTTATTAATAGAGAACAAGTTTCCCTCTAAGTGACAGTGTAAGGGGAAACAGTATTCTTAATATTTCTGGACTGATCATCTTGATTTGAAGGGGAACCTAGGGAGTCAGATAGCCCCATTACATAACCCCTGATCATGACTGACAGGTAAAATGTTGATTGATGAAGATTAATTCAAGATTATTCTAGAAATCAACAAATATCAGCTTTTGCTGCAGATCTAGAACAGCTGAAAAATAATTTGCTCGAAGACTTGAAAGGATACTAATGTTTAATGTTTAGAATCAAATTTTACTAAAGGAAAAAGTGGTAAAATGAGGATCCAAGTTAAGTCTTCTTTGTATATAATCTTGTGAAAACCAAGATGAAGACTGACTTAGACAGTTTGTTCTCATCCTGTTGTTTTTCAACCTCTTTTTGCAGTAGTTTTGACTTGATCTCTGCCTCAAGTCTGAAACAAGATGGTGAAAATAAAAAGTAACTAGAACTGTAAATACCGTCATGGTTCGCATGCCAATGTAAATTGACACACATATCACATGACCCGGTCATTTATCAAAATGGCATCTCACACTAAGTACCAAATAGCATCCCATGTCCCACATGGCAATCCATGTCCCACATGGCATCCCATGTCCCACATGGCAATCCATGTCCCACATGGCATCCCATGTCCCACATGGCATCTCGTGTCCCACATGGCATCCCATGTCCCACATAGCATCCCACCCCATGTCCCACATGACATCCCATCCCATCCCTTGTCCCACATGGCATTCCACCATTATCTCCCACATGGCATCCCACCCCATGTCCCACATGACATCCCATCCCATCCCTTGTCCCACGTGACATTCCATCATGTCCCACATGGCATCCTATCCTATGACCCACATGGCATCCCACCCTATGTTCCACATCCCATGTCCCAAATGACATCCCACCCCATGTCCCACATGACATCCCATTTTGTTACATGTTATATAAATCGATGTGTAATGTATTTACTGTCTGCCTGTATACACGCTAAAACCAACCAAATCATTTAAATTTGAAATCTGCAAATGATATCTTGGCAAAACTGATATCACATGCAGTGATAAACCACGGGCCAATTTGAATCGCATTATTCAGTTATCAGTAACTATTGTGAATAATGATAAAATTATGGTCAGTAACTACTGACATGTATTATAATACAATAATACATATTACGACTATGGTCAGTAACTACCGACACATATTATAATACATATACATTTACGGTAGCACATAACTATTTAGGCACTACTACGCTAGCCCAAGATGAGAACTCCTGCATGAGAAAGGTCTAATATAGAATATGTTGAGGATCTCTTATTTCATAGGTAGATTAGAAGTTGAAAATTTCAGGGACCGTCATGACTATGCGGTCCGAAATTGACGATATCTTCTCCAGAAAAAAGAAAGAAAAAAAAGTTTAGTGGGGAACTATACCGTAAGCCCATACTAAACTCTGAGTTATTTGATAATGGTGCACAACACCTTTCTACTTCGGCCTAAAAAAGGCTTAAAATATCAGGTAAACCCTTATCAGAATGGTATTTTCAGAAAATATTTCGAAAGTGCCCGAAACTTCCCTTTTCTGTTGCAAAAAAGACCCCGAACTTTGTTCTTTCATCATAGGTTTCAATGGGGAAAATAATAAGCTGATAAGATCCGTGCTAAAATAGGATGTATAGGTACAGATCACAAGAGGGCAGAGGCGTGGCCTGGGGGAGAGGAAAGGGTAAGGTATCCCATGAGCGGATTTCACCTACCCGATTGTATGCTTTCTGCCCGGTTGGAAAGTGAAATAAAAAACTATTAACATAAAATTAGAAATTGTTGTAAAATTATTGGATATGTCAAAAATCCCAAATTGTGGCCAAAATGTCCCCAAATCTGGCAAAAAATTTCCCTAAAATGGCCAAGATTTCTCGAAAATTGTAGATAACTTTCCGAAAATGAAAAAAAATCCCAGAGATTGAAGAAAATTTCCCTTAAATGAAGGAAACCTCCGTTGACTGATCTACCTGCTGTGGTGTAGCGGTTATCATACCCGTCTACAGACCACGAGGTCCTGGGTTCAAGCCTGGGTTGGGTAGACACGCCAGTGCACCACAACTAGTTATCAAAGGCCGTGGACATTGACTTGGTTGTCGATGTTATGTCTGTCCGTACGTCGTACCTGTGTTCTCGTCCGGGTCGTATTAAGCGTTTCGTGATAGCATTGTTTCTATCATAACCGATTACGCAGGTAACGACCCCGTCATTGTAATTGTGTGTTCACTTGTCGTCGGCATCGAAATTGACTGATTGAAGGGGATTTTCCGATTATCAGCAACTTTTGATGAAAACCTAATTTACCAGTGCAATTTTTCCAATTATCACCAGGAAATTGTTGTTTTTTCCCCACTGAGATGTGACCCTTCCCACGCCCCTGCAATGGGGCAGGGGTCACGGGGAAGATTGCCCTGATGAAAACTGGGAGAAAAAGTATCATTCCCTCCCCTCTCCCTCCCAAAAAAATGAATAATAAATGGGTAGAAAAGAAACATCAGTAATAATAATAAAACCGTTACGAGGATAGATAAATTATAAGACATAACATTATTACTATTTCCCGATAAATTAAAACGCCACCCCCTCCCCCTACGATCATCACACCTGGATCAGTTTTTGATTGGGAAATTTCCGTCCAGATTGTCAAGCATAGTATGCACATAATGAAAAGTGTTTATGAAATAAATAGAGGGCGAGCTCTTTGTGAAACTTTGATTAATCATGGATATAAACTAGCATGATACGAAAATCATTCCGAACTTGATCATTTCGGAAGAGTAGTGTCATTAGCATGGTATGTTGCAGTATTCAGCGGAATCTGCTCGTCCTGTCCCCCTCCCCTCCTCGCCCGCCAGGTATGGCCCTGTTGTCCGGTTAACTGACAAATCTTCATGCATGAATAACCGAAATGTGTTATTTTGGTCCTTTTCATTTAAATATCATATCATATTTTACATCTTTTTATTTGCAAGGTGTTGACACAATTGTATCTAACATTTTTTTTTTTTTATGATTGTGTCTGAGTAAATGGCACATTGGCCAATATCTATACCAATATGTAATTTGTTATGATAAAAATACTTAATTCATTATGATCAAAAAAAAATAATAGAAAAATGAATATAAAAATATGCAGTATATAAAATCAAATTCCCATTTTTTCATTCATGACGTTATGAGACCCGACGCCAAAATAACTTCTAGTATTTACAAACCACTATATCTGTACTGTTACATCGCTTTGTTTGGATTCATACCGTCCCACGTTATAACAACATATAATAATTTTAAGATATTGCTGGTTATTTATCGATATTTTGAACCCACAGTAAAAAGATTGAAAAATATTATAATGAAAATTATATAGTATACAAAAAGGGCAATTTTTTTTCCTCTTGTTTTTTTCTTCGAAAATTTTATGAGGCCCGATGCCATAATAACTTACGGTATTGGCTAACCAACATCTCTACTCTTTCATCGCTTTGTCTGGGTTACTGGAATACCGTCCCTTGTTATAACGATACTAATAGATTTAGAATATGACTGGTTATTTGGCCAATATTTTAAACCCATAGTAAAAATATATTCAAAAAATATTTGTATGAAAGTTAATCAGTATATGAAAAAGGCCCATTTTTAATTTTATTTATGAGACCCGAAGTTGCAATATTAATGAGCCCACATCTATCTGTTTATACTATTGCATCGTTTTGTATGGATTAATGGCATACCGTCCCAGATCTGCCCATGAAATAACGACTGTATTAATGAGCCCATATCTATCTGTCTATACTATTGCATCGTTTTGTATGGATTAATGGCATACCGTCCCAGATCTGCCCATGAAATAACGACTGTATTAATGAGCCCATATCTATCTGTCTATACTATTGCATCGTTTTGTATGGATTACTGGCATACCGTCCCAGATCTGCCCATGAAATAACGACTGTATAACGACACTATATGGATTTTGAAATATGACTGGTTATTTGGCGATATTACAATTATGAAGCTATACAGTGAAAAATAAAAAACAGATTTTCATGAAAATTCTTCAGTATATGAAAAAGGCTCTTGTTTGTCTAATTATGAGACTCGATGCCATAATAACTGACAAACTCACATTTATACTTTTACATCAGTACATCGTTTTGTATGCTTTTTTGCATACCGTCACATGTTATACATGTTATGACAACACTATTGGATTTTAAAAAGGGTTGGTTAATTTATCGATATATCTTATGGATATAATTGCCCTTACACCATGTTTAGATCCAGTACATCTACCCCCCCCCCCCCTCTTCCCCCCTAACGTAATTTTGTGGATCCGCCCTTCATGCTGGGCTTAAATTTTGCATGAGACTGGTGTTGTGGTACTTCAGAGGTAAACTACGCGGAATAATTCAGTATTTCGCGCCAATTTTCGTTTTACCTAAATAAGACATTCGTCAGTATGCGGAAAGAGGGACGATTTATTTGAAAAAGGTTACCACAGGAAAGTCTGGTAAAATACAATGGAGTCGCTGAGTGGGTGTCGGATTGGGTTGCACTGGGGTAAGGGGGTATACATGCCCTCTAAAATTTCTTTGAGCCCCCAGGTCTGCAAAATGAAATATTTGTTTGCCTTAAATAGGCGTATATATGACGAACTTGATCGACTGTAGTGCAAGTAACTTGTAAGTGAGCCCAAGATAGCACGGAACTAATTATTTGCCCCATTGAAACTATGATAAAGCTCTTTTTGCACCAGAACAGAAAGGGGAATTATCGGGGACTTTCGCGATTTTTTTGGAAAAGTATTATCTAATGTTTTTTGGATGAAGGTACTTTTAATTGGGGTTTACCTGAGGTTTTGGCTCTTTTTGAAGCTGAAGTGAATAGGTGTTGTGCACCCTCACCGAATGACACAATTTTTGGAATAGGTCCATCTGTCCATGGAAAAATTGTTCCCCATGAAACTTTTTCTGAAGCAGATCTTGTCAAGACTGGACATGCATAGTCAAGACCTGTCCTTTCTCTACCATCCCTAAAAGTTTCAACCTCTAAGCTTCCTGTCTCATAAAATGTGAGATCCCCAAAATATTCTGTATTAGACCTTTCTCATGCAGGGGTTCTCATTATGGGCTAGCGTAGTAGTGCCTAATTAGTTCTGTGCTACCGTATATGTATAGGTATTACCGTATTATAATATGTGTCAGTAGTTACTGACCAAAGCCGTAATATGTATTACCGTATTTTAATACATGTCAGTAGTTACTGACCATAATTTTATCATTATTTATAGTAGTTACTAATAATGCGATTCAAATCGGGTGAATAAACCTAATGCCATGCATGTTCTTCATCAATATATTTTGAATATCAGGACAAAAGGGCCGGGGTTGTTGGCGTCACAGTGAAACACTAGTCATTTGAAATGAGCAGTGGTATTTATATCAGAGTAACATTAGTAGGGTCATTTTGAGGGATTCCGTGACCATTTCGTTCGGACCTTTGTTTCTTGGTAGATTTGTCTTTGGGAACTAATTATAAAAAAAAATAGCTCCTATGAACCTCTCAAAAATGTTGGGAAAATTGTGTAAATTGGCAATTTTCAAAAAATGGCCGCCGTCCGCTATTTTGAAAAACATAAAAATTCATACCTATGGCCCCAAATAAAATAAAATGACAAATGAGGTGTCATTTTCACATAATTATGGCATTACAAATCCAATGGAACTCACCTTGTACAGTTTTGGGATCCCCAAAACCCCAAATCCAAGATGGCTGCCATCCGCCATTTTGAAAAACATAAAACCTCATATTTCTTGACCCAGATAAGCTAAGATGACAAATGAGGTATCATTTCCTGATAATTTTGACATTGCCAATCCAATATAATGGTCAATGTACATTTTTGAAATCCCCATGACCTTTTAAACCCAAGATGGCCGCCATCCGCCATTTTGTAAAACAAGAAAACGTGAGCTATAAATGACAAACGTAATGTCATTTTAACAACAAAATGTACATTGTAACGATTCAAGTTCCCCATGGACTCCAAATCCAAAATGGCCATGGGCCCACCTATGCCTCGGGCCCGGGGTACGGTGCCCCCAGAGTTGGCGCTAGCGACTTCAAGCAAGGTGGGATTTATTCATTTCAACCGTCAATAACATATACCATTGCTTAAAGTAACAATGATAATGCATTGGGAAAGTCCCTTATTCCCCTATCCCCCGATAGGGCCAACCCAGCCCCCCCCTCACCCCCCCCCTTGCTGGGTTTCAGGCAAACCTATCACAACCAGATGACAGAAGTCGTGCGATATACCACATGACATATCCCGACCCACCTAACAAGACAATCCTCTATGATGTATTAAATAAACTTCAAAAATCAATCAAAGAAAACAGATGCCATTTGCCATTATTGTTGGGGATCAACCGGTATACGTGCTTTTGCTAGACTTGAAGAGTGAGAACCCAAATTTGTTCAGCAAGATTTTACCATTTATGGGACCATTCCACATTCAAATGTCGTTCATGAATGCTATGTACAAGAGGTTTAAGGGTTCTGGGATCTCAGATGTATTGGTGGCAGCAGGAGTAATCGCAGATGTTTCTGTGGACCAAACCCTTCGTGGAAAACATGTCAAGCGTGGAGTTCGCTGCCTGCGGCTATTCTACGAGACCCTGGTCCACCATGCCTTAGACAAAAGATTAGAAGTGCTCCTTTATCTAAAGAGGTAAAGGCCTCCATTGCTAAGCTCCATCATTCGAACGACGCACAGGAACTTTCTGATGCACATACAGAGTTGGAGAGCAATGCTGAGTTGAAAGACCTTGTTGACACTCTCTTCACGTATTTTGAGGGTGCCTCTCTTGCAAAATACTGGATATCCTTTATGGAAATGGTGGAAATTCTGACACAAAACATCCATGCACTTAGATCAAGTAATTGGACTAAATTTAAATCCTCGCTAAAACTGATGCTTCCGTGGTTGCAGATATATGACAACGACAAGTACGGAAGGCATCCTCCCGATTTTACCGCAGTACTTGATTCTCTTCCTAAAGATCATGGAGAGCGGCATGTTTGCACAATCAATGACTGGAAAACCATATTCATGCGTGGCTCTAGACACATGGATAGAATCAACAATGAATAAGGGCTCGAAGCTGAAGTCTGGTTGGCTGGTCATTCTCAACAATGAAAAGCAGCTCCTGTCAAATACTCGCAATGTGAATAATGTAAATCGGGTCAGAGCAAGTGTCCATCGCCATGCTGATCTCAACAAACAAGACAAAGTGAAGCATGCTGATAGCTCATCAAGTAAAATGAAGAAGGACGAACAGGCAGTACATGATATAAGTGCATGTCTGTCAGAAATTCAGTGTGATCCATTTGACCATACAAAGCAGACTCTTCAATCGTTACAATCTGGAATCCCAGCTTCGGCAATTCTCGCTACTGACTTCAAATCAGCAAAGGAGGATGGAACAAGGAAATTAGAAGAGTTTATGAAAGAGAGAGTGTATTTTAAGTCCAAGTCTCTCAACGACAGAGTTCCCCGCAGCAAGCGACAAAACTTTTCAAAGCAAGAACTGCAGAGAATCACTGTTGAGAACGTGAAAGGAAAAACTGAGGAAATGGGAAATAAAGCCTTATCCTCTGTTCTTGCGTTGGTGGAGACAAGCGGGGCCCTTCAACTTGAAGATGTGCTGCAGCACCGGGTTACAGCTGAGTGTCTGGCTATCTTTAATGTTAATGGAACTATGCGTAAGACACAAAAGAGCAAGCTGCAGCAAAAATTAACAATGACTGTCATTCCAGAGCCTGATGTTTATACATCTATTATTGACATGGGTCTAATCTGGCGCCTGACCACTCCTACCACAGAAGACAGAGAGAAGGGAGATGGTACCAAATATAGTTGGGGAGATTATGCACAAAAGCTGGTGCGCTCTGTTCTAGCAAGACACAAGAATGCAGAGCGAATTCTTTGTGTTAAAGATTCATATGATCAGAACCACTCAATCAAAGACAGTGAGAGAATTCTGCGCCAAAAGCATTTGCCAATCAGAAATGTTTACATGAAGTCAAAGGACAAATTTCCGTCTAATAAGGAATTCCATGCTCTTCTGAGTAAACCTGAGAACAAGCTTCGTCTTCAAGCATTCATTCAAACTGCATTCCAGAACTCAGCAAAGATCACTAGCACTGAGATCATCTACGGTGTAGTGGGTAGTACTACTAAGAACCTGACAACAGACAAGATTGTGTCAGCACTTTCATGCGATCATGCAGAGGCAGACACTGCCATGTTCACCATATATAGTGTGCTGCGGTCAGAGGGATATACAAAAGCTGTTGTTCTTGACACCGAGGACACGGACAACTATGTACAAGCAGCATATGTTGCTCAAATGACTTCAGGACCAACGTTGTTGAAACGCAAACACGAACTGATCTCTGCCCGGTCTATATGCAATGAGGCAATGGCAGCATCCATCATCCAACTGCATGTACTCACTAGATGTGACCACAACTCTGGCTTTTATGGAGCAAGCAAGAGACTCATTGCAGATCGCCTGGAAAAGTCTCAAGAGGCGCACAACCTGTTAGCAGCATGTGGAACTTGCCTCCCAGTGACACAAGGGGTCATAACTGATTTGGAGCGGTTTGTCATTAAATACGTCTATTGTGATACCAAAAGCAAGACTCTTGCGGATGTTCGAGCTGCAAAGTGGAGAGCTCAGAAGAAGAAAAACACTGTTTGACTTGTGCCTGACTCAGACAGTCTCCGGCCACACTTGGAGAGAGCAAATTATCTTGCATATTTGCAAAGACATTACACACTCCAAAGTCATCCCTCTCCGATTGGCCATGGATGGCATCTTGTAAATGGCATGTGTTTGCCAATCCGATCTACTCAGCCCCCACTTCCGCTATCCATATCCCTACCTTCAGTACCACAGACAGCTGCAAACCATGATAGTACCAGTGAAAGTGATGGCAATGATCTTGACACCTCCTGCAGTGAAACAAGTGGAGACAGCGACGCTTGAATAGTATGAAGAGACTGCATAGCCATGGCGGAATATAGTGTCTGGATGACAACTTATTAGATCAAGATATCAAAATGTCATGAAACTGTAAAATAAACAGTGGGCTAATAACATTTAAATTGATATAAAAACCCTTTCAATATCCACCTTAAGTGCCATACTGTAAGGTTTAACGCTTTTATGGTGGCCGTCGCATATCGCATTAATTATAATTTCAACAGAATTACATTGCAAGAATTGTTATAAAAAACACCCGATTAGTCAACTTCTGGGGATTTCAGATATTCAAAATGTCGGACGGTGGCCATCTTGGATTTAAAGGTTGTGATAATCCCTTTAACTCTTCAGTATTTATTGCAAAAAAGATGTTTATGATATAATTAAAATAATACCTAACTTGACAGTCTTTAATAGCTCATCTGGGGTCAAATATATGATGTTTTCTTGTTTTTTCAAAATGGCGGATGGCGGCCATCTTGGGTTTAAAGGTCATGGGGATTTCAAAAATGTACATTGACCATTCTATTTGATTGGCAATGTCAAAATTATCAGAAAATGACACCTCATTTGTCATCTTAGCTTATCTGGGTCAAGAAATATGAGGTTTTACATTTTTCAAAATGGCGGATGGCAGCCATCTTGGATTTGGGGGTTCTGGGGATCCCAAAACTGTACAAGGTGAGTTCCATTGGAATCGTAATGCCATAGTTATGTGAAAATGATACCTCATTTGTCATTTTATTTTATTTGGGGCCATAGGTATGAATTTTTATGTTTTTCAAAATGGCGGACTGCGGCCATTTTGAAAATTGCCAATTTACACAATTTTCCCAACATTTTTGAGAGGTTCATAGGAGCTAAAAAAAATCTAAATTAGTTCCCGAAGACAAATCCACCAAGAAACAAAGGTCCGAACGAAATGGTCACGGAATCCCTCAAAATGACCCTACTACATTTTTCACCTTTGAGAGCGTTGTAAAAATCCAAAATTACAGGTCATAAAATTTAATTTATTTTCCGGGACCCGCTTTTCTGCATATTTTGTTTGTTTGTATAAAGCGTGAACAAACAAGCATGAAGGACGTTTGTCAGTCTTTCAGATGTTGTAGAGGTTGCTTGTCCTCTGGCATCCGGATTGACAACTAGTACAGCACGTCAGCTGAGGCAGCTACATGTAAGCTCTACATCAGAAATTCTCCATTACAGAAAAGAGAAAATCAATAACTTTACCCAGTCAGCCAGTACAGTATATGTTCCTTAAAGATTTGTAGTTTACCTTATAGAAATTCCAGTTGGTCATTTAGGCTTTTCACAAATTAACATATTTGTATAAACCATATTAGGCCTATATATAACCAAAGAGCTTCTATTAAGTTTCTCCAAGACTGAAAAAGCGAAGTTTACACTAAGACGCAGGTAAAAAGAATTTTCTAGACCTTCTCATTAAAAAGCAGTTATCGTCTCTAACGTGGAAGTAAATAGATTTCAATTCGTGTGTTTTGATTGGTCGAAATAGATCATCCAATGTGCACTCACACTGATGGGCCAATTTGCTTTGGTATACGTTGCTTCATTTTAATCACGACAAATTCCCTTTAAAACTATGCACCACAGCAACAGAGGAATCAAATTAATTTGCATTATAAATCATAACATGGTCCCATTTGTCTGTACGCAAAATTGTTGCATCATCAATTTCAATTTTAAGAGGGAAAAAAAAAAGAGTCAAAACTTATAAACAAATGGATTCAGTTTTTATCTGACTGAATATCGAATACGTTTGGGATGATAACCAAACACGATGGAATTAATACATTTTGTTTCAACAAAACTGAAGTAGGAAAATGATTGTTCTTGAAATGGAAAAATGTCAGAACATTTTATGAAAATTTACACAAGTCGTTGTGCGATATATTAATGGTAAAGGATATTGCAGAGGGTAAGTTTTATTATACCATTTGTCCCTAAATTATTTCTATGTCAATTACTGATATATTTCGACCGATGTAGTCAATTTTTGCAAGTTCAAATGAAGACAACTATAATTTTGTTTTGTTTATTCTAACTTTCCTACTAAAACATGTAAGATTTTAGCATGCTTAGGGAACCAGTAGTGTAGAATGGTATCCCTTTTCTGTTCATGTTTTGTTACTTATTGTTCAGCTGGTTGTCTTGACATTTTTTCAACAGCTCACATTATGCAGTTATGTTCAATAACATTTTTGTCTTGATAAGATCGTGGCGCTCTTAAGAATTTATTTGACGCATTTCGGACTAAAATTATTTAGATTTATTTATATAACTTCCGATAGATCTTTTTGTATATAAGTTGTACAGTTTATACAAGGAGCTTCTAGTGTAGAAGCTCCTTGGTTTATATCACAAGCTCGCTAAGTATCCAGTCGGGCTCAGGGGCGGACTGGCCAGTTAGGTATTCGGGCGATCGCCGCCCGACTGATCGCCCGAAGGGCCGGTCGGTCTGGGGGCCGCTCAGTTTGCGGCCTTTCGGGTCGGTTTGTAAGTTGGTATTTAAACAACGTAACAATTAACTGATTATATATAGTCGAAATATGAACAATTTAAATTGTGGTACTGGTGGGCCTATTTTTAAATGATTTGGAGGGAGAAATTTAGGCTCTGCAGGGGTACTTTTTTTTAATCTCATCACCCATATGAGATATTGCAGTCACTTTGCTGTATAAGCAAATAACTGCCTGTACCTGCTACACTACATGCCAGAGGGTCTCATATGATGATCTCATTTTAGGGGTTAGGGGTCATAAGTTTTTGGAACGGGACAAAATTTTGTGATTTTTGCGTGTCTGTCCGCGTGTGTGTATGTGTGAGTGTGCGTGCGTGTGTGTGCAACAATTATTTTTGTGTCGCTTAGAACTTAAAAACTGTAATACACACATGCACCATAATTGGTTGACGGGTCCCCGGCCGGGAACTTTTGTCTCCAAGGTTTCAGGGTATAAAGTTTAAAAGTCACAGGTCAAATTAAACAAGTTTTTGGTTATGACTGTATCGTTTGAAGGAATTACTTGGTATCTTTACAAATTGCATAGGTGGGTAGTGTTTAACATTCTAACAAAAAATTAAGATAATTAGAGGTCAAAACGTCAAAGGTCATATGTTGTACCATGATACCTTGATACATGAATTTGTGTCAAAAGGTTACAGGTCACAGAGCTATTGACCACTTTTCACCATTTTCCCTATAGTTTTATGGTAAGCAGGTAAGTGAGACGTGAGCATGAATAGTGTCATACAGTAGGGTAAATGATAAATGTAAAAACAATAAACGTAAAAAAAGATAAAAGGCTGCTTCAGTGATAAGGGTCAGAGGTCAAATATTTGATTTTAGGGGTTAATATGTACTAATTTGTAAATTTTTTGTACCACTTTAAATTCCGAAAGTGCAAGACCTATACCAATCCTATGTTTGTATGATTCACATGGTACACGAACTTGAGTCCCGTAAACTCTTGGGTCAAAAGTTTAAAACCATTTCCCTTCATAGTTATTATTATTAGTTATTTATATAACTCCATGGATTTCTTTCTTGTTCAGTATTTGACGTTACGCTTGAACAATGAGTTCAACAGTTACGGCAGAAAAGAGAATAAAAAGTGGTCTTTTCAGAGATAGCCTTGTCTTTCATGTATTTTTAAATATTCAGAAAAAAAGAAGAAAAGGTTTCCCATTCAAAGAACTATGTCCTTTTAATGAGTAAAGGAACACAGTTATCGTATAAGAGAATCAAATTGCGCTCATGCATGCTCTTTTTTTATTTCAACCCTAGAAACAAACAACGCAAAACGTTTAACGTGAACCCCGATTCTTATACGCCCCTAGGAAAAATCATGATCTGTTTTACGCGCATACATATTTCAGCCTCTGCCTGCCCACATTTGCCCTGATATATATAATTTAAGGAAACACTCTAAAATCAATACCACCACACATGGTATGTGCTAGCCACCTCAAATTCAAATACACTGAGGTAACATTGATTTGGGGTCAGGTGCAAGACATCCATGTCCAATGGCCAGCTGAAACAATGAGTGTCGAGTGTAAATTCGAACTGTTTGTCTAATATTTACAATGTTTAATCGATTTTATGTAAGAAAATGATGATAATTTCCTTTTACATCATTTTGAGAACCCCTTATTCAGTTATTTGCCTTTTTGCAGATTTGGAGTTCATGCTCATATTGCAGGCCATATATAGAGCATGTAGGGTATAAACTGTGAAATTGGACACTAAATAGTCTGAATCATCTGATCAAGATATATACAATTAATTTATCATGATCTAACACTTTCCAATTTCTAAAGTCAAGATATTAAAATGTTCACTTGTGTAGATCATGGTCTGACATTTTCTTATTTTTCCGAACTGGTTTACTAAATACATACTAAAATATCTTGATTCAAAAGTCATCACCAATTTTCTTAGCGATAAATTTCAATAGATGGGGGTGGGGATGCTCAAGATAAATCATGGTCTAATGGTCTACAATATCTATCAGCCTCAACTGTTGCTCATACAGTCATAGTCCTGTAAAGATCTATTAACAATGATCTTCGAACGAAGCATTAGTGAAAAAATCTTAAACTGTTAAATGTTCATTTTTATAACCTGATAATACCATATCCCACCGTTGACACCTCCTCCAGCTAGAAATGTTATATTCCCATTAAATACAGTTCTACATTCCATGAGCGGGCATCATGATGGACGTGTGGGCAGTATCATTTGCAATTCACGTACTACCAAAGAATGTCAATGGGATCTTTGATTTTCCTGTCAATTTAATAAAAAAAATTTGCCCAAGTTATTTTTGTATGCTGTGATGAACCAGTCTCTATGACGTTAAGACATTAATTTTACCGATTAATTTACCGGTGCAAAAAAAAAAAAAAAAAACCATGCTGATAATAACACTTTTACCTTACAATTAAATTGCAATATATTATCTCCTAATAACGGCACCCGCCCCACGAGTCCTACAAGATACGTCCCCAGGTGTACATTTCCCTCACTATTTGTAGACAAAGACACTAATACACCTTACCTTTTTTTCAATATGAATTCACTATACACCCACCTGGTTTTACTTACCTCCGGTCACATGCGCAGGAAGTAATAAGCCATGTACAGTATCTCTATCAGGTTAATGTAATTTGTATTTAGTCCGGGAAAGCCTAAGAGACAATTTTATGAATATGTGTTGTGCAAAAAAAGATACGGTACATCCGAAAATTTCAAGCTAGCCTTAAATCATTGGAAATTGAGCAGAAAAATTATCAATCATTCATACTCAGCTCAAAGCAATTTTTGACAATTACTATCTGAAAAAAAATGAAATTTATCAATAGCTCTGACCAGGGATATCAGGGATATGGTAAACCATATCCCTGCTCTGACTAATACAAATTATGGAGCTAACGATCAAGTGTGGGGGCGTATTTTTATACGGTATAGTTCGAGTACTTCTCTTTGCACGCTATACGGTCACAGTACTGAAGCTAATGACTAAATAACAATCAGATTTACGTGCTATCCCGTCTTGCGTTCAAATCTTTACTCTGAGTACAGTAACAAACAGATCCATGCTCTATGCCATGTAAAAATGAAAACGACCTTGTTTCTCTGTCTGGAGTTGGGCCCTTATGGACCGGCGGAACCCTTATAATGGTGTTTCAGCCGACGTATTGAGGACACATGACTTTGTTTACATCGCAGTTTTGTAGAAGAGACTGTTGTCTGCTGTAAACCTACATACTTTTGCATGTTGATATATAAGATTACTTTGTAAGTAGTATGCCAGAATCTTGTTGTGCCGTTGGTTGCACTAACTTATAGACTTGTCTAGAATCCACTGATTAAAGGATTAGTTCAGGGGTCAGGCGTGTCCATCTTATATAAAAGAGGACTTCAAAAGAAACAAAATGGAAAAGAAAGCATTCAAAAAATCTTATTCCGTTAAAAGATATTCAAAATTTAAAGTTTGGTATTATTTCTTTAGAAACGACTGAGAACAGACTAGTTGTGACGTCACAGCCTCAGATTTTCAAAGTCTTTATGTATTTGAAAGAAAATTTATTTAATTCTTTCACTATTTAAATTATTTTTCTTTAAACTTTGTTCAGGTAGTATATTATAAATACCCTTTCTAAATTTAGTTTTATTACTTTTTTTACATACCACATGCCTTTTAAGCAACAAAATCGCAGGACAGAATACATAAAGACTGAGGAATCTGAGGCTGACATCACAACTAGTCTGATTTGAGTCGTTTTTATACAAATGATACCAAACTTTAAACTTAAATATCTCCTTAACGGAATAAGATTTTTGAATGATTTCCTCACTATTTTGTTTATTTTTAGGTCCTCTTTCAAATAAAATGAACTTGTTTGACCACTGAATTAATCTTTTAATATTATGCTTGAAGTACTTGGAGGGTACATTTTTCTTTAAAATAACATTTTATATTAACAGACTAATTCAGCTGGTCAGTTCATTTTAACCAGCGCGTGTTTTAGACCGAGTATGTTTGTTTTACGTGTGATGTGACTGAGCTGTTTCATGTGTGTGAAGATCAGACGCGTGAGAAAGTCAACGCGCAAAGCTCTGCCCGGCCTGCAAAATGACTCCCAGTTGAGTTAAAGTCACGTGATGAAATCCCTCTATTGTAGATTGTAGGGATCGCTGATGTTCTTAAAGGAAATGCATTGTCCCCTAAATACCTTTAGAAGTGAATGCCACCGTGCTGGTGACGTCACTTTCGGTTGTCAATGTTGCCTTTTGATCGCAAGAAATATGCGATGTCGATGTTACCAATCACACATCCACCGGACTAAACCTTATCGATAACATCCCAGATTTCTCGCAATCAATAAAGAAAATTAAAAAAAAAAAAAAAAAAACGTATATATATATATATATATATATATATATATATATATATATATATATATATATATATATATATATATATATATATATATATATATATATATATATATATATATATATATATATATATATATATATATATATATATATATATATATATATATATATATATATATATATATATATATATATATATATATATATATATATATATATATATATATATATATATATATATATATATATATATATATATATATATATATATATATATATATATATATATATATATATATATATATATATATATATATATATATATAATATCAATATGAATATATCCAACATGAAATTTATATATATATCTGAAAATATGAATATATATCAGCTATGTATGGAACTCTTTGCCTTATATGCCAGTTATGGACAGTATAAAACACGTCTTAAGACTTTTCTTTTTAATCATATATTATATGAACTTTATATATATATATATATATATACAAATGAACATGGATATGGATGGATATATATATATATATATATATATATATATATATATATATATATATATATATATATATATATATATATATATATATATATATATATATATATATATATATATATATATATATATATATATATATATATATGTAGCCCTCTTCCCCTGTAAGGTAACAGAGGAAGAAAGAATCCAGATTAAATAAACTGATGTACACAAGGTTTGGATAGTCACAAGTGTTTATTTCTCATATTGACTTCTGTCAATCATCTTTACCATACTCTGCATTACACACAAATTGATCATTGAATCATATTTCATCTGTAATCTGACACACATTATACATTTAAACCTTTCCATTCCTCTATTCATGGTACTATTATCATAACCCTTACATCTTTTAACATAAATCCAATTTCCTCCTTTGTATTTGCTTATCTTTATCATCATCTTACTACGGCATTATATCAACACACTCCAAACTTAATCCCTCTTGAAAACTATACACACAGGGTTACAGACATACAACCCTATTAACATTTCTATTCATAAAATACTCTCATCTTTCCTCCTTTCACTACACCTTGAAAATACCTGTGAATATACTGTACCTAAACTAAACTAAATTCTACAAGATAAACACATATTTTACATCACATCTCAAGAACATATCTCTTTCCTCGTTTCCTGTGTGAGTCAGAAAAACAGTCTCACTAGTTACCATGGAAAATGCAAATGACTTCCAACCGACCAATCAGATGTATCAAAAATACATAACCCTCTGATAAATGAACTAGTCTTACTCATTGTGAGTCCTAATTACCTGAGCTCTGAAACAATGGACCCATGTGTTACTCATAGAATACCCTATCTGTTCCTGTACAATGTATGTATGGTAATAATGAACAGGTCTTAAAATCCATAGAGTTCAGCATGAAACTAGGCATATAAATACTGAGATTTCAATAAATGTGACAACTTTAGCTAAGTTTAAAAGTTGCACTGGTATCTAGCATATTTTACCTAAATGTTATACAACAAATAAAATGAAAATATCTCACCTGTAAGGTAACAGAGGAAGAAAGAATCCAGATTAAATAAACTGATGTACACAAGGTTTGGATAGTCACAAGTGTTGACTTTCTTCCTTCTTCATGTCCCTTGTGCAGATGGGTCGTTCCATTTTAATAAAAGGTAAATTCTTATTCATACAAAGAAAAAATATATGATGAGGGTGACTGTTCCTAAGGAGGTAACTTTTCCCAGGCTCCACACTCTCCCCCACTAAAAATGGTGTCGTCCTCGACATACCCTTACCCTTAGCTGGTGCTGTCAGTTACATGATTAGAATACAAATACTTGACGAAACAATACAATTACAATTATCAGACGTCCAAAAAAATGAGAACTTTAACCCTGAAAACTTCATCAGGTGCTGCTCCTGTAGCGTTGGCCATCGCAACAGGAAACTTGTCCTCGTGACTTCTCCGCAATCACAATATAGAAAAGGAGGTCCTAATAATCAAGTGAATTAACCCTTGTAAAAAAAAATCTGTCTGGAGAAATACCTCAGTGGTGAATAAGTTAAAGATCTTACTCTAAAATATTTGCTTACAGTGTAGTATCGCAACCTACACAAATTGTTGTAACTTACAGACGCTTAACCAACTGTTCTGCATCTATTCTTTACTCTTACGCTCATAATGTGCTGCAGCACGACTTTAATTTTAACCCATCACTATACATGCTGATTGTTCTTCAAATATTATATTGCTAACCAATTAACCAATATGAAAGTTTGTCTAAGAACAGGTTTAAACCCTTATTCGCTGATCAAATGTCTTCAATCCACTGTCTATCTACATATCCCTAACTTATTTACAAACGTATACTGCTGGGCTTGGTTCCTGTGATTGGTGGTCTGGCTTGGTTCCTGTAGTTGGTGGTCTTAACTCTGTAGTGGGTGATCTAGTGGAAACTGTCTATAAAGAAATGGCTGGTAGAAGGGTAAAGGATGCATCCATCCAACTGGTGGTATATGAGATCCCATATGTTGCTGGTACATGGCTTGGTACGGAAATTGGTACGGCATAAAAGGTGAACCTGGTGGTTTAGGTGGTACATCATCCTCTCTGGCTGGGGAAATATGTCCGGCTATCGGCATACAAAATGGATCAGGTCTTCCCATGGCAGAATAGCTAAAGGAGTTTGCGGGACGACGGTCTCTCACTGAACGTTGAAAGCCCTGCTGATCAACAATGCCATCATTTTCGCCACTGAGCATGTCCATGGCTTGAGGCAGTTGATCCTCAGCATGCTGATTTGACGTTTCTGAGACAACAGTTGGCGGTGGGATATCATCCTGTCGTGAAGGGAATCGGTGTCTGTTGCCTGGTGGAGACATCTCAGGTCGGGAATCTATTTCTGGGACTAACTCATCTGTGCCACTAGAACCCATCTGACTTTGCTCCTCGACATCGGAACCACTTGACTGCTCCAAACTTTCAGCTTCCTCTGTCATTGCCTGGTAGGGTTCCATCTGGGTTTCTGCATGGGTGGGTGTTTCTTCCCTCTCTGACTCTCCATCACTGTGGGGCTCGACACTCTCTGTTGTGCTGGGTCGAAGGGGGTGGTTGGCTACAACTCTCAGATATTGTTCAAGATAGTCATCCTCCTCTCCTGAACTGACATCCATATGGGATGGTTCTGGCTCTGGTTGCAATCGTGTGTTGTCATGCTGTCTTCTCGAACGTTTTCCTTTTGCTGTCTGTTTCGGTGAGTGAGTTTGAAATGGTTGTTCATCATTATGGCCCAAGTAGGTACATGGTAGAAGCAGATTGCGATGAAGGATCCTGGTTCGACCAACTCCATCTTCAGGTTTCAACGTATACACTGGTATGTCATCTGATTTCCGTGACACTACGGTATGGATCTTATCCTCATAAAAGGATCTCAGTTTTCCAGGGCCCGCACGAGGGGAAGTATTTAAAAACAAACACGATTACCTGGGTCCAAAACGTGGGATGTAACCTTGCTGATTGAGTTATCAAACTGCTTTTTGTTTCTCTGTGCTGCCTTTCTACCATTCATCCTCACTTTTGCATAGGCTTCTTCCATCCGAGCTTTCCATTCTTCTACGCACTTGAGATAACCAGGGTTGTCTGAAGGTTGTGTCTCGTGCAGCCTGAAAGCCAAATCAATTGGTAATCGAGGAGGTCTACCAAAAAGAAGTTCAAAAGGTGAATACCCGGTTGAGTCATGTCTGGAACAATTGTATGCATGAATAACTGTGTTCAGATGTTGGCTCCATTTTGATTTCTGGGTTTCTGGTAAGGTTCGCAGCATTTGCAAGATGGTTCGGTTCATCCTCTCCACAAGACCATTGCACTGTGGGTGATATGGAGTGGTGTGCACCTTCTTGATCCCACTCAGTAGTTGCAGCTTGTCGAATAACTTATTTTCGAACTCTCTCCCTTGATCGTGCAAAATCTTCTGTGGAAACCCAAACTTTAAAACAAAGTCTCCAAACACTTTATCTGCAACAGTTTTTGCAGACTTATTAGTTGTTGCATAGGCCTGTGCGAATTTCGTGAAGTGGTCAACTACGACAAGTATATATTCATATCCACCGGAGCTTTTCTCCAAATGTAGAAAGTCTATGCATATCAATTCAAACGGCTGTGTTGTGATGATGGGAACCAGCGGAGCTTTCGGCTGACGATTTGGTCTTTTCTGCATTTTACAACTGCACACCTGGGTAACATACCTTTCGATGTCAGCTTCCATGTGAGGCCAGTAAAAGCGCTCCCTCGCCAAATTCACAACCTTTTCACTGCCTAGATGTCCCATGTTCTCATGGAGTTCTTTATAAACCACCCGACGAAGTTTGAAGGGAAGTACTAGCTGACTCCTAGTTTTTGTCTTTCTCCTGAGCAGTCCATCCTCATCAACTTGTAGTTTCCTCCATTCATGCATCATTGATAAGAACTCTTTGTGTTCATTGTCTCTATCTTTACGTTGTGGTCGATCACCCTGGACTTTACAATTCAACATTCTAGATATTGCAGGATCTTCCTTCTGAGCTTTTTGAAGATCGCTTATGCTGAATGAAGCACCCGTGGTTGGCAAGTCATCCAACTCCGCAATAACCTTTTGTGGATCTATTGCCAATGATGAGACCCATGCTGCTGCCGCCACGCCCTCTTGAAGTGATATACCTTCCCTAACAGCCTTCAGTACTGGTTGTTCAATTTCTTCTGAACAATTTCCCATGAAATCTTCCATGCTGCAACATATTCTTGACAGAGCATCGGCATCACCATTTGCGTGACCTGGTCGGTATTTGATGTTGAAGTTGTAGTCGGCCAGTTCCGCCACCCATCGATGACCTGTTGCGTTAAGTTTTGCTGACGTGAGGACATATGTGAGGGGGTTATTGTCTGTGAAAACGGTAAAGGACTTTGCATAATACAAATAGTCATGGAAGTGTTCTGTCACCGCCCATTTTAGTGCTAAAAATTCCAGTTTCCCAGCATGTAAATTGTAATTCTTCTCGGCTGGATTTAGTGAGCGTGATCCATAACCTATGACTCTCATCTGGTTGTCTTGTTTCTGGTAAAGGACGGCGCCTAAACCATCCTGAGATGCATCGGTGTGAAGAATAAAAGGCAGGCTGAAATCTGGATAGGCCATAATCGGTGGATTTGTCAATTCATCTATGAACTTATTTACAATGTCTTGATGTTTTTGCTCCCATTTGATTGGATTGCTGGAAGGTACATGGTTTCCTTTCCTTTTTGATTCCTTTGATTTTTTTCTGTCACTCTTCTCTTTCTTGGCATGAGCTCCCTTTGTTGTGTTTGAGTTTGTGTCCGTATCAGGTGGTTTCATCAGCAATGCAAATAATGGTGCTGCTCGTCTTGAGTAATTCTTTAGGTACCGACGGTAGTATCCTGTTAATCCCAAAAGCTTTCTGAGGTCTCCAACGGTTTGGGGTTGGCTTCCTTTGAGGTTATGCAGCGCAGCAGTATCTTTGGGATCTGGACGGTACCCTTCGGAAGAGATGATTTTACCAAGGAAACGGACTTCTTTTTGGAACAGACTGCATTTGCTGGGCTTCAGTTTGACACCATGTTGTTGGACACGTCTGAGAACTTGTCGTAAGTTGTTTACCTGTTGATTGAAGTCATCACTAAACACTAAAATATCGTCCAGGTATACCTCACATATGTCGTGATTCAATCCGTCTAAAACTCTTTCCATACATCTTTGGTAAACGGCTGGGGCATTCTTTAGACCAAACGGAATCCTTACCCATTCATGGAGGCCCCATGGCGTTACAAATGCTGTTAGAGGTTTACTCTTTTCTGCCATAAAACCCTGATGATACGCCTTGCCTTGGTCCAGAGTAGAAAACCAAGTTTTTCCTCCCAGACCGTCTAGTACATCCTGGACGCGTGGAATGGGTTGTCGATCTGCCACTGTCTTTTTGTTCAGTTCCCGGTAGTCACAACAAAGTCGTAAACCTCCATCTTTTTTTCTCACACAAACCACAGGTGACGAATATGGTGAATCTGACTTGGCAATCCACCCACGGTCTATCAGGTCTCTCAGATATTCTTTGACTTCTTGGTATAGTGGTCTGGGTATGGATTGGTAAGTGCGTTGTACAGGTGTTGTGTCGTTTAGTTTTATCTCCATCTGCAGGTCAGGTATGTTTCCCACCTCGGTTTTGTCACGGGCGAAGGCTGAACATTCCTCCCGTAGCATACCCTGAGCAATTTCTCTTTGTTGCGGTGACAACATGGTCAAATCAACCGGCGGGTCCCACTTTTCGTCGTATTCCAGCCTTCTCTCTTCCCGGTACTGGTTACGAGCAGAGGGTATCTCATTAGGTGACTGATTAGTGGTGATATTGTTTGTACTGGCTGTTTGATAACTTTGTGAGCTCTCAGGTGATGATTTTTTCCCATTATTTGGTTCTAATACTGAAACAGATCTCACCAATTGAAGGTATCCCATGGTAGTACGTCCCGGAAGCAGGATATCGTTGTCTGTATCATTCACAACCACAATATTGACTTTTGCTGAGGACCCTTTAGCAATTTTAACAGCAGCTTCCTGAACTGTGAGTCCATTTGGTAGTCTGTCTTCAATTTCTGGTTCAAACAGGACAATAATATCTTCAGTTATTGGTCCCCCATGAGTACGGCATGTCAGAGTTTTTGTCTCTCTTTTAGAAATACACACATTCCTTCTGCCAACTTTTACTGCACCAAGATCATCAACATTATTTCCTTGGATAATTGAAACAAGGGTCACAATTTTGTCTGCCTTCAAGTCTAAAAATGCTGTCTTCATCCTCTTCACCAACACCTCCCGACCTGGAGATAGTACACCTCCCTTAACCGTTTCTTCGATCACGTTGTAACCAAGGATGGGTTCGCCCAATTCTTCGGGTGTAACAAGGAATGGTACCTTCATCTCACTGTCCTTTGACCCATCTGGGGGTATGGATAAAGTCACTTCCACCCAGCCTGTATAGGGTAGAAAGGTTCCATTGGCTACCTTCAACTCGAGGTTGCTATCCAATAGTTCCCTTAAATCTCTCAGCGGTGTAGAAGGCATATTGGTTTTCCACCATTGTGCTGACACAATAGATACTTGGGAACCCGTATCCCACAAACCTTTAGTGACTATTCCATTCATGCAACACTGTACCATGCACCTTTCACCTATCAACTTTGTGAGTCGTTGGTAGTTCTGGGGTGTAATGTGGCATATCACTACAGTAGGTAGGCAGTCTTGTTTGCGTTGGTTTGTTTGACATGTGATATCTTTCAGTTCTCGGGACCTTGGTGAGTAACTGGTTACGCTTGGTCCCCTTAGAGTAACCTTTGTTCGTTTCCCGACCGACTGGTGTTCCTACATCCCCTGGCGTAATGTTCTCCGCTACCACATTTGAAACAGTGACGACAGTTACGTCCATTTCCCTGTTCAATACATCTCGGGCAGCCCCACTGATCTATTGGTCTGTTTCCTCTCCGAGGGTTGGGATCCCTGTTCTGGTATTGATTCCTGTTCTGGTGTTGATCACTGTTCTGGTGTTGGAATCCCTGTATAGCCTCTTTAATGGCCATCACTTCCAGTCGAAGTGCTGCCAGTTCATCCTGCTCTTTTGATTTCTTTTCATTCTCCACTGGAACTTTAGGCAATTTGGGTGGCTGCTCCACCTGCTGGACAGCTTTGGTTTGTGCTCTTATTGTGTTTTTCTGTTGGATTTGTTTCTGCAGTCTTGTGTGTCTTTGACTGACGACCCGGTTTAGATGTTCCAGGAGTTCCTCATCGGATAACTTGTCTTGCTGTAGTATGGTGGACAGCTCACTCTGGATCCCTTCCTCAAATCCAGTGATGAGGGATTGTACAAAAGTGCTCTGCACCAGTGTTTCGTCATAGCAAAGGGTGGACTTGTCTTCTTTGGACGCAAAAATAACCTTTTGTCTCAGATTCATTATCCGAATAAGGAAGTCCTGAGGACTTTCTTTGTTAAATTGGGCTGCCGATGCTAGCTCCTGATACAGTTCAATGGCACCTCTTTCTTTGTAGTGGGCTCTAAGAATCCGCCGAAGCTGTGGGAGGGTTAGGCTCTCTCTTCCTTCCAAATAATTCCTTAACGGGAGGCCATAACTGATTCCTCTAATAACTCCACTAATGACCTCCTGCTCCGTGTACCCCTTTTTACATCCATCTTCGATTTGTCGCACCAGACTCAAAAAACTTATTTTTTCTCGCTGTCCAGGGTCCCCTACCTGCCCTTGAAGACGAAATTCTCTCTTTGTGAGTGCCGCTGCCAATTCAAGTGTGGCACTTGATAAAGCTAAACTTTCATCCTTGCTATCTGCGGCCATTGTGCTGGAATCCTCTGTTTCGCAGTCAGATGCTTTATCCATTGGGCAGGGGATAACTCTAGTAGTCTCAATCACTGTGAAGGGATAGTCCGGTCATCATGTCCTGGCAGGGTCGCCAAAATGTAGCCCTCTTCCCCTGTAAGGTAACAGAGGAAGAAAGAATCCAGATTAAATAAACTGATGTACACAAGGTTTGGATAGTCACAAGTGTTTATTTCTCATATTGACTTCTGTCAATCATCTTTACCATACTCTGCATTACACACAAATTGATCATTGAATCATATTTCATCTGTAATCTGACACACATTATACATTTAAACCTTTCCATTCCTCTATTCATGGTACTATTATCATAACCCTTACATCTTTTTAACATAAATCCAATTTCCTCCTTTGTATTTGCTTATCTTTATCATCATCTTACTACGGCATTATATCAACCACACTCCAAACTTAATCCCTCTTGAAAACTATACACACAGGGTTACAGACATACAACCCTATTAACATTTCTATTCATAAAATACTCTCATCTTTCCTCCTTTCACTACACCTTGAAAATACCTGTGAATATACTGTACCTAAACTAAACTAAATTCTACAAGATAAACACATATTTTACATCACATCTCAAGAACATATCTCTTTCCTCGTTTCCTGTGTGAGTCAGAAAAACAGTCTCACTAGTTACCATGGAAAATGCAAATGACTTCCAACCGACCAATCAGATGTATCAAAAATACATAACCCTCTGATAAATGAACTAGTCTTACTCATTGTGAGTCCTAATTACCTGAGCTCTGAAACAATGGACCCATGTGTTACTCATAGAATACCCTATCTGTTCCCTGTACAATGTATGTATGGTAATAATGAACAGGTCTTAAAAATCCATAGAGTCAGCATGAAACTAGGCATATAAATACTGAGATTTCCAATAAATGTGACAACTTTAGCTAAGTTTAAGAGTTGCACTGGTATCTAGCATATTTTACCTAAATGTTATACAACAAATAAAATGAAAATATCTCACCTGTAAGGTAACAGAGGAAGAAAGAATCCAGATTAAATAAACTGATGTACACAAGGTTTGGATAGTCACAAGTGTTGACTTTCTTCCTTCTTCATGTCCCTTGTGCAGATGGGTCGTTCCATTTTAATAAAAGGTAAATTCTTATTCATACAAAGAAAAAATATATGATAGGGTGACTTTTCCTAGAGAGGTAACTTTTCCCAGGCTCCACACTTTCCCCTACTAAAAACGGTGTCGTCCTCGACATACCCTTACCCTCAGCTGGTGCTGTCAGTTACATGATTAGAATACAAATACTTGACGAAACAATAGAATTACAATAATCAGACGTCCAAAATTGAATTCTTCAACCATGAAACTTCATCAGGCGTTGCCCCTGTAGCATCAGCCATCGCAACAGGAAACTTGTCCTCGTGACTTCTCCGCAATCACAATATAGAAAAGGAGTTCCTAATAATCAAGTGAATTAACCCTTGTAAAAAAAAACACGTCTGGAGAAATACCTCCGTGGTGAATAAGTTAAAGATCTTACTCTAAAATACTTGCTTACAGTGTAGTATCGCAACCTAAAAAAATGTTCTAGCTTACAGGCGCTTAACCAACTGATCTGCATCTATTCTTTACTCTTACGCTCTTGATGTGCTACAGCACGACTTTAACTTTCCCCCATCACTATACATGCTGATTGTTCTTCAATTACTATATTGCTAACCAATATGAAAATTTGTCTAAGAACTGGTTTAAAGCCTTATTCGCTGATCAAATGTCTTCAATCCACTGTCTATCTACATATCCTAGCTTATTTACGAACGTATCCTGCTGGACTTGGTTCCTACGATTGGTGGTCTGGCTTGGTTTCTGTAGTTGGTGGTCTTAACTCTGTGGAACTGGTTCCGGTAGTGGGTGAACTAGTGGAAACTGTCTATAAAGAAATGGTTGGTAGAAGGGCAAAGGATGCATCCATCCAACTGGTGGCATCTGAGATCCCATATGTTGCTGGTACATGGCTTGGTATGGAAACTGGTACGGCATAAAGAGTGAAACTGGTGGTTTAGGTGGTACATCATCCTCCCTGGTTGGGTAAGTATGTCCTGTTATCGACATACAAAATGGATCAGGTGTTCCCATGGCAGAATAGCTAAAGGGGTTTGGGGGACGACGGTCTCTCACTGAACGTTGAAAACCCTGCTGATCAGCAATGCCATCATTTTCGCCACTGGGCATGTCCAATTGTTGAGGCAGTTGATCCTCAGCATGTTGATTTGATGCTTCTGAGACAACAGTTGGCGGTGGGATATCATCCTGTCGTGAAGAGAATCGGTGTCTGTCGCCTTGTGGAGACATCTCAGGTCGGGAATCTATTTCTGGGACTAACTCATCTGTACCATTAGAACCCATCTGACTCTGCTCCTTGACATTGGAACCACTTGACTGCTCCAAACTTTTAGCTTCCTCTGTCATTGCCTGGTAAGGTTCCATCTGGGTTTCTGCATGGGTGGGTGTTTCTTCCCTCTCTGACTCTCCATCACTGTGGGGCTCGACACTCTCTGTTGTGCTGGGTCGAAGGGGGTGGTTGGCTACAACTCTCAGATATTGTTCAAGATAGTCATCCTCCTCTCCTGAACTGACATCTATATGGGATGGTTCTGGCTTTGGTAGCAATCGTGTGTTGTCGTGCTGTCTTCTCGAACGTTTTCCTTTTGCTGTCTGTTTCGGTGAGTGAGTTTGAAATGGTTGTTCATCATTATGGCCCAAGTAGGTACATGGTAGAAGCAGATTGCGATGAAGGATCCTGGTTCGACCAACTCCATCTTCAGGTTTCAATGTATACACTGGTATGTCATCTGATTTCCGTGACACTACGGTATAGATCTTATCCTCATAAAAGGATCTCAATTTTCCAGGGCCTGCACGTGGGGAAGTATTTTTTATCAAAACACGATCGCCTGGGTTCAAAACGTGGGATGTAGCCTTGCTGATTGAATTGTCAAACTGCTTTTGTTTCTCTGTGCTGCCTTTCTGCCTCCATTCTTCCACGTACTTGGGATAACCAGGGTTGTCTGGAGGTTGTGTCTCGTGCAGCCCGAGAGCCAAATCAATTGGTAATCGAGGAGATCTACCAAAAAGAAGTTCAAAAGGTGAATACCCGGCTGAGTCATGTCTGGAACAATTGTATGCATGAATAACTGTGTCCAGATGTTGGCTCCATTTTGATTTCTGGTTTTCTGGTAAGGTTTGCAGCATTTGCAAGATGGTACAATTCATCCTCTCCACAAGACCATTACACTGTGGGTGATATGGAGTGGTGTGCACCTTCTTGATCCTACTCAGCAGTTGCAGCTTGTCGAATAACTTATTTTCGAAGTCTCTCCCTTGATCGTGCAAAATCTTCTGTGGAAACCCAATTTTCAAAACAAAGTCTCCAAACACTTTATCTGAAACAACTTTTGCAGACTTGTTAGTTGTTGCATAGGCCTGTGCGAATTTCGTGAAGTGGTCAACTACAACAAGTATATTTTCATATCCACTGGAGCTTTTCTCCAAATGCAGAAAGTCTATGCATATCAATTCAAACAGCTGTGTTGTAATGATGGGAAACAGTGAAGCTTTCGGCTGACGATTTGGTCTTTTCTGCATTTTACAACTGCACACCTGGGTAACATACCTTTCGATGTCAGCTTCCATGTGAGGCCAGTAAAAGTGCTCCCTCGCCAAATTCACACCCTCTTTACTGCCTAGGTGTCCCATGTTCTCATGGAGTTCTTGATAAAGCATCTGACGAAGTTTGAAGGGAAGTACTAGCTGACTCCTAGTTTTTGTCTTTCTCCTGAGCAGTCCATCCTCATCAACTTGTAGCTTCCTCCATTCATGCATCATTGATAGGAACTCTTTGTATTCATTGTCTCTATCTTTACGTCGTGGTCGATCACCCTGGACTTTACAATTCAACATTCTAGATATTGGAGGATCTTCCTTCTGAGCTTTTTGAAGATCGCTTATGCTGAATGAAGCACCCGTGGTTGGCAAGTCATTCAATTCCGCAATAACCTCTTTGTGGATTTATAGCCAATGATGAGACCCATGCTGCTGCCGCCACATCCTCTTGAAGTGATATACCTTCCCTACGGCCTTCAGAACTGGTTGTTCGATTTCTTCTGAACAATTTCCCATGAAATCTTCCATGCTGCGACATATTCTTGACAGAGCATCGGCGTCACCGTTTGCGTGACCTGGTCGGTATTTGATGTTAAAGTTGTAGTCGGCCAGTTCCGCCACCCATTGATGACCTGTTGCGTTAAGTTTTGCTGACGTGAGGACATATGTGAGCGGGTTATTGTCTGTGAAAACGGTAAAGAACTTTGCATAATACAAATAGTCATGGAACTGTTCTGTCACCGCCCATTTTTGTGCTAAAAATTCCAGTTTCCCAGCATGTAGATTGTAATTCTTCTCGGCTGGATTTAGTGAGCGTGATCCACAACCTATGACTCTTATCTGATTGTCTTGTTTCTGGTAAAGGACGGCGCCTAAGCCATCCTGAGATGCATCGGTATGGAGGATAAAAGGCAGGCTGAAATCTGGATAGGCCATAATCGGTGGATTTGTCAATTCATATATGAACTTATTCACAATGTCTTGATGTTTTTGCTCCCATTTGATTGGATTGCTGGAAGGTACATGGTTTCCTTTTCTTTTTGATTCCTTTGATGTATTTCTGTCACTCTTCTCTTTCTTGGCATGAGCTCCCTTTGTTGTGTTTGAGTTTGTGTCCGTATCAGATGGTTTCGTTAGCAATGCGAATAATGGTGCTGCTCGTCTTGAGTGATTCTTCAGGTACCGACGGTAGTATCCTGTTAAACCCAAAGCTTTCGGAGGTCTCCAACGGTTTGGGCTTGGCTTCCTTTGAGGTTATGAAGCGCAGCAGTATCTTTGGGATCTGGACGGTACCCTTCGAAAGAGATGATTTTACCAAGGAAACGGACTTCTTTTTGGAACAGACTGCATTTGCTGGGCTTCAGTTTGATACCATGTTGTTGTACACGTCTAAGAACTTGTCGTAAGTTGTTTACCTGTTGATTAAAGTCATCACTAAACACTAAAATATCGTCCAGGTATACCTCACATATGTCGTGATTCATTCCGTCTAAAACTCTTTTCATACATCTTTGGTAAACGGCTGGGGCATTCTTTAGACCAAACGGAATCCTTACCCATTCATGGAGGCCCCATGGCGTGACAAATGCTGTTAAAGGTTTACTGTTCTCTGCCATAAAACCCTGATGATACGCCTTGCCTTGGTCCAGAGTAAAAAACCAAGTTTTCCCTCCCAGACCGTCTACTACATCCTGGACCCGTGGAATGGGTTGTCGATCTGCCACTGTCTTTTTGTTCAGTTCCCGGTAGTCACAACAAAGTCGTAAACCTCCATCTTTTTTTCTCAGACAGACCACAGGTGACGAATATGGTAAATCTGACTTAGCAATCCACCCACGGTCTATCAGATATTCTTTGACTTCTTGGTATAGTGGTCTGGGTATGGATTGGTAAGTGCGTTGTACAGGTGTTGTGTCGTTTAGTTTTATCACCATCTGCAGGTCAGGTATGTTTCCCACCTCGGTTTTGTCACGGGCGAAGGCTGAACATTCCTTCTGTAGCATACCCTGAGCAATTTCTCTTTGCTGCGGTGACAACATGGTCAGATCAACCGGCGGGTCCCACTTTTCATCGTATTCCAGCATTCTCTCTTCCCGGTACTGGTTACGAGCAAAGGGTATCTCATTGGGTGACTGATTAGTGGTGATATTGTTTGTACTGGCTGTTTGATAACTTTGTGAGCTCTCAGGTGATGTTTTTTTTGCATTATTTGGTTCTAATATTGAAACAGATCTCACCAATTGAAGGTATCCCATGGTAGTACGTCCCGGAAGCAGGATATCGTTGTCTGTATCATTCACAACCACAATATTGACTTTTGCTGATGACCCTTTAGCAATTTTAACAGCGGATTCCTGAACTGTGAATCCATTTGGTAGTCTGTCTTCAATTTCTGGTTCAAACAGGACAATATTATTTTCAGTTATTGGTCCCCCATGAGTACGGCATGTCAGAGTTTTTGTCTCTCTTTTAGAAATACACACATTCCTTCTGCCAACTTTTACTGCACCAAGATCACCAACATTATTTCCTTGGATAATTGAAACAAGGGTCATAATTTTGTCTGCCTTCAAGTCTGAAAATGCTGTCTACATCCTCTTCACCAACACCTCCCGACCTGGAGATAATACACCTCCCTAAACCGTTTCTTCGATCACGTTGTATCCAAGGATGGATTTGCCCAATCCTTCGGGTGTGACAAGGAATGGTACCTTCATCTCACTGTCTTTTGACCCATCTAGGGGTATGTATAAAGTCACTTCCACCCAGCCTGTATAGGGTAGGGAGGTTCCATTGGCTACCTTTAACTCAAGGTTGCTATCCAATAGTTCCCTTAAATCTCTCAGCGGTGTTGAAGGCATATGGGTTTTCCACCATTGTGCTGATACAATAGATACTTGGGAACCCGTATCCCACAAGACTTTGGTGACTATTATATTCATGCGACACTGTACCATGCACCTTTCACCTATCAACTTTGTGAGTCGTTGGTAGTTATGGGGTGTGATGTGGCATATCATTGCAGTAGGTAGGCAGTCTTGTTTGCTTTGGTTTGTTTGACATGTGATATCTCTCGGTTCTCGGGACCTTGGTGAGTAAGTGGTTACACTCGGTCCCCTTAGAGTAATCTTTGTTCGTTTTCCGACCGACTTGTGTTCCTACATCCCCTGGCTGGCATAATGTTTTCCGCTACTACATTTGAAACAGTGACGACAGTTACGTCCATTTCCTTGTTCAATACATCTCAGGCAACCCCACTGATCTATTGGTCTGTTTCCTTTCCGAGGGTTGGGATCCCTGTTTTGGTATTGATTCCTGTTCTGGTGTTGATCACTGTTCTGGTGTTGGAATCCCTGTATAGCCTCTTTAATGGCCATCACTTCCAGTCGAAGTGCTGCCAGTTCATTCTGCTCTTTTGATATCTTTTCATTCTCCGCTGGAACTTTTGGCAATTTGGGTGGCTGCTCCACCTGCTGGACAGCTTTGGTTTGTGCTCTTATAGTGTCTTTCTGTTGGATTTGTTTCTGCAGTCTTGTGTGTCTTTGACTGACGATTCGGCTTAAATGTTCCAGGAGCTCCTCATCGGATAACTTGTCTTTCTGTAGTATGGTGGACAGCTCACTCTGAATCCCTTCCTCAAATCCAGTGATGGGGGATTGCACAGAGGTGCTCCGCACCAGTGTTTCGTCATAGCAAAGGGTGGACTTGTCTTCTTTGGACGCAAAAATAATCTTTTGTCTCAGATTCATTATCCGAATTAGGAAGTCCTGATGACTTTTTTTTGTTGAATTGGGCTGCCGGTGCTAGCTCCTGATATAGTTCAATGGCACCTTTTTCTTTGTAGTGGGCTCTAAGGATCCGCCGAAGCTGTGGGAGGGTTAGGCTCTCTCTTTCTTCCAAATAATTCCTTAACGGGAGGCCATAACTAATTCCTCTAATAACTCCACTAATGACCTCCTGCTTCGTGTACCCCTTCTTACATCCGTCTTCGATTTGTCGCACCAGACTAAAAAAACTTATTTTTTTCGCGGTCCAGGTCCCCTAACTGTCCTTGAAGACGAAATTCTCTCTTTGTGAGTGCCGCTGCCAATTCAAGTTTGACACTTGATAAGGCCAAACTTTCATCCTTGCCATCTACGGCCATTGTCCTGGAATCCCCTGATTCGCAGTCAGATGCCTTATCCATTGGGCAGGAGATAACTCTTGTAGTCTCAATCACTGTGAAGGGATAGTCCGGTCATCATGTCCTGGCAGGGTCGCCAAAATGTAGCCCTCTTCCCCTGTAAGGTAACAGAAGAAGAAAGAGTCCAGATTAGATAAACTGATGTACACAAGGTTTAGATAGTCAAAAGTGTTTATTTCTCATATTGACTTCTGTCAATCATCTTTACCATACTCTGCATTACACACACATTGATCATTGAATCATATTTTATCTGTAATCTGACACACATTATACATTTATACCTTTCCATCCCTCTATTCATGCTACTATCATCATAACTCTTACATCTTTCTAACATAAACCCCATTTCCTCTTTGTATTTTTATCTTAATCATTATCTTACTATGGCATTATATCAATTAAACTCCAAACTTAATCCTCTTGAAAATCTATACACAAAGGGTTACAGACATACAACCCTACTAACATTTCTATTCATAAAATACTCTCATTTTTGCTCCTTTCACTACACCTTGAAAATACCAGTGAATATACTGTACCTGAACTAAACTAAATTCTACAAAATAAAACACATATTTTACATTACATCTTAAGAACATATGTCTCTTTCCCCGTTTCCTATGTAAGTCAGAAAATCAGTCTCACTAGCTACCATGGAAAATGCAAATGACTTCCAACCGACCAATCAGATGTATTGAAAATACATAACCCTCTGATAAATGAACTAGTATTACTCATTGTGAGTCCTAATTACTTGAGCTTTGAAACAATGGACCCATGTGTTACTCATAGCATACCCTATCTGTTCTCTGTACAATGTATGTATGATAATAATGAACAGGTCTTAAAAATCCATAGAGTCAGCATGAAACTAGGCATATAAATGCAAAAATTTGCAATAAATGTGACAACTTTAGCTAAGTTTAAGAGTTGCACTGGTATCTAGCATATCTTACCTAAATGTTATACAACAAATAAAATGAAAATATCTCACCTGTAAGGTAACAGAGGAAGAAAGAATCCAGATTAAATAAACTGATGTACACAAGGTTTGGATAGTCAAAAGTGTTGACTTTCTTTCTTCTTCATGTCCCTTGTGCAGAAGGGTCGTTACATTAAAAAAAATAAAAAAATCTTATTTACACGAACAAAATATATGATGGGGTGACTTTTCCTAGGGAGGTACATTTTCCCAGGCTCCACATATATATACATATATATATATATATATATTTATATATATATATATATATATATATATATATATATATATATATATATATATATATATATATATATATATATATATATATATATATATATATATATATATGTATATATATATATATATATATATATAAATATATGTATATGTATATATATGTATATATATATATATATATATAAATATATATATATATATATATATATATATATATATATATATATATATATATATATATATATATATATATATATATATATATATATATATATATATATATATATATATATATATATATATATATATATATATATATATATATATATATATATATATATATATATATATATATATATATATATATATATATATATATATATATATATATATATATATATATATATATATATATATATATATATATATATATATATATATATATATATATATATATATATATATATATATATATATATATATATATATATATATATACATATATATATATATATATATATATATATATATATATATATATATATATATATATATATATATATATATATATGTATGTATGTGTGTATGTATATACATAATAACAAATTGTTTTTAGCAAACAGTTTAACTCGTATCTTCCATAGAGGGTTTTTAACATTATATACAGCGCTATTACAACAACATCCAAATCTTATTGACCAAATCACTGGTATTTTCGCAGATACAGGATGAAATTAATTTTAATCCTCACCTATCCAGTTATTAACAGTTTAAATGGACTCTTAGTGGGTTAACAAAAGACCTTCCGGATGTAAGTGACTGATGCTTTATCAGCTCTAAACGGAAGGCACGTCTCGCTCATTAAACAAATACTGTTAGTCAGATATACGAAGGTTGTCAGTAAACATACGGTTTGATTTATTGTTTGGATTCGGTAGTACAGACCCGTTGTGGAACTAGTTCAGTTTGAAATTAATTATTTGTGAATAGTATGCGTTTGGAAACATTACCCTTAGTGTAGATACAATTTTAAAGACATTGAAGTTATTTGGATATTATATCATAATGAATTTGTATATTGTATACCTATTACTTACCGTCGCCGCGACGTCCTGCTGGAGTAGACCAAAAAACAAAGGCAAGGACAGCGATAACCAAAGTGATTCGGACGAGACCAGTAGGAGTACTCAAGTTGATTCGGACGAGATTTATACGACAAAACGTAATTCATCTAAAAAGCGTCCCAGATGTTCATTGCCAGATGACAGACAGTATGAAGATATTCTTCATCGTGCTGATGATAATAAAATCAGTTTTCAGCCAAACTTAGACGGTTGCATGAAAGCCTTAAGATATCTGGAAATAGACGTTATAAGCAGTGCATGTAAGTTGTAAATCAATGCATTTACATATCTCTAGTATCTAAGAAGCAGTGAATCGTTCAAAACATGTTACTTTGGGTGAATGTTGGCAAGAGGTTTCAGTTCATCTTGGTCTGCCGTTGGAAGGTTGGTACAATGCCTTTTGAAGATTGACTACTCGCAGAGGCACTCTTGGCTTAACACAAATTCCTTCATTTTTAACTCGCTTATTAACTGTGGATTCGATATGGAATCCCATATGTTAGCTAAAAGTACGTTGACCCGATGTTTCGTAAGTATTTTAAACTACTCAGAAACCTATGTTTGCCAAATATGCAAACCTTCGGCAAACGATGGCCTAAAGTAGTGTGTTATCAGGCATATTACATGTATAAGCATCAGCTGAATGATTTTGAAATCAATGGAGCAATTTGAATTTGGGTGGGTATAGGGTGTTATGTAACGGCAATGGTTAGCCATGGTTCGAGCTACGTTGGATGCAGTACCCTGATTCTCCGATAATACAATTACGTTGCGCCAATGTTAGCAAATGGTTGGCCGTACATTGGAAAACGTTTGGTTGTAAGTTGGGTACCCGTAGGAGCGACATTGCCGCAAACTTTGAGCCATCTGTTTGTTACAGTGTATTGGACCAACGTTGGTATGGTAGCATGCTAACCCACATGGTGCCGACGTTGCTAACGTTTGGTAACCTTTCACCGGAGGAACAGCGTGTGCTACCTGGGTAGTACTTGTTGCATCATTTGCATGCCGATATTTTCGTGGCCCGCAATAATATTCTATTCACGATTTGTTAAATGTTGGTAAGAAAATTCTAGTAAGTATAAACAGATTAAATCCATCATCAATTGGTCAATGAACCAACCGCTGTCCCCAATCATACGCACCAGTATCTCAATGGACACAGATTGCCATGGGAAACACATGCCCCCATGTTCATTGTTTAGCTAATTATCAAGTGAAAGTAACCTACAAATTCTCGATGAAAAGCATTCATATTCAAGTTAACATTTAAAAACGATCTGAACAGCTGAAAGAACAGGATTGATACCTTCTTCTTCTCCACTGACCACCACCACAATCGCCCGTAAACTTCAGGTGGAAATAGCGTCTTTTCTCTATTAGGCCTATTGTTGTGCTGTCATTGTAGCGTATTAAACGTCTAAAGAGGAAAAACTTCAACTGTTCAATAAGTTAGTAAGACTGAAATTTAATTAGTCAATGAGGTGAAAGGAGTGGGTATAGGGTAGGCATTCTCCTAGACCCCCGACAAAAATTTAAAAAAGCTATGTGGCCGTCCATGTACTGATATTGTCTGATAGTTGTTCCCAGATGCTTAATTAGTTGCATTAACTACCTGAGTCAGGGTAGGAAGCCTCTCGTTGCACGTATGGCTTAAATTCGAACGATTCTTTTCGCTGCTAGACGATATATCAAATTCTCCTAGGCGTGGTATACCCTATACGGAAAGGGTGGTATGATTATACATATGAGCAGATCATGAGCCTGCTACGACATTTGTATTGTTAGTGTTCCAGCTGTTGTAGTATTATATGTTGATGACAAAGTACTGATTATGTGTACTTGTGAAGATAAATTTACTTTTTAATCATACCATACAATGTTTACATTTTCATACCATAGGTACACCTTCAATCATATGCAATAAAGCCACCTGTCATGATGAGCCTAAGGATCCGATATGTGCAAAAAACGCCAACAACGAACGGAAAGAATTTAGAAACAAATGTGCAAGATGTGCAAAAAGCTGCGAGAATATAAGGATTGGAAAATCAAGATACACCAAAGTCAAAGTCTCTTCGATGGATGAGTGCTTAACACGAGGTAATTTCTTACAAGGTAAGTTTATCTTATATGAAAGAGGACTTCGAAAGAAACAAAATAGTGAAGAAAGCATTCAAACATCTCATCCGTTAAGGAGATATCTGAGTTTAAAGTTTGGTTTCATTTTTGTACAAACGACTGATAATCAACCTAGTTGTGATATTAAAGCCTCAGATTCCTCAGTCTGTTGATATTCTATTATCATTTGGTTTGCGATTTTGTGGCAAAAAGCAAGGAATATGTCAACAAAGTAGAAAAACTAAATCTAGTAAGGGTATTCATAATATGCCACCTGACGAAAAGTTTGAGGGAAAATAATTTTAAGTAGTAAGCAATTTGAATAAACTTCATTAACAATTGATAAGAATGTGAGGATGATGCCGCCAACTTTCCATAGTAGACTTAACACACCAGTAATTTCTACACAGATAGACAGGGCTTTAAACTTGATTTCTCCTTAACAGAATAAGATTTTTGAATGCTTTCTAAACCATTTTGTTTCGTTTGAAGTCCTGTTTTACATTAGATGAACTTGCTTAGTCTCTGGTGTACCGTGCAGCGACAGCCTCCATTTTTATGGAATGCATGAGTGGGTGAATATACACATCTAAACACGTTGATGTGATGCATTAATATGATTCGATGAAAAAGGAAATCAAAACTTCTATGGTACCAGAAAGTTGATGGAAATAAAATCAGAAATTTACAAGAGCTAAATTACGAAACGAGGTAATATTATTAGTAGTTCAGTGTGCGATTTTGAATAAAACACAGATAAATTGTAGAATGGGTAAAACAAAAGTAATGTTTCTTTCACCAGCTCGATCGTTGATCAAATGGAATTTGTAAATAGCTGCCTATACTTTTAATTGTGTGAATGTCCTTAAGAATAGTGCAAAATCATGACAAGGACCAGTATGCAACACTATAGCTATCTCAGCTATTTGAAACTATTTATTTCTAACAATTAGAAGTTTATTTTTGGCCATCCTGTTATAAACCTGACGTGTAGCTAAAAGATTCACGGACGTATGGAACGCTATTTTATCATTTAATCTGGAAAAACATATACTGAAATTACTTTTGGATATCTAAAATAAAATTTGTAATATCTTAAATTGATTTTAGATATCTTTAATTAAATTCTGAATATCTGAAATTTAATTTCAGATATGTTCAAAATTTTATTTCAGATATGTTCAAAATTTTATTTGGATATCCAAACTTAATTTCAGATATCAAGAATTCAATTTTGGATATCAAAATTGAATTTTTGATATCAAATAATTAATTTTTGATATCAAGAATTATAATTTAAAAATCAAAACGCAATTACAGATATCAAAAATTATTCCTCGTTCAAAATGAGTTCTTGATATTTAAAATTCAATTTCAGATATTAGAAATAGAATATTTGATAACTGAAATTGAATTTTCAGATATCAAAAATTGACTTTTGATATCCATTTTTAATAAAAGGTATCTTTGATTCCAGATTAAATAATGGAACAACACTCTACAACGCCATTTTATCATTTAAACCAGAATTTTGGATATCCAAAATACAATTCTTGATATCTGAAATTGAATTTTGGATATTCAAAATACAATTTTTGATATTCAAAATACAATTTCGGATACTATATCCACAATTGAATTTTGGGTATCAAAAGTACAATTTTGAATATCAAACTCCATGTGTAATATGAATAATCATGGCAGGAGATAACTACGTCGCGCGGCGATTAAAAGTCTGCAAGTTGCACAAGATGCATAGCACATGCACATGTCATGCAGGGATCGGGCAGTGTTCAATATGGAAGGCAACCAAATACTTTGGCTTATAGACAATGTTGAGTTCGCGATTAGGGCCGGGAATGACGACGAAGACTTCCAGTCGGTCACCCCGGATCCGGTCTGGGATGCAAGGGCTACTGCCACTGGCACTGCAAGCAGTAGCAGTGAGCTCTTAGATCGGACTAGGGCTGCCTTCAGACCACACCGTCCACGCCATAGCTACAGTATAGTGCTGTACATGTACTACTACTACTACGTACGTACACTGTACAGTCTGACAGTATTCAGTATAGCATGTTATTGCGCGATACACACAGTCATGATGCATTTGCCCCGCAGCATTCATGTTAATTAGTACACTAATTCCATTACAGGTCATATGGTATTATTAGAGTAATGAATACGAATTTTGGGTATCCAAAATTCAATTTTTGATATCAAAAATTCAATTTTGGATATCTAAAATTCAATTTTGGATAAGAAAATATCCAAATTGTATTTTTGATTGTGGATATCAAAAAAGAAACAAAAATTGTATCAAAAATACAGTTTCTAATATCTGAAATTAATTTTGGAAAATGGAATTTTTGATATCCAAAACTCAATTTTGAATATCCAAAATGGAGTTTTTGATATCCAAAATGGATTTTTTTGTATCCAAAATTCTAGCTTCAATCAGGATTTTTAATATCAAAAATAGAATTTTGGTTATCTGAAGTTCAACTTTGGATATCGAAAATTCTATTTTGGATATAAGAAATGTAATTCTTGATATCCAAAACAAAATTTTTGATATCTGAAATTCAATTTTAAATTTCCAAAATTAATGTCAGTTATTTGAAATCCCACATTAAATGATGTAATGGCGTTCCGCACGGACGTGTAGGGGCAGCATTGCTAACTTGCTTAAAGATCCACTAAAAGTAATTAAGGAAATTCCGCGTCAAATTTGGTTCCAATTTGCCATTTCACTGTGCTTTAAAGTTTTGATTGGCAAATTGCTATGGAAATTTGCAATCTATGCTTACCTTTTTATCTTCTTATACAATTAATCATGTATTACAATTCTCAATGAATAATTCTCAATTTCTCATCATTTCGAAAAATTAACTGTAATGAAAGCTTTGATTTTCTTCGTGCATCAATTGTTTTCGTGCACAAGTCAAAAATGTTTATACTTTGAACAATCATAACTTGAACACGTGCGCCAAATGACGTGAAGTATAAGGGCCGACTGGCATAGCGGTCCATGAAGAAAAAATTTGTGCTTTTGATGACTAAATATTGCAATTCAGCAGCATATATCCTGATTAAAGTGGTCCTGCCATTCCTCCACCCCCCCCCCTCCTTCCCAAATGAGATTTAATCTGATATAGGTTTTTCATATCCCTAAATTCTATAATCCGTCAAGAAATGCTGAAAATAAGTCCATTTTCATGATTGATCATTTATTGCTGGTTCTGAATTTTTTTTAATGCAATTTGTGCCGTCATAACAGTTTGCTACGTCATTTTAGGGACTGCTGATCGTAAACAATGCATGACACACATACTAACCACGTACAAATAGCGTCTGATCACTAGAGTTTTTCGAGCTGTTCAGATCTTAATCAGTCATTTTCAAGCTCAAGTTATGATAAAAATGATTTGGAAATAAATGAAGAACATTCTAATAATGTTCCTTTTCCGCCTGCAAACGAGAAAGAAGAATATCAGGCCTACAACCCTTACACGGTCCTACAGTACTATAAGCCCGCGTAGTCGGCATCAAATTTGTACTGTTTCGCAAGTAATATTTTGTTAAACATAATCAAATTAAAGTGTTTGCAACAACATCTATCTCTCTTTTTACGCCTAATGGAGCGAGAGAGAGAGAGAGAGAAAAAGAGAGCAATGCATCGTTTACTTAATAGAGTCCCTGAAGTGACGTCATCGCGTGTAAAGCCAGATTCTGATTTTTTTTTCTCGTCAAGGTGACGAAAAACTCATTCTTCTTTCACCATTTTCTCGCAAAAGGTGGGGTCATATTTCAAAAATCATATTCTTGCAAATCAATTATCTAAATTATTATATTTATGATTAGCTCCGACCCCTATGGCAAGACCACTTTAAAGCAGCGATTGATGAATGTTAGAAAATGCGCATTTGGATTTTTTAATATTTCAAAACAGGCAGGGAAAACAATTCTCCTAATTTCCAAAAACCTTCATGGAAACCGGGCAAAGTTAAGACATTGTTAATCAGGCAAAGGCAAAAACTTAGGGCTGTCCCTGGAAATGTCGGACCCTTATACGGCTGGATGCGTTGACAGAAAACATCAACATTTTTAGGGTGCTTCGAAAGAATCACAAAATCATAGTGCCCTTGTAAATTGTTGTGTATTTACAGTATGAAATAAAATGGTGAAACACGATATAAAATTGCAATTGATAGCATATCAAAGAGATTCCTTGATACACCAAAAGTAATGTCAGAACACGGTTTTTCCTTTGGGGCACTTGAGTGTTGTTGTGTGTCGCCAATCGAATAAGCATGATAGATATTATTAAACCCAATCAGCTTGAATTTTCTTCAGGCATGTTTAAACCGTGCCAACCGCTTATGTAGTGTTTTATTTACTCTGTTTGTTCCTGCAGAAACGAAAAAATCTACAACGGAGTTACCAACAACGAAAAAACCAACAACAAAAATTCCAACAACGGAAATTCCAACAACGGAAATAGCAACGACAACATGTGCAACACTAATAACACCACCGCCAGTATTAAGGGAGCTACTCAACAGATTTGTTTTTCCTAAATGTGTACATGTAGGCCTTAATGATATAGCAAACATAATAATGCCTTGTTGTGGAAGTGAGTATAATGTCAATTTTCCAACATTTCCTTTGTGGAATCAAACGTTTGTTGAGGATAGCGGATCATGTCAAACTTAAGATATGCCAACTTTTCATCTTTATTTAATTTGATTATTTTGGAACCCATTGTATTCATTATGCTGGTTATTATTTGTTAGTATTTTAATGCTCACCGACACCCAGTTGGAAATTAATGATTTATACCTACAGTACCTCTATATTGTTCCTAAACAATAACAAAGGTAAATACATGATAAAATTGTATATATCATTTGTTGTGTTAATACAAAATTTCACACATGTACCTATTTCTCTATATTAGGACTGGTTTGAAGTAGATTTAAAGGTCAGTTATTGTCGCTAACGCACGAGGTGAATATAATTTAATTCCTGTGTTTTTGAGTGGTCGAAACACAATGGTGCAATTGCGCACTTTCATTGATAGGCCAATCAGTATCGTTGTGAAATGAAATGTACGCCGCCACATTTTAATCACGATATATGGCC
>JAIGNY010000685.1:47500-51130 GCA_020152595.1 Chiridota heheva
TAGTTTGCACTAGCTAGTTCTTGACTAATCTTGCACTACGTCCTACATTTCATAATTTTGTAAAGCACGTAAAGCAGGAACAGTACGTATCTGATATTGCACATTTTCTTTTACAGGCTCTGAAATTTAGAAGCGATTGTCTTAAAGAATAAGAATCTTGTATATATTTCTTTGTTTTGAATTTTTGCTCTCAATTGATGTATGTGAATATGTTGTTATCATGTTATGGGCTGGAGGCCTAAAGCAGACAGAATAAATTACAAATTAATGGCTCTAAATTGCAGAATACATCTCTTGACAATCATTTGTTCTAGAACCCTAAAAGTAAAGAATGATTTCTTTAAAGGATTACTCCCATGAATTTTCATTTATATGTAGACGAATATAAAAACAAAACAGTTGGAGACGAAACCTTGTTGATATCTTTTCCCGTGTAGGATTTATAGTAAAGATTTTACCAGTGTATTGAAAAGTAACCTTGCGGTATATATCAGTATATTGTGATGTCATAATTGCATATCCAAGATTATTCTTTATGTATTTCTATCAAATGAACATTTATTTTTCCTTTACTTGAGTGCAAAGTTCTTGTGAAGTGCGTTTAATACCTGATTTCAATAATAAAACCAATAATTTAGAAAAAAGCAATTATTTTTTTAAGTTTTGAATACCTCCTTTATCAAGAATTTTAAATACTTTATTAACCATTTTCCAGTCCGGAAGCATGCCTATTAATAGGACCATCAATGTTCCTAGATATGGGAACATTTTGCTACATGGAAGCCGCCATTTGTTATAATTCCCATGATCCTTTGCTATCCTAACGTTAAAGCCTTATGCAATGTTACATATTTCAAATTTGAAATACCTCTGGAAAAAATAGCTTTGCTAGGGAAAACTTAAAACTTATGAAAATACCTTCATTACTGTCATGGCTACAACTTTTCAGCTCCCATTTGATATGTTCACCACGCCGTTTTCGATATATTAGAAAAAAAATAGACAATAGAGCTAGGCTTTTAGACGCGAAACAACCATTTTGAAAATTGAAATGTTTGCAACACAATGATTTTTAATAATTTAAGTACCTTAATTAGAAAGTATGACATTTTATCGCAACATCCGAACAATATGGCTGCATTACTTCACTAGTCTCGTGTGTCATAAATGTTCCTATTAATAAACATGCTTCCGGACTGTTTATTAGTCGGATCAAAGAGAGAACCTGTCCTCGAAAGCGACAGATAGAAAACAATTCTCAACGAGGACCTATGGATCACCAATGGGGGACTGTCTCCCATGGACCCTGTTGGCGCCAACCTTGCATGTTGTAAATGTAATACTGCGCTATTTTGAAGTGGTTTAAAATACCAACATTACATGTTGAGGACACAAGTAAGTGTTAACAATTTATTAAACGTATCTTTTACTATGACATAGACCATGGTTGTCGGTAATGTTGTCATTATATGTTTAGGATTTAGCTTAAGAAATGACTGGAACCTAAACATAAATAAACGTTCCACTGCTACCCAATCCCCACCCCCATCCTATCATCTGCTCAATTAATGTTCAATCATATTCTCGTCTTTTACTCCCTCCCATCATTCAGAAATTCAAGTCAGGTGCTAAAATCAGTTACTTCTATATTTTTTTTTATTGATCTGACTTCTCTTTTATTAAAGGGTACAGCTCACTTCCTTTTATCTTTCCATTATGACGGAGCAAGCAATTTTGTTATGAGTGTCACTCTTATTCACAAGGGGTACAGCTCTCTTTCTTTTATCTTTCCATTATGACGGAGCAATGCAGTTTTGTTACGAACAGATGAATGTCACTGTTATTCACAAGGGACTTCTCGAAAAGTACGTTTTAGTACAGGTAGAAAGTTGTAGCTCTTTCTTGAAGCCTAAATTCAGACATGGACAGCAGACAATGTTTAATTCATGTGTTTCTTTTTAACATCCTATCAAGTAAGTACAAATTTACCTTTCGTTATAACTTATTCGACCATACACTGAGAAACTAAGAGGAATTTTGTATATGCAGTAATGAGGTGATACAAGCTAAACACATCCGTATTCGAATTCCAGTGTTGAGGCTTAAGGATTTTGCAGTGTACATCAGTCATTAACAAAATTGAAACAGCTACAATCAATGTCTTGAAAAACTTTAAAACTTTTTTGTTTCTATTGTTTTTGAGCAAAAATACACATATTAGTAGTAACTCGAAACAGAATATTGCATAAAGTTGGCACAATGATATCTATGATCAATCTGTTTATAGGACTAATCACGGTATTGAGACTACTTCGAGTAAGCAGCGACATACTTTGGGTTATGGACAAGGGTAGAATAGTGGCTATGGTCCTTTTAGATTTGAGTGCCGCATTCGACATTGTGGACCATGAAATTCTGCTTTCACGATTGAATAGGTTAGGTTTGGAGGTATAGATGATGTTGCTTTAAACTGGTGCAACTCGTACTTAAATAGGCGGCCTCAATATGTTTGCATTGGTGATGAATTATCCAATCCTGTATACATGGAATATTCAGTTCCACAGGGTTCTGTCTTGGACCCCAGTGATTCCCTATTTATACAAGCTCAATTCGAAGTATTTTGACTAAGCACAATATTCTATATCACGTTTATGCAGACGATACCCAGATTTACCTTGACTTCAGGCCTTCCCAAGATGAGAGTGTTAAAGCCATAGAAAATTGTATCAATGTCATCCGTCTGTGAATGAGAAATATATTTTTTAAGCGTAATGATGAGAAAACTTAGTTTTTGCTTTTTCGGTTCTTGTCATCAGCTTGCTAAAGTTATATTCCATGCATATCGATTGGTAATGTCCAGGTTCGCCCTTCGCTCCACTCATGCACGTAATCTTGGTGTCATTTTAACGATTACAATATGTCCATGAAACGCCACATTTCTAAAATAAGGAGTTTTGCTGCATTTCATTTGAGAGGCATCTACAAATGACGTAAATATTTAAACGATACGGCAACTGAACAAATTGTACATTCTTTCATCACTTCAAGGTTGGATGTTGGCAATTCCTTACTTCTCGGTCTTCCACAAGAAAAGATTCATAGACTCTAATTAATCTAAAACTCGGCTGCACGTGTTGTAGCTCATTGTCATATCTACCGTGTCTTAAGAAACTTACACTGACTTCCTAAACAATAGCGTATAATGTATCAATTTTTCCTTATTGTTTATAAATCACTAAAAGTACAAGTTCAAAGTATATTTCCGACATATTATGTAATCATGTCCCCCTCTCGTAATCTAAGGTCCATCTCTCAGCTTTTATCATCTGAAAATAAGTCCAAACATTCTTGGGGAGGAGGGGGAGGGGGTAGGTCCTTTATTTATTATCATTATTATTATTATTATTATTATTATTATTATTATTATTATTATTATTATTATTATTATCATTATTATTATTATTATTATTATTATCATTATTATTATTATTATTATTATCATTATTATTATTATTATTATTATTATTATTATTATTATTATTATTATTATCATTATCATTATTATTATTATTATTATTATTATTATTATTATTATTATTATTATTATTATTATTATTATTATTATTATTA
>JAIGNY010000686.1:0-51137 GCA_020152595.1 Chiridota heheva
TTTTAATTCTCAAAGGAAAAAGTCATCACCAAACTAAGTTGGTGAATCTGTTTAATTGATAAATGAAAAACTCCTTGGTTTGGTCAAAACTTATAAACAAACAAATTTCCGCAATTCGTGCCCGTTATCGCATTATAATGCGAGCGTCGGAGCGTGCGCAGCCTGTGATGGATTTTTTGTTGAACGTTCGGGAAATGTCATTTTTCCAAATCATGATCTTAATTTCTGCTGTTTCCGAACCAGATTATAAAAATTCCCTTTTTTTTTCTAGTCATGATATCAAATTTTCCGATTATTTCGAAAATGTTCAATGTTTATTAAGCATTTAAACGGCACATTTTTCGGAATTATGGTGTTAAATCATTCGTTTCTTAGATTCAAAATTCTCCAAATCTCGTCAAAATCGCAGAAATTTAGTTTAAAATGGCCCAAAATTTGTTTTAAAATGGCATTAATGTGGTTAGAAAATCGTCCATTATATATTAAATTAGTAGTGATTCACTTCTTTCAGTTTGTTCGACATCAGTTAATATCGGATATTTTTCATTTAGCCAGAAGTCAGACTGTCAGAAAGTCAGATTAAAAAGTCATATTTTCGGGCACTTTTTGCTACCATCTGACCATTGGCGCCAAAAGCTGGATACACCATAGTGTTCCCACAAGAGGCCCATCTGTAAAGCTCTGGTAAATGCGATTTTTAGCTTTTCATCAGTTTACTTTAAAGGAGAATCACATATCAAATTCTAGATTTAAAATATGTTTTTTAATTTTTATTTGGTGGGCATCAGGTGGGTGCGGGAAACAGGGGTAGGAGGTTAGGCGTGGCACAATGACAAACATACAAGGACACATATTAGGTCAAATTGGCGCACCTTGCCAACGAAGACGAAGAAGTACAACCCCTGCACGTCACGCTCTGGATCCGCCTCTGGCCATTTACTTTGACCCCAATTTTGTAAGAAAAAAATGAAATTAAAAACAAAAAACCACACACACACAAAGAGGCTGCAGCCTGCAGCCCTGCACCTCATCTTCATGCCACGTTACGGACACAGTCAAAATACATTTTGGAACTTCAAATATTGATATTTATATGAAAGCCAGGTTACCTAAAATTTGGGAACTTTGAAAAAAATCGGGCAAATAATAGTTGCCATCAATATGTGAACGTTTGTGTCGCGACGCCCCTGCCAACAACCCTTACAAATAAAAATTATTTTCCTGCGGAAAAGGATTACTTTTTGATAATACTTTCCTGAAAAGTGGGGAACGTGTCCCGGTTCCCTGGTCCGTGTTCCACGGAAATGACACTTGTTTTTCTGGCCCAAGGCTGATCAAGCGGACGCGGGTGGGGTGATTGATTACTGCAATAGCAGAGAGGCGAAAGCTGGAAAGTCAGCATTTAAAAATATATATATATTTCTCTTTCGTGACAAATTTTCTGAAAATCTTCATCAATTTACTGTCCAAAATCCAACAATTTGACTAATTTGTGCTAAAATGCATTGCTTTATATAATTTCCAATTTTACATCCCGGCCAGGAAGAAAAAATGCAGCCGGGAGGGTTACATCCTATTAGAGTAAATCTCTCCTCAGGCTCCCCAATGTCAACTTGAATATGGGATGCTTCAGGGACCGCGCCATCACATGACCCGGAGAAGGCTCATCAGGCATTCAGGTATGCTAAAATGCCAGAAATATAACAATATGCCCATTCCGGTAGAAACCATCGGGACATGGGATTCCTTGTGCCGTCATCACTTTATTGCATCCCACCGCCCCTTCCTTAATTAAAAACAAGTGCAACAAACGTGTCAATTGCTTTAAGAAAACTCATTATTAGCCACTGGTCTGCTGGTCTCTGTCATCATACCCACGCACGCCTCGTTTTCTTTCCCTTTATTACTATAAAGGTATCACCATTCATTATCCAGGGCAAATGAGTGTAATTGTAACCAGGGCGTCGACAGGGTCAATGGCGGCGCTGCGGGGAATTTCCCCACGAGATCGTTTTTCCCCCTCCCCCACCCACTTGCCCCAGACAAAAAAAATTCCCCATGAGACAAATTTTCCCCTCGTTTTCCCTTCATGATAACAACACTGGTGCCGCTACTGGACATGGTCGGTAAAAAGGTCCAGAAAATATACTAAAAGATACAAATATTTCTTCTGGCGACCCCTCCATTAGTTAATGTCCTGGTAGGGGCTAATGTCCTGGCAGGAGCTAATCTCCCGGGGTTAATCTCCAGGCAGGGCTAATCTCCCGGCAGAGCTAATCTTCTAGCAGAGCTAATCTCCTGGCAGGGCTAATCTCCTGGCAGGGCTAATTTCCTGGCAGGGCTAATCTCATGGCACGGCTAATCTCCTAATAGGGCTAATCTCCTGACAGGGTTAATCTCCTGGCAGGGATAATCTCCTGGCAGAGGCTAATCTGCAGGCGGGAGAATAGTGTCATGATTCAAGTGGAACTTCTCCTCAATTTCAGGTGGAAATTTAGAAATGGATGCAAAGTTCTCAATTTTTGTTCATGAAATGTTGGGATTTATGATCATGTGCATCTTGGTTAAAATGTTGAGTGTGAAAGTACCATTACCATCACCATCCCACGTTTGGGTCCTCGCCCGTTCATTCGATTGCAACTCTGCCCATGTACACAAAATGTGTTACCTCCCCTCCGAAAAGTTTCAAAATTGTTGCTGCCATGTCAAAAACCCAGAAGTTTTTCATGCGGAGGTGACTAACACTTCCATGAAAAATAGATTATTTCATCGTGATGTAAACAACCGGAAAATACACTAGGTCTAGTAGATTATTCTTTGAAAGACAAGGCGCACCTCACAAATATACATACATTCTATATATTGATACAGGGAAACAACCAATGCGGTTTCAATTGGTCACTTTTACGATCTCCTCAATCCTGATTTACTCAACTTTTACAAGCTGGTTATCACCTCAATAAATCTTGTTTTGAACAAATACTTTCTTCCAATTTGTTATCAAATCAAAGCAGAAAGTCTGAACAAAACGGCTGATTTCTAAGCGCTAATTCAATAAACGTAACCAAACAATTACTTTGTACTAACACTACTCAGATATAATTAACTCATCTCACTTGAAAACAAAAGGTACATGGTGGCGGTGCTTTTCAAGTTATTGTTAGCATTGGTTTTAAATCTGTTTATATTTTCAGATCATGTCTTCAACCAGTTGGCCATGGAGGTAAACAAGATAAGGGAAAATTCGAAGAAACTTAGCGGAAGGAAATGTTGAAGTGTTCTATACATGTCTGCATACATACCACGAAAGTGGTAACTCCAATATTTTGGGAAAGGGAAATACAAGTGTTTAAGAATGAGGAAGCTAACGATTATGTTTCCGCTCCTTTGATTTCGGAAAATGAAAATTGCAACGCGACATTCTACATCTAGTTTTAAGTTCCCCGGGCTGCCGACAGTCAGAGAGTAGGCTATAGAAAAAATGGTCATAAACGTTCCAGTACTTTAACAAACTTTGAAATTCCATGTCTTTATTATGTTTTTAGATTTCAAAAGGGCACTCAGAAAAAGGGCGTTCTTCAGAGAAAAGTTTGAAAATGTAAAATAATCTATTGGCGATATGTTAACATTTTGTGCGATATGACGGTATTAAAGAGTTTAATATATGAACACCGAGATATAGAGGGGATGGGGTGGGGAGGGGTACGCTTTCAAGAGTTTGACCATATCTAGTTCTATCAAACAATTTTCTTTTAGACTATAAACAACAACAAATAATTATTTTCTATACATGTATATTAAAGAGCGCTTTACAAACAGACAAACACCAGAGGAGACACTTGAATTAGTATAGGAGAAGCTGTCCAAACGGCGCATCATCCATCCATTAGCTCGTGGAAGTGAATGAACACCGCATTTTTACGCTTCTAGGTAGTGTGACTTTCCTATCATCGAAACCGACGGCTTAACGTTCGCCTAAAGTCAGAGAGTACGGCGAGCGCAATTCAATGATTGCCACTCCTCTCAACAGCAAACGACTTACTTCCGCTTTAATGATCGGCGTGTCTATCTGCCAGTCTGTAGAATCGAAAACTCGTTGGACCTTAACGGAGCTTGAACCCGGTACCTCCAGCATCTCAGTCATGCGCTCTACAAACTGAGCTATCTGACTTCTTAGTGACCAATCACTTAAATCCATGCACAGAAACGTAAACAATAAAGCATTATATTTCCACATTATGCGTTTTCATGATTTTGTCGTTTGTATATTGTGTATTATAGCACTCTTTGACATTGATTTTGACTTGTATAATATATCGTCCTCCTACGCGTTGTTACGTAATTTTTTCCCTACAAATGTCAATTTTGCAAGAGCTTCGGCACTGGACCCCTACCGGGGCTTCGCACCTGGACCGCACCAGGCGCTCTTAAACGGGCCCATGAACCCCACGCAGAAAAGCTCGTAGTTATACCTAAGGCGTCACTGTAACGGACAAATCTCACAAATCATCCCACCACTTTTTTTCATGGATTTATGCCACTGGGACAGGCGGAAGCTTAGGGGTAGTTGGGGCGCCAGGATCTTTATACCGGGGAAAGAGAGGGCAGCTTTCTTTCATGGGAGAGAGAGGGGCAAATGTCAATGCATAGGTCGGACAAAATATGTAGCCCGAACAAATTTTCGAAGGGAAAATGGAGTGGACGAAGCAATTCTCGTGGGGATTTGGGAACCCTCCTGCCCCTTCCACCGTAGTGTCGCCAGTGGAAAAAAGCAGATAGTCGATAAAACGGCTGATTTAATAAACGTATACCAAACAATTACTTTGTACTAAAACTTTTAAAGATACCGTATATTTAACTCATCTTGAAAACAAAAGGCGTCCTTTCTGACAAAGTGGCGGTACTTTTCTAATTATTGTTAACATTAATTTTAAATCTGTTCATATTTCCATATGAAGTTTTCGACCAAAGTTGGCCAAGGAGGTAAACAAGAATGGGAAATTCCAAGAAAATTAGCGAAAGGAAATGTTGACGGGTTTTGTATTTACATACTACGAAAGTGGTAACTCCAAATAATTTTGGGAAAGGGAAATACAAGTATTTAAGAACGAGGAAGCTAACGATTATGTTTCCGCTTCTTTGACTTTGAAAACCTTCACTTGCTTAAATTTGTTGTGTTGTACAGCTTATTTTTGAACAGGACTGGGAGGAGGAGGGGCGCTAAACTTTTTATGCCCTGGAATAGAAGGGAAGCTTGGGGAAATGGGGGAGGGGTTAGTGGGGCAGGCCTATAGATCAAACAAAATATTTCGCCAAAACAACATTTTGTGTGGAAAAGTAACTGTGGGCAAAGCGATCACGGGAGACGGGAATTCCCCCTGAAGGTTTTCCCCGTAACGCCGCTAATGGGGAACACCAGAGGAGACATTTTAAATTGTGCTAACATTTATTTTGAACAGTCTGATATTGGATACAAAATATGTCGCCCGAACAAAATTTTCCGGGAAAAGTGAGTGTGGGCAAAGTGATCACGTGAGTTGTGAGCCTGAGAGGGAATTTTCCCTGCAGGCTTTCTCCATTATGCCGCCGGTGGGGGAAACCAGAGGAGACATTTGAATGTGTGCTATCATTTATTTCGAACAGTCTGACATTGGATACAATTTGGTAGGTCAATTAGGCCTAGGCCTATACAGGCGTGGAAGTTAAGTAATTGGACAGAATGCAAATACGTGGCTATTCGCAAACAAAATGATGAATACATGTAGCCAGCCTTTCAGATTAGGAGATGGGAGGGAGGGGGAAGGGGGGGGGGGCGAGCGAAATACTTTACACTTTTAGCATATTTTCTGGACTTTACCACTTAACCATTACCATTTTACTTTGGGGGAGAGGGCCGGTCGTACGACCATTTCGCCCCTGGCTACACCAATGTATATTCGCTCTAAAGAATTTTGGCTAAAAATTCAATATTTTTAAGAGTGACGGTATACTTACCGAAAATAAACCAGTGCAATTTGTAGCCCGTAAACACGGGAAATGTTTGTGGTTCCAGGCCTTCCCCCCTTCCCACCGCCCACCCCTCTTTAATGAGAGGTGACTCGTCCTACACCACTGTGTCCACCCAAAAAATGTGCTACGGATGAACGGGAATTCACGTCATACTTTAGACTATAATCCAGTTATCAGGTTATATAGTTTATACAGTTATGATACGGGTGTTACGAAAACAGATACATCGAAACAGAGACCCGAGACCCCTAGAAAACAGAGACCCTGGTATACGAAAACAGAGACCTAATAAACGTATACCATGGTCTCTGTTTTCATAATTTGGGTCTCTGAGACCCGAGACCCACTCGAAAACAGAGATCTTGATAAACGAAAACAGAAACCAAAGTCTGAAAGTACGAAAACATAGACCCTGGTATAAAAGAAAACAGAGACCCTGATATACGTAAACAGAGACCCAAATTACGAAAGCAGTGTACACGTAAATCAAAGGTTTCTGTTTTCGTATACCATGCAGGGTCTCTGTTTTCTAGTGTGTCTCTGGTCTCTGTTTCCGTAACACCCATGTAACTGTGTAAACAGGTAAAGGGGCATTTTTACAGTTTTAACCTTTACAAAGCAGTTGGAGACGTCAGTTTATGTAACGACAATGGCTCGGGTCCAAATAGTAAGTTTTGCCTTGCATAACCCATATCGAAGCTGTTCCACTGATGAATTTTGGGGTGGCTCGCGCACTCTATATAGAAAGGCCCTATTTAAAGAGTGTTTACAAATTTTAAGTGGCAAAACAAATGTAGGCAGAGGTAAAGGCGTATTACATTTTGAAGTATTAATTTGTCCAATGTGTAGAGCTGTTGAGCCCCAACTTTGTCTTTAGGGGAAATGCAGAGCAGTGTATGGTTGCTTTCCTGAAAAACACTCTTTGGATTCAAACACTATCAAATTAGATACTCCCTAACGCCTATGCTTTTACGCATTTTGGTTGGTCCTTCTCACCATCTTTTTTACCCGAATTTATTGGGACTCCCAACTTCCCGTCCCACACGCTAACATTTCCATATGATCCATATTGCATAGGCCATAGAAGTGTCTTGACCAGTTGACAAAATATACTGCCAATGGTGAGGGAACCTCTTATAGTACTCCATCCCCATATACACTATTATTTACCTGCTCGTTCAAATTTATTTTGGTGGATTTAGACTTAATATAGTTGTGACGTAGGAATTTTGTGACGTGGGAATCCAACTCCTTGGTATACTAACCGATAATTGTTTTCCTGAAACACTGGATTCAAATACGCAAACAGAAACAAATTAGATACTCCTTAAATGTTAACGATTTTAACTAAACTATCCAAAAGTATACGTCTGTTAAGTAAATAAATCTTCCCTTTTTACAAAAAAATTCAAAGATACCGCCTTCAAGCTCAACAAGATAAAGAGTAAAAATACTATAATAGTTTAAGAAGATATATAATGTGATACATTGTTAATCTTTACTTTGATTTGTTCTCAGCTATTCAATTTCAACAGTTTAAACGCTTAGCTACCTTCAATAAAATGTTGTAACATATCCAATAAAACTATTTAATGCAACATTTGATAAACCTAACAATGTTAGAAACACATCATGCAGAATAGCTCATCAATTAATAGTATATGCAAATGAGCGGCTATGCTATTCACCTATTGGTTTAATCAGCTGACCAATATTTCGGTAGATCTTTTGAAGTTTCTGTGCAGCGTGCGACCAAGGAAGGTAATGAATAAGTTAAACCAAGCAGTGGTGCTAAATATACAAAGGCTTTAAACAGGCTTGACAAGGGCGAATTGAACATCAAAGAGATTACCGGGGATTATTCTTTAGGCGGTTAAGAAAAACTGTGGCGAACTTTCTTGGATGAAATCTTGAATCAAGTTTATCATTTATAGTCTGCGCATCAATCTCGGAGCATCGAAACTTAACTTCCTCACTTATGTGTTTAATCAAAACCGATTTTTTTTTACAAGGCTAAGTGGTAACGTTTCAAGTTACTTTCACCTCCTAGTCCTATATTGTAATAACTAAAACGGAGAAGGATAACTTGTTTTATTTATATAAAAGAATATATATATGATAAAAACTGTTTTGGATAACGTGAGATTTTATTTCCACAATGCCTTCAAAAGACGGATCATGCGAGATGTCTGACAGCGTTGCAACGGGCAGCCTGAAGTACGACGGGTCCGCCAACGGGTCTAAGGGACGAACTTCCCCACAAGAAGGGCAGATCGCATTCCGTATGTACATTAATTTTATTTAACATGATAAAGTATGACTGATTTTTCTCTTTTCACAGAAAAAGAAATTTGTGTGAAATTCAATTTAGAATTTTAATATATGTGATGCACATCACGCAAAACAATTTGAAAATAAAAAAATCTTGCGTCAGTCAAATGTATATTCTGAATAAAAACTCATCACTTTATGTATTATTTATTTTCATCTATTTAATGAGTATTTTCATATACTTTTTTTCTTACTTGGATTGATATAAATGTTTTTCTATGTTTTGATATATCGTTATTATTATCATGAGCAATTATTTTCATACATTATTGTCATATATCCTACATTATATATCTTTAACAGCATATCTTAAAATGAGTGAATGCACACATGACACACGCACTTTCTGCACAAAAATTATTACTTTTATGACTTGGCAAAAATAATGGCTTCAAATTGATCATTTTACTCATTTCAAGTTATTGTTTATGAATGTTAGATAAATAAGTGGTATAAGTTTGGGTTTGAGAAGTTTTGTAACCCAGAGTCTCCACTTGGGTCAAAAAGCTTTGCTGAAACTTTTAGAATTTCTAGAAGATTTTACCTTCACTTTTCGGTCTAGGGCTCCTTCAATAAATTATTCAAATAGTTTGAAGACTTGTTTGATGAAAATTTATGGTGCATGATCGGGAAGACGGTCCAAATTCTTTATAAAATACATCATTGTTCTTTCAAATCAAGCACGTAGACAGAATTTTTAAAGGTTGACTTCTATGAAAAATAGTGTCAACCTGAGTAAATTATGTATAAAGCGGAAAACACAGAAGCATGACCGTTGCAATAATAAAAACGTCCCCCTCCCCCAAATAAAAAAATAAATGAACAAAATAAAATTAAAATAAATATCGACATTTAGCAAGGAGGGGGAGAGGGGGACACGGCTGTTTCAAAAGCAACCTTTCAAAATAAAACTTGTTTCTTCAGGCTGTCTGTGGTATATGGGGTTAAGATTTTTGTTAAACTTATCAGCTACTTAATCTTTTTTAAAGGCCATCTATCGTAATTAAAATGTAGCGGCGTACATTTTATTCCCAAATGATACTGATTGGCCTTTCAATGTAAGTGCCCTTTGTACCACTGTGACCAATCAAACTTTTTCGACCAATCAAAACACACGAATTGAATTATATTTTCTCGTACGTTAGAGACGACATCTGGCCTTTAAATTGTGGTAGACAATTGAGCCCTAGAGTAGATTTTCATATTATTCGAAAATAGAAAGTCTTCCATTGCATAATAATATAAAATTTTGTTATGGTATATTAATAGATTTGAAGGCGAATAGGTTTCTGCTGCCCCTACATCTGTATATGATTCTTCAAGAAAAAGATTTATTTCTCAATTGATCGAGGTCTTTAATATTCATTGCATTGTTGTTGTTTTTTGGGGGTTTTTTTTTCAGGGTGGGGTGGGTGTGGGGTAATTGGAAGTAATTGATAATGTATTTTTATGTATGAATCAACTGAATCTTATTGGACAATTCAACTTAGTCACATCTTAATTTTATACAGTGAAAATTGTATTGTTTTGTCCTTTATTCATAAAAATAAACAAAATCCGCACAAGATGCAGTAATAAGCTGAGCTCAGAAACTCAATATTTCCAAAATGTTTAACTCAGAATACAAAGGAAAAAATGAAGATTTCTTAGTTTCCATGATTTCAGCTATTAACCTTTATTTTCTGAGAGAACTGTTGTTGGATATGTAGCAAACAGGAAGTGATACCACTTTCTTTTTTATTTAGTTTAATTTTTTTAGTATTATTTATTATATTTCTCAGCTGTTTATTTAGCAATCTAGCAGAGCAATTTACCATGAAGGTCTATGAAGATGTAGTTATCTCTTAATATTCTCTAAAAGAGCTATAAATTATGAGAAGATCACTTTTGGTTTTTGAAAGATGCACCTCTAGTAATAAAGGAAAGGTATCGTCCCATAGATAAATTCAGAAGTGAATGCTACCGTACTAGTAACGTCACTTCCGGTTTTCAATTTTCTTATTGATTGTGGGAAATCTGTGATGTTATCAATAATACACAAAGGCCCTTATGTTCGGTTTGGCGGATTTGTGATCGATAACATTAACATCACATATTTCTTGCAATCAATAAGGATAATCGAAAACCGGAAGTGACGTTACCTTTAACGGCGGCGTTCACTTTTAAATGTATTTATGGACGATACCTTTCCTTTAAAGATATGTTTGATCAAAGTTATGAGCTTTTTAATATATGTTGGTAAAACTTGTGATGTATGACTGGGAAATTGCTCAGAATATTTACATTCAGTGACTTAACATACCTCGATAACTTTTAATCAGAATGTACTCCTCCGTTCAAACACTTATAATAGACAATTAAAAAAAACAAGGGAATTTCCATAACATAATACCAAGGCCGCCTTGTCATACATCCAAAGTATTCAAATGTGCATATTGATGCTTGCAAATAAAAAAGATGATCACTTTCTAACCGATTTTGAGTGAAACTTTTGCCTTTTTCATGAATTTAAAACCAATTTAGGCCTAGCTAATGTTGGCCTTTATATAAAGTCTAAGGCCTACGGTCTATACCTATAAAATGCAGTGCTTCAAATCTATGGTGCTTTTATTTATATCATTTAAATGTTTGAGGAAATTTGATTATTTATGTCTTCCATTTTCATATATCACAGCTTCAAGATCCACCTCTCCCTTGACGCCCATAGTTGTTCCTTATCAACCAAGCCTACCGTCACTCCCGCCTTACGCCCCACACTTTGGCACAACCCCAGCATCAGCAATGACATGGAACCCAGCACTGTCACCTTACTACCCACCACACCCCTCCTACCAGGACTCACTAGCGGCCGGTGGGAGTCCAGACAACGACCGTCAGCTGACGCTCCCTCATTACCGTAGGCGCAGGAGCCGCACCGTTTACACGCCACAGCAGATGCGTGGCCTGGAGCGGGCGTTCGAGGTCAACCAGTATCCAGACATCACGACCAGAGAGGAGCTGGCGAGAGGGATTGGTTTAACAGAGGCACGAGTACAGGTTAGCTTGAAGTTTAATCAACAGTATATAATATATTGTCATAAATATTATAAATAGCGGAATATAGGCATATAATCATACACTTATTCACTTTAAAAAAATGAAATTTGCCTATCAAAAGTGTGGGGCGAAAGATACTAAAGATATAGAATCGGGAAAAGGTGGCGAAAATTCCTCTTAAAGAAAATTCCGATTTTAGAAATTTAACTGGCAAGTGTTTTTTTTTTTAAATTATCTATAAACTTGTGTTCAATGATCAAAAATAACTAAATAAAGTGGCGGTGACTTGATAAAGTTATCAATTAAGATATTCTTGGCATTTGCTGAGGAACTTATAGGAAGCAGTCAACAACCGTAGATTGTTTTAGGTGAGAGAGAGAGAGAGAGAGTTGAACACACAATTACAATGACGGGGTCGTCGCCTGCGTATTCGGTTATGATAGTACAAATGCTATCACGAAACGCTTAATACGACTCGGACGAGAACACAGGTACGACGTACGGACAGACATAACATCGACAACCAAGTCAACGTCCACGGCCTTTGATAACCAGTTGTGGTGCACTGGCGTGTCTACCCACCCCAGGATCGAACCCGGGGCCTCGTGGTCTGTAGACAGGTATGATAACCGCTACACCACAGTAGGTAGATTTGTTTCAGGTGCGGAGTTTCCTCCGTTTTATAGGCCTAACTAATCATAGGCCTATACAAAGTCATATCCCGATCAATAAAACAGCTTTCAGTTACTGGCAGCCAGGAAGCTATGTCTTAATTTATGTAGAGTGTTTGAATGCTTAAAGAGGGATTCTCGTCCCAAAACGATTCTTAAAATTTTTTATTATATAAACCATTGACGTCACTTCCGCAACGTTTATTGATTAGCTTAATCAGGGTATGTTTAAATATTTCGACCAATCAGAAACGTTAACTTGTAATAAGCATCTCGTCAACATGATAACTGGCTTGTAATCCCCACTAAACTAAGGGAAGATAAAAACTTATAAACCAGCTTGTGAAATAAGTATTTCATTATTTTTACGAACTTTAAAAAAATCAAATTTAACAAAAGTTTAGGGCTATGGACACATTGAAATGCAGCACTGTGTGACATAACCAGTGCTTTCTTTTAAATTCGTCAGTCAGCTGGTATACAAACAGGGTGGAATTCTGATTGACGGCTTGAATAATATCTTATTCATTCGTGATTTTCCGGCCAACTTTAATTCCGGAACTATATTGCTCAAATCGTAATGAGGGTTTCCCCCCTACGTATATCGAATCAATTAACCTAACAGATTAAACTTCGTAGATCAATAAACTGTAGAGTCTTAAATCGATATTGTCTGCAAGGTGAGAAAAGATTCTACAAGATAACTGTTTAGGAAGGGCTGCATTGTGTTCACTTAATCCACTTAAACACTTCCTTTTCTTTCTTAGCTACTTAGGATGTAGATCATCATTGAAGTGTTTAAGAATCCAAAGTTTAAAGATTGTATGTGAGGATGTTGTTTTGGTCATGTTTTGGCATCTCCCCAATTCAGCACCCAAATTTCCCGAAATTTTGAGACTATTTCCTGACATTTTGAGACTATTTCCTGAGGCAGACATACGAGAGAAAAAAAGAATACTAGTTTATAGTCAAAATACTATTATGCCGCATCTCCCAAGTTGGAATTTATGACATTATCTTGAATTCCTACTGCTTTCGTAAGCCTCTAAATTTCCTGAAAACGATTCGACGGTGCGACTGTTTCCTGATAGCATCCAGCATACGAAATAAAGTTTTGATCATATACGTAAAACCAAAGTATTAGTTCCATATAATAAAGTACAAACATACCTTACACATCAAATGGCATGATAATCTACTGAAACTTATAAAATTTAAATTATATGAGAAAGCACAGGAATAAACTTATTACGATTCAACGAAGACCTACATTTTTTAATTTCCCGATTTTTTTATTTTCCGAAAACATCTGAATGTTACTACTTTGTGGGTCACGTTAATTCCCGAAAGGGGAAGCACTGGGTTACGTCTCGAAAATGCATCAAAGTTTTAAATTATTAACATGTCCATTTAAACCATCAAAATTCTAACTGCAGACGATCAAGGGCATGGTCGGGATTTGCCTACCGAAAGTGGATGTGGGGGCAATATCAAAAAATAGAGGCGGGGCAAAACCACAAAATCATGCTACGATGCCAAAAATCACCATACAAAAGATACAAGTTTGAAGAAGAAAAAAGTGGTGGTGGGGAGGGGGAATCACCTCAAATCCCGTCTATGATCAAGGATCACATCCGGGTTTTATTAGTATCTTATACATTTCTTATTTTGTCTTATTATGAAACTAAAGATACTAGTTATGGGGTGGGCACAACAAAGTGGACAAAGCAAAGCGAATTAATGTGTGTATCAATTTTTGCTTATTAAAGGGCGCGTTTGTGTAACAAAATACCAAATATAATTTCAGAATTTCCGGGACACCTGGGAGAAGTGCCCACTCCAGAGAAAACGTTTAACCACCCTAATTGTAATGTTTATTTTGATATTATATACTCTGTAGTCCGTAGCACGATATTTGACATAAATCCTTTTTTCATCAATTTTTCAGGTCTGGTTTCAGAACAGACGAGCTCGACAAAGACGTCAGGAACGGCGCATGGAACGTCCTCCGTCATTGAACACAAGTGACGACAATGACTCCACGCACAATGACGTCACTAGTAGCGAGGATAAAACCGAAAGTGACGTTGTTAGAGGAAACGTAAAGAAAAGTCCGTCACCCTCAGGTAACACAGAAACTATGAATTTAATTATTCATCTGCTTCCGAACGCTATGGCTGGGGAAAACTAATAATACTGATTTTAATTATCTATAAGAAAAATAAGTGAGCATGTGGCTCAAATGTTGCCATCATGAACATTCTTATTTTGAAATGTTGCTTAAGATTACGGTGAGATTACAGACAAAACTTACAAACAAAGTTTCGCATCATTACCATCGTGTGATGTTAATATATTTTCTTTTTTGGTTCTTTCTCAAATTTTAAACTTAATAAAGTAAGACAACCTGCAAATTTGCGATATGACAAGTGGAAAAGGTGTCCATTGTCTTTCTGTAAAAGTTGACTTTAAAAAAGACTGAACTTAGCCATATACATCCAAATGGGCAAAAAAGCTTATGATTCTACGGACATGAAGGAGATAATGATATACATCGATACCGCGTGCCTAAATTATGACTGTTTCTTTACATATATTTAAATAATTGAAGATATATGTGATATATATGAACTGAATACAATTTTCAGAGAAATATTATTGCAATCATAATCTAATGCTCTTTTAAAAGACTCACCGGATTATATGCCGGAAAATCTGATTATCAAACTTAGGACTCTGCACCAAAAGATGCTGTGCCTAAATTACAAGTTTTTGATTGCTTCTTTACATATAGATAAACAAAAATTAAGATATGATCAGCCACAACTCAAAAACTAAATATCCTTTTCAGAGAAATATCATTTCAATCAGAATCTAATGCTCTTTTAAAAAACTCACCAGGTTGTATGCCGAAAAATCAATTCTAAAACTCTTTATCTATTTTTTCTTCTCATAGAGTTGGAAGGAGCTCCAATCTTTTCGCTTCAGAGTAGCGACCAGTCAGGAGAAAAGTCCAATACCTCAACCCCCAGCTCCAAACCAATCACCTTCCCCACAACAGTGAGCTCTTCGCCACCATGCATCTGCACCCAAGCATGCTGTTGCCCACCCACGTGGATGCCGCCATTTTCTTGCCTCTCCTCTCAGATGCCCTTCTCCTACCATTATCTACCAAGCGTCATTGCAGCCAACAACGCCTTACCACCATGCGACCTCTCTATGAGCTTCCTGCCGCCACGGTGCCCTGTGAAGTTATCAGACGTCCCCGAGCCAAGACCTCTTTGTTTCCCTGCATTCAATGGTACAATGTCATCGATCTCGGCAGCTTTTGGAATGGGTATACCATCGTACTTTATACCACTCAAGGATACGTCATCCCCTGCAGAGTCACCAGTCTCATCAGATGACCAGTAGAGTTATTGTTGCTCCGAGTGCTGACTGACGTTCTTTCGAAAATATACCATAGAGAGCCAATCTATGTAGCCTGCTTCAAAATTTAGTTCGAAAATAGGGCTTTACGAAATGAACACTAACAAATTGATATTTTGCACCCATTTCAATTTTCAGGCATTTATGTTTCCAACTAAAGATGATATCATCAGAATTTTAAAGACGGTTCGTACTGCTCACAGACCTTTGACCAAAAAAAGTAATGTATTGTGCGATGTTTTGTCCTTTTCTTCAGCTACAAAAATATGTGCTTTGTAAAAATAAAAATAGAATAAATAAATTTAAAAAAACGATATATATATATATATATATTTATATATATATATATATATATATATATATATATATATATATATATATATATATATATATATATATATATATATATATATATATATATATATATATATATATATATATATAAATATATATATGTATACATATATATATATATATATATATATATATATATATATATATATATATATATATATATATATATATATATGCAAAATATATATATATATATATATATATATATATATATATATATATATATATATATATATATATTTATACATATATATATATATATATATATATATATATAGATATATTTATATATAGATATATATATATATATATATATATATATATATATATATATATATATATATATATATATATATATATATATATATATATATATATATATATATATATATATATATATATAACAAAATAGGAAAAAATGACAATGTCTCTAGCCAACAGAATATTTTAAAACCAAATATATATATATATATATATATATATATATATATATATATATATATATATAACAAAATAGGAAAAAATGACAATGTCTCTAGCCAACAGAATATTTTAAAAACCAAATATATATATATATATATATATATATATATATATATATATATATATATATATATATATATATATATATATATATATATATATATATATATATATATATATATATATATATATATATATATATATATATATATATATATATATATATATATATATATATATATATATATATATATATATATATATATATATATATATATATATATATATATATATAATTTGGCTTTTTACCAATTCTAAACTAAAAAATTTGAAAAAATAGTTGGATAACAAAGAGTATTTGTAGGATACATTCTTTCCCGTGATCAAAAATGTATTAACATTTTGGTTGTAAGTGTGCCAAACAGTTAATTAACTATTGAATAACTGCATGCATGTTATAGCTTTTCACATATTTATATTCGATATATCTTTACATCTTGAATATAATGTTTGTAAGCCATAAGAACAGCTTTTTACATCGTAAAATATATATTGTACGAATTTTCACAGCAAACTGTTTTCAACTAAAGATAAGTCGTAATGGTGAAAGAACCCATTACATGGTTATACCCACCTTGCCCAAAGCAGCACCACTTCTATGTTACCATCTCGAAATTCCTTTTTGGATGAATTAGAAGTTTTCGGACATTTATGTTCGTCTTGCCAAAGCTGTTTAGTCGTTTCATACGTAGAATAGTTTTCCTCATGTTTACTACCACCTAAACCTGGTTATGTTTATAGAAAGTGTTGGTTAATCATTATTGAAATGGTTATCCTTTTGACAGTTGGCGCGCGTTCTGATTCGCCTATTTATTTATCCAGAGTGATAAGTGTGTTTTTTTATTTTTTTATTTAGCATTAAATATGACGTCACGGTTCAGAGTACTGGGCCAACGATAAAATTGTGGGGTGTGGGGTCATCGTTGTGAACGTCAAATGAAAATGAAGGCTTATTTTTGGATGTAAAATAGTCCAATAATCATTTCCTCATTTTGGAACCCAATTCCGGTGCAGTTAATAGATCTCGTGGTCTCGTCGGCTTTTGAGACGGTGAGTGGGTATTGAGTTAGAATGTTTTTTTGTTTTTTTTATAGAAGGGGGAAGGGGTCCTCTTTTTCTGTATGGTTGTTGCGCATATGTTTTGCGGTTGGATTTAACAGGTTTCTCAACTCCGTGACGTAATTTACATTCCCTTTTTCATTGTTACATTTTAAGTTTGAAGTTGATTTTTGTAAAATATTTTTTTCTTTCTTGCATTCCAGCATTTTGATGTGAAAATGTGATTTTGTGCTACTTTTACCTAAGTATTTGATTTCGTTCCATATCTGTGCTTCTTTGGACTTGCCTGCACATGCATAAGTTTTATGTATAATTTGTGTACAGTTTGCACAGTTTTGTATTAAAATTCGCACTGAAATAAAAACTGACGTGTGTTCATTGGTTTATTGTTGACATCCATATCAGCTACATAATAACTCATCATCTATCATCATCTATGCAGTGGCAGAACTAGAATCCAGGGCGGGGAATTTTTGGTGTTCGAGCTCATCATGCAGCTTGACCCCACCCCTCTCCTCACGCTTTCTTACAAGGTCCAGTACTTTTGCTAAAATGTCCTCATTTTGAGGCAATGATCTTTTTTGCTTTTCAGTAAAATTTTGAAGTACATCTGATCAGTTTAAAGACTAATCTGCCGGTATCGACACAGTTTTGCAATTCTGTTTGTTATACGACTTCTTGGGGCATCAAAAAAAGAAATCTTTTAGAAGTTGGAAACTGACGCTTCAACACCCTAAATCAGAAGACCATAGCAATGGTTGCAAGAAATATCTTCCGCTTGTCTTTTTGACAAATTGCTTTTCGAGCTGTCGAGTCCGTCTGAAACAACAAATGTTGAAGACCTTCCTTTTTTGCAAACTTTACCGTCTGGAAAATGAAGGATCATGACTGCAATATTTATGGTCTTTGTCCACAGTTTACAGTGATATATATAAGCCGTGTAGCAACATTTACAAGTGGGGGCCGATCATACGAGGCTAGTGAACACAATATCAAGTGTTTGTGTAAGCGGAGGCATTTTCGAGTGGGGTCGACGGGAAAACCAAATCCGGGACGCTATTTTTTCTTCTTCTTCCAAAGAGGATAGCAGTTGCATTCATTTGAGTTAAGTTAGGGTGAGTTTAGGGTACATAATTTAAGCCAATCAGACAAGAGGAAATTTGTGACATTGCTATCCTGTTTGAGAAAAACAAATTTCGCGTCCGGTACCCATACCAATAACAAAAAAATATTAATCGCATGTATACTTCAACATAATCTGTCCGCTGGCTGGCGGTGGGGTAGCAAGGGGCATTGGTGCTCCGGTGCAGCCATTCAAATGGCCCCCAAAGAGAATCCACATTCAAATTTTGATATTTGAAACCCCTTTAGGAGCCCGGAAATGGCACTTTCAGGCATTCATGGTTGAGAAAAGGAAATAGTTTAGATTTCTATTTTTAGATATCAAGAGGAAGCTTCAAGAACTTAGAAATATGCAAGTCATAAGAAGAAGGATCAAATCAAAATCGTTGTCAAGACTGCAAAATAAAGAATACCGAGGGAATAATGAGATTCCATTCACATTTACTACAAATCTATTTTTTTTTTGGTGGGCCAGACTTATGACTGAAGGACCTATGCCCAATATATTGATCTTTTAGGCGGAGGCGCGAAATATGACTGATATGATAGCAAGACAAAGGCCTAGTTATGCCACTGACCACTGGTAAATGTTTCTGTAATTTAGGGAGGAATAGCCTTCATAAGGGAAGGCGGAAATCAAAGCGGCTTTATTTATTGACCTTGGAAAGAAGAGAAAAGTCCCAAACGTTTTGGCAAGAAATGGCTTTACATGAATTTCTCGGATTAGCAATCAAATATTATCACGCACTCCACTTCTCATGAGTAGCGTCACGTCAATTTACTGCACTTAATGTTTTGTGATCATGTGCCCAGGCAAGGAGAAGGGCGGAAGATTGGAAAGCAGAGCCCCCGACATCGAGGGGGAGGGGGGCTTGGCCCCCAATAATTGTAATAACAATGGTTTTAAAATAAGCCTTATTTGTGTTAATTATCCCCAAAAAGAATTACATCGGTCTTGACCCCCAATATGAAACCTGCCAGTGTCGTGGGCCCTAGAAAGGTGGAGAAATTATATCCAGGCCTTATAGAGGAGCTCAGCTCACTCAACGAAAACGTGTATTGTTTATCCCCCAAATAAAGTTTGTTCTTAAATGTTTCCTATTAATTTATTTTGCGGGTGACATTACCACATCAAGGCAGATATGCAATCTAGTTGAAGCAAATTTACTGCTTTTTTAGGCATGACTTTATTAATAACTCCATCAATGCCTAATATCGCAGAGCTTATAGGAGCTTCGGCCCCATCAGAGGTTTCCCGGGACACAACAAGGGGCTCCTAGGCAGCCCCTGGACCCCACGACCTTTAGGCTTTGTGCTACGCGCTCGTCAATGATAAAGCATTCGCCATCAGCAAATATTGCCCATTTCAGCGTACTCAATATTTGCAAATGCCCCTTTATAATCCGCTACTGATGTCAACCTATCGTGGACATACATCGTGTGGGACATAAAATATTGTTATTATTATTTTGCGTATATCATTATTTATGTTTTTCAATATTATCAGGTATTCTACAGATCCATGATCCCATCCATCATTGCTTAACCAAAGCCCTTTTGTTCATTTATTACAATCAGTTCCTTCATTTTCCAGAAATTTTCTTTCTTTTCAGGCAAGTTTCTTTGAATTCCGCAGAATTTTCTTCATTTTCGAATTTTTTTCTTCCTTTTCGGAAAATTTCCTTAATTTTCGTGAATTTGTCTTCAGTTTTCAGGAATTTTTTTAAATTCTTCATAAGTATGAATTTTTTTCTGAAGGTTGATCAATTCTGCTCAATAATATCTTATATGTTAATTATTTCTAAATTTTACTTCCCAAACAGATGAAATTCTCTCAGCATTTCAGGGAGGTTTATTTTTTTGTCGTCAGTAAATCTTATATTTTAACTCCCCTTCCCTACCATTCAAAATGGTCTACTAACGCGCCTGAATACATCGCTGGTTTAAATGATCAAAAAGAGCACTATTAACTTGATCAAATACTAATTGAATTGATATCTACATTTAAAATAACTGGGAGAGTGGAGGGGAGGAGAGAGGGGAGGGGAGAGGGGATGGCAGGGAAGAGGGGATGGCAGAGGAGAGGAAGGGAGGGGAACATACTACAGACTGTAAATTTTCATGTAAGGGACTGAGCTATTTCATTAACTTATTACAAACTTAAAGCAGGTACTTCCCATCAATTTCAATTTATTTATCTTTCTCTAGCTATTTAAGGTGTGCATAACACTGTTGTTGATGACAGAGATTCTCATTGGTCCGGAATTTACACCTGTTGAGGTTTTGTTCCAAACATTTGTGCACGTCTGAAGATTCCCAAATCATGCCATACTTGTTTTTTGTCCATCACCAAAGAATCTTAAAATATTTTGAATATTAAAATGAACTCCCATGGACCAGGACCAAAATAAACAAACTTTAAAGAGCATAGAGCAAAGTAATTTTAAAGAAAAGGTATCCTCCCTTAAAGACATTTAGAAGTGAACGCCACTTCTAAATGCCGGTAACGTCACTTCTGCTATTACATATTAATTGCAAGAAATTGGCAATGCCATCGATCTCACGTCTGCCGGACCAAACATAGGGGATGTCTCCCAAAGATACCCAATCAATTTGGAAAATTGAAAACCGGAAGTGACGTTAACAGCTCGCCGGCATTAACTTCTGAATTTATTTATGGGACAATACCTTTCCTTTAAACTTACTCTTTGAAGTGTGAAAAATTTTAGATCTCCATAACAATTTACGATGAAAAGCGGCAACAAATGACATATTACACTGATGATTTAGTTTTTTGTATTCTAGGTTTTTTACCTGAATGCATCTATATTGTCCGAATTTTGAGCTATTTCAAAAAGTGTTTCAACTCAAACCAACCAATATCAACTGATCATGTTCCTAAGATTTTCTAACATTGCAGACCTATCAGAAATGCATTACTATCCAAATAGATGGAAATCTATGTTGTCATTCCTTATTCAACAGGCATTGGGTGAGTGGATGTGTATCTCTAGACCAGGGCCTTAATCCTCTTTCACAAAGTGTGTGTGTGTGGGTAGGGAAGGGAAGGGGTAGGGAAGGATAGGGAAGGGGAGGTGTGGGGAAAATGGGTGCATAATTTTTCTTGGCAAAGTGGGGACAATGTTTTTCAAAAACTTATGTATTTAAACAAACCTGCCTGAAATTTCTGGGACTTGTAGTCATGCAGACAAGCATTCCTGTCCCCAGGAATTACAGCCCTGCTCCAGACAATAATCAGATCTATAATACCATTGATAAATGAAGAAAATCTATTGAATATCAGTAATTGCTATATATTTACAATCAATACTGCATATAAAGTTTCCATACAAATTTTGAAAACAAAATGTTTGAAGGTATGAAAATAAAGTTATATGCTTGGCTGACAGATGGTGGAATGGTTTGATATAATGTGTTATATGTAATTCAAATTGCAAAAAAAAGTATTCCTTGCTCATCAATTGTGGTGTAGCATACAAGGGATGTCCTACAAGTTAAATTCTTCCCACTATATCATGAAAACAATGAAGAAATCACTAGTCTATGCTTTTGATAATTTATAAATCTACCTCGCTCTACAGTACTTCCTCATTACAGACGTGTGAAGAAATGTGCTACTTTTAAAGGATCCCCTGGCTGAAAAGTGACGGCACTGTTTTCGGCTAAGTCACACAAATTTTCAAATAATCTCATCTTGTTTTCCATTAGTCCATGTTCAATACTCTTGTTACTGAAAACATATTTAATATTAATGCTGAACAATTATGGTCTATTTGGATGTTTATATAAATGATTATAAAGATCATCACATGTAAGAAATGAATAAATCTGAATATTATCGGGACCCTGATTAGCCTTCATGTTTCAGCCTAGTTCTCCTACAATAGCTACTCTCTCAATCTTATTTTTAAAATACAATGCAATGAAATATGATTCAATTACTAGGTCATAGTTCTGTAATGGAAAAAGAATATAAAAATATAAAACACAGTATGTGAAGCTTTCCTAATCTTAATCTTTTTTCATATTTAGTTATAGTTTGAACAAAATGTTTTGTATTTCATGTTACAAACAACTAATTGACCTATTATCTAAGCCTGAATGATTGTAGTATTAAAAGATTTGAATTAATTATTTTATAAACTAGTATACCCACTACAACCACAAACAACCACCCTCCATAATCATTATATTACTCATCAAATCAAAATTGTTAGTACTACTGCTTCAAAATCATTTTCATCCATTTTATAAAAAATATATAATATACTGTTTAATAAATAGATCAAAACTGTAAAACTGACTCCATACCAAAATTCAATTGAGTTTGAATTCCAGATAGAAGTAGATTAAGATGGAAATCACACACATGATTTAGGATGGAATGACACACAACCCGTAAGTTAACACTTCTGTGTCTTCTGCTGTCCCAATGATACAGCCTGGCAATGTGAACTGTGAGCCTCTTTACTTACAAATACAAAATAATAGAACAAATTCAAAAATGCATAATTATTTTCAGTACCATAAGGAGTAGCATAACTGGAACTGCATAACAGGGTGGTACCCTCCTCAAGATGAGCGCTAAAATAAAAAACATGCTTTTTACAAGATAAAATAAAAATTCCTATAATTTCTAAACAGATTAATAACCACACTGGAGTCAGGGGTGGAGGTCCCCCTGCTGGGAGCCCCTGGTGGCTATTACTTTCTTAGCTGAACATCCAAACACATTATTACCACCACAATTTCAACCTCACTATAACTATACAATCATTTAGTCTATATAACTTTCAAAGGTATCTGCATTATAATGTTCATTCTTGTTAGTGTTACCTCTATATATACAATCATTTTAAATTGCATCATTACATACTTTTGCACATATAATAATAAAATTAGTATTTAAAGGGGGTTGAAATGAAGGGAATGATATTCTGTTGAAATAATGTCAAAATAAATTCTGAATTTAATTACAGAATGCCAGTTCTTATTCATTTAAAAGTACAAAAGCTTTGCAAAAAAATCTTAAATTTGTAAGTGTATCATAAATCATGTACACCAAAGATTACAAAACATGTTTCCTTTCAAGTGATTAGAAATTACATTTAAAATGGCTATATTAATCTTAATGCTATGTTATTAGAAACTACATTATCAATGGCTATGCTAAACTTACTGTTGCATGATTACAAATTATATTGTTAACGGCTATATTCATTGTGACATTAAAATGAACTACACTTTTAAATTGATTGTTACCTGATTAGAAAATACATTACTGATGGCAACATGCAACTTATTGTTACATGATCAGTTAAAAAGATTACAAAATATACTTTTTCCAAATCATTATCAAAGGCTATATTCATCTTAGCTTATTCTTACTGAATCAAGAGTCCAATAGTTTCGACATTAAAAGGGGTGTACGTCAAAGATGCATCCTTTCACCAAAACTGTTCAATTTGTACACAGAGATTTTTAGGAAAGCAAATGAAGAAGCAGAAATTAACATTGGTGGGAACAATATAACAAACTTGCGCTATGCGGACGACACCGCCCTTCTTGCTGAGTCAAAGCATCCGAGTACAACAGATTGTCAACAGAGTTGATGAAGAAAGTAAGAAGAGAGGCTTGAAGATGAATGTGAAAAAGACAAAAACAATGGTGGTCAGTAGAGCAGTGGTGAAGCCGAAGGTTAACATTGTGGTAGAGGGAATGTGCTTAGAACAGGTTAAGACGTTCAAGTACTTAGGTCAATCATTTACAGAGGATAAAACAACAGACACAGAATAACAAAAAGAATCAAAATAGCCAGGCAAAGATTCATCAACTTAAAAGACATTTTAAGATCTAAATCAGTGAAAATAGCAAATAGAAAGCTGCTCACTAGATGCTATGTTTTGTCGACTTTCCTATATTCTAGTGATACTGACCACCATTGTAAATCCACTGGGCTACTGCACTCTCTTTCTTTACCAGCTTCCACTTTCCTAACGTATTCCTTTGGATACATTTTCATTTCTGTTTTTGTTGAAAGCTTTTACAACAATAACAAATAATACTTTAAATCAAATTAGTACTTTACATTAAAAAAAGCATAATGTCAAAAAACAAAGCATGTACAAATTATAAAAAACTAAAACAAATTTTGAGAAAATGCAACCACAATTTCACACCAAAATAATTTCAACACCTATATATTGCATGTTTGGTACTAAAATATACATATATGCATAATATACAAAGAATATGTGTATACAAATGATCAACTATATTCTTTACTATTTTTACTTAAAGCACCACCTACTCATATGTTTCATTGAAGGATCCACACATGCTAGAGGTCTCAGACAGGGAGCTAAAGACAAGACCCCACCCCCTCTATGACCTCCCGACACCACCACCCGTTCACATTGCTACATGTTTTCAAGGCAAATGAGGCTCTGATTCTCTAATGGTCAAAACTGATTTGAACTTTGCCCTTTTTCTTGATTGAACTCATAACTGCTGGGCACATCGGTTGGTAACATAGGGGAGGATGTATGCCCAAAGCCTTAACTGGCACCATCTTTGCTCCATCCTATAAATTTATCAGGTAAATGAGGCTCTGATTCCCTAGAGGTCAAAGATGATCTGACCTTTGACCTTTTGCTGAATTCAACTCAAGTTGATGGGTACATCAGTTGGTAATAGATGACTTTGGTCGTCTCCTTACAGCAGGTTTCTCCAAGTAATACCGCTCTGGATCTCTCGGTGAGGTAGCGTGTTTGTGATTTATCGAGGAGTAAGGGCGCTTGTCAATCGTGATGAAATTCAGCTGTTTGTCTGTGCATGTTGAATTTGGTGGTTGTCTCTTGGGATAGAATCCTTGAGTCTTCAATGACATGTACGCAGGTCTGGAAGTCGCTTGTTTTTCTGCCTGAGACTTTGTAATGTTATCTGTGAAGAGAAATCACATATTAAGAATATATCATCACAAACAATGATACACATGTTAGTTATACTAATGTAGTCCAAGTGGTGCACTGTGAATATTGCCTTTTTCCCTCCTGGCTGGAAAAAAAACCCCATCAGAAACTTCTTTATCAATTTGAAGCAAAAATGGTTTGGTTTGTTAAAGTTTAACGGCACAGCGACAAATGAGTCAAATGTGCCAAGAGGGTGTTAATAAATAAGGGTGTAAGAGTAAGGATAGTGAGGAGATGGAAGGTTTGTACCGAAGATAAAGGGGAAATTCCGAATGTGGGAGAAAAAGTTAGGTGAAAAAAAGGGGTGTGTAAGGTTAGGTGTAGGAGGGGAGGAGATTATATGTGGTGGAAGAGGTTGTTGTTGCAGAGGTAGTGATGATGTTTGAGGAAGATTTGTTTTCGAATAGGTCCAAGATTGAGGAGAGTGAGGAGAGAAGAGATCTGGAGTTCTGGTAGAGGGAACAGGTTAAGAAAATATGCTTGATGAAGAGATCGATGTTGCAAGAGGGGCAGGGGAACCGGATACAAAAATGGGAGTGAGTAGAGTGGCTGAGGGTGACAACGATGTCTTCCCTGCAGTTGTTACTATGCAGAGGGGTGTTGGTCCCGACTTTGGGTTTGATGGTGTGAAGTTTATTACTGGTTTTGTAATTCCAGGAGTTTTGCCAAGTCTTGTTGATGTAGTTGTAGATGGAGAGACAGAGGTCTGAGTGTGAAATAGGGAAAGGAGAGATGTTATTTGACAGAGCTTTGATGGTGGCTCTCTCATTACCAGGGATGCCCACGTGGCTGTAAATCCAGAAAAAATAGAATTTTCTTTCCTATGGAGGAAAGAGTGGAGTTTGTTGAGGATTTGTAGGATGAAAGGGTTGGGCCAGAGCCATGTTGAGGATGCCAGTGAGGACGGATTTACAGTCAGAGAAGATGATGAAACGGGGCGAAAAGAGAGTTCTATGAAGTTTAAGGCTAAGAGGATGGCCTTCGCCTCGGCAGAGAAGATAGAAGTGCCGTCGGGTAACCTTCAGGAGAGGGTGGAGCCAGGACAGGTGGCGGCGGCTGCAAAGGAGCTTTTCCGTGTGGAGCTGTTGGTGAAGAGGAAGGAGTAGTCATGTTAATGTCTACTGAGTTGACAGTATTTGGAGTTGAAGAATGCTGAAGAATGCTGGGTCGTGGAGAGCTTTTGTCAAGGAAGAAAGACCAAGGTAAACCTTAGGGGGGGGGGAGTAGTCCAGGTGGGATGGTGTGTCTGGAAATCAAGAAAATGTTGATGTTGGCTTTGTAGAAGTGGGAGTGCATCTGAATCCTGAAAGGTGGGAAGATGCATTTGTTGAGATTGAACAAGTTGGTGAAAGAGAGCAAGCGGATGGAGTGGAAGCAAGGGTTTGATGGATTGGTGAAGATGCAGAGAGCAAAGGAGAGCAAAATTGGTCCAAAATTTGCTAAATTTTACAAAAAGTGCAATCATTTTAAGTTAAAATCTGGAATCGGTGAAATAAGAAATTGTGGAATCATGTGTGGCTTGGATTACCAGACCATGTAAGTATTTAAAATGATCTAATGGCACAAAACCCAATTGGATCTTAAAAGAAGCTAACAGCAAATAGTCATTAACGGAAATTTGTAAGTTGACTTATCATTTAGAAAAGGCACAATAGTGTACAAATGTACACACGTGAATATTTAGGAAAAAGAATTTAAGGAAAAAAAATACATATGACATTTAAGAACAGGTACTGTGAAGAAAGGCATTAAAAAAGGCACATATGCACAATCCTTACAAGGCTGTAGTGGCCTACTGAAAAAGTGCTATTGCCGAAGGCACGATAGGTGTACAAAGCAAATACCAAAAGTTCAATAATAAAAAAATGTTGATGCTGCACTACTGTGGGGGTGCTACAGCCCTGCCTTACCATGTATTGCAGTGCTGGGGCGAGGCTTCCTTTGGAGATTGCTGACATGAAGGATGGCTTTATCCAATCTGGATGTGAACTGGGCTTGATCAATGACAGGAGGGTACCCCTTCCATGCCAGATACCCTGTGGGTGATGGCGAGAGGTCATTAATATTATTGGTATCAATATTTCATCTCTAAAATATTAGACAATGGTGTGAAATGATACAATTATAGCCACCAGATATTTCTCATTGTTATTTGCTTTTGTTGTGACTGGAAGAGTAGAGCTAACTAAAAAGAAAGCAAATTTGAAACGATGGATTTGCATCAATGATGAACTTGCTTAAGAAATGTTCAAGACATTGTAGTAGAAGTGAGGATGTGACTTTATACACCAGTCAATTGAAGGAATATTCCAATAAATTTTCACATTCATTAAAATGGCCGTGTAATATTCAAGAAACAGAGTGGTGTAAAAACCATATTGATATCTTATTCTGTTAAGGAAAAGTTTTGGAAGGTGACCTTGCAGCGTAAAGTGTGATGTCATAATTGCAGATCTACATGATGATCTGACCGCCACATTGAAAAGTTGTCCAAACTGGGGTATAACTGTCTAATGATGCATGCAGCATCCCACCTCCACTAATTGGAAAAACCCACAAAAGTAATATCACCCTTCAAGCATAGCTGGTATTTCCAGACATGATTGCATGCAAAAAACTACTCAAATTGAGTTAAATCACTCATGCGTGAATCACGTCGTGGAGCATGAAAACTGTATCTTATGATTTAATGGGCGAGTAAGAAAGCAATCCAAATCGGAAGCTGGGTACATAATTTGATCACCTGATCAGTTTTATATTAATGATCGGGTGTTTAGGACACAATTTTAATGTGCCTTCTTGATCGTAATGAAAATATTTCCTTATGGATTTCTCTAAAATGAAAATGCTTTTTTTTCTATTAGAATGGAAGGTTCATAAGCAAATGGAAAATCATGTTTTTGCAAAGTACATGCTATACCCTAATCTCTGCAAGTAAACAAAAAGTGTTTCCAATAATTCAGAAACAGGCAATTAATTTTCAAAGAAATACATAAACAGTGTTTGTGGATATGCCTACATGACATCACATTTTACACTGTGAGGTCACTTTTCAACACACTCGCACAATCTTTGTAATACAATAACTCCTGAATGGAAAAAGATATCAACGTGATTTTTACACAAATTTGTTTCTTGAATAATCTTCTATCATATATACAAAAATGAAAATCCACAGAAATATTCCTTTAAAACATAATTTTTCAATTTCGTTCTCATGGCACAACAAAATGATTAAAAAAATTAAACTAAAGCTACAGCATAGATTGAAAATAGATTTAATACACTTTTAAAATGACAGTCAATATCACATTAATGGAACAAGCTATCAATGAAGGGTTAACATATGATTCATTGTGTTGTCATGGATCTGCCATACAAGCCTTAAGTGGGGACACTGGGCTGAGGGCTGCACAAAGCGAAACTGTGAACATCCACTGATATAATTAAAAACAATTGCAATCTGTTGTGGATTACAAGAACTGCTATTTGGGAAAAACAGCAAGTTGGCTCATAAATTGGTGGCCATTTTGGATTGATGCAACTTAGACATTGTTCCACTAATTGGATTTTGGTAGACTTTTGTATGTCATTCTGTGGACCTTTCTGAGCAGTTTGGTGGTAAAATTTTGTGTGTGATGCTTGGTTCGTGTCAAAGCATAAGGAGAGGGAGGGCTATCCGTTTATTCCATTGTATCAATGGAGATATTCTTCCATTTTCTAAATGGGGGAAAAAAAAAAGTTCTGATTCAAATAAGGCCTGCAGAGTAATGAATTTCCAAAAAAGGGCCAAAATTCACCAAAATCATCAAATTTGACACATTTTACCCAAAATTTTAAAATAGGGCTAGGTATGAGCCAAATTGATGAAATTTGAACTAGATAATTTGTCTGGATAAACAGTGACCAAAAATGAAATGAAACTTCTTTTGCAAGTGTTGTTTTAATCTTATTGAACAAAATGACTTTTTGGCAAAAAAAAGCTGCATGTTTATCTTCAATTTAAACACAATTTTTTTTTTTTTTAAACCACACACAAAAAACACACAATATTTTGAAAGATTTAATGTAACACTTTCAAATGATACTAAATGCACCCCTCTAGGATTTTTCTAAGGTCCCGTTTTTTCTTCTTTTGAAATTGGTACTACCAAATCGGTCATGATGTTACCACTTGTAGTTGAAGAGTTAAAGGAATATGTCTTACCATCTGGATGTACAATAACCAATGTGGGCACCGCCTTGACACCAAATAGTTCTGGAACCTGCGGCAGTGTTCTCATCTTGCTGTAAGCTTTATAAATAAAATGTTTAGAATGTTAACCATTTTACAATTTAATCAAATTTACATATATATTCAATCTTGTCAGCCTGTCATTAAATTTTGTATGAAGCAAATGTAGGACAAAGTAACCAGGTGCAATTGTACAAGATATTGGCTTTACATAATCTTAAATAAAAATGGCATCATTAAAGTTAAGCTTCATATTAGCAAATTTGCAGTTTGGAGATTTTGGCCATTAATGCTTGCTTAGATGTGGCAGAAGACAAGCAAACACTACTGCATGCAGGAGTGATCAGCTCTCTCTAGTGATCAGGAAATCAGTTAGAAGACAAGCAAACACTACTGCATGCAGGAGTGATCAGTGCTCTCTAGTGATCAGGAAATCAGTGAGAAGACAAGCAAACACTACTGCATGCAGGAGTGATCAGCTCTCTCTCTAGTGATCAGGAAATCAGTGAGAAGACAAGCAAACACTACTGCATGCAGGAGTGATCAGCTCTCTCTCTAGTGATCAGGAAATCAGTGAGAAGATAAGCAAACACTACTGCATGCAGGAGTGATCAGCTCTCTCTAGTGATCAGGAAATCAGTGAGAAGACAAGCAAACACTACTGCATGCAGGAGTGATCAGCTCTCTCTAGTGATCAGGAAATCAGTGAGAAGACAAGCAAACACTACTGCATGCAGGAGTGATCAGCTCTCTCTCTAGTGATCAGGAAATCAGTGAGAAGACAAGCAAACACTACTGCATGCAGGAGTGATCAGTGCTCTCTAATGATCAGGAAATCAGTTAGAAGACAAGCAAACACTACTGCATGCAGGAGTGATCAGCTCTCTCTCTAGTGATCAGGAAATCAGTGAGAAGACAAGCAAACACTACTGCATGCAGGAGTGATCAGCTCTCTCTAGTGATCAGGAAATCAGTCATAAGACAAGCAAACACTACTGCATTTAAGAGTGATCAGCTCTCTCTAGTGATCAGTAAATCAGTGAGAAGACAAGCAAACACTACTGCATGCAGGAGTGATCAGCTCTCTCTAGTGATCAGCTACACTTGCCAGACTGAGATAGAGTGAAGCACATGTTCCCCTTTCCAGTACTGGGTTGACAAAGGTTACTATTACCCCTTAAGACTGAGATAGAGTAAAGCACAGGTCCCCTTTACGTTCCCGGTCCATCAAGGTTAAGGTTCTTTTGCAGTAAAGAAGGAAGGGGGAAGGGGGATAAGTAATGGTAGGACTACATGAGCAGAAAACATTTGCTTTAATCGCCATTTCCAAAACATGGTGTTTATTCATTTCATAACCAATTATAGAACAGCAATATAGAGGAGTTGATAGTTTAAGTAGTTGATCAATATCAAAACCATTTTCTTCTTTCACTGTGTATTGTAAAAATCAATCTGGAAAAGAGCATAGGCCATAACAAACAAAATTGTAATCAATTATTTAAGAGAATAGGTAGCTCAGTTGGTAGAGCACACAGCTGAGATGCTGGAGGTCCTGGGTTCAAGTCAGGTCTAAGTCAATTTTTCCACAACTATGCAGACAGATATGCCGAACATCAAAGCGGAAGCATTTCGTCTGCAGCTCCTACTCCTCATTCAGCTGTTAAGAAAAGTGACAATGTTGAATGGCGCACACCATCCTTCAGAGGGGACCGTAAGCTGTCCGTCCCGACAGCAGGCGAGTCACCCCTGCTGGGTTCTCTGAACACATCTCGAGAAAAGAAGCATGAAAATGCATTGTTCATTCACTTTCCTTTTCAAGAAATCAAGTAAGTTCATCTGCACCCATAGGCAACCGGAGAACTAGTCTGTTAGTTGTAGAGCGGCAACCAGAGAACTACTCTGTTAGTTGTAGAGCGCATGTGAATAGTTCTTTAAAACTTGAAAATGCGCCATATAAATTCCACATATCATATCGTATCAATTATTTCAACTGCAGAATTATTAAAATGAAGGAATGATTTATAAAAAGTAATCAAAATCATATAATTATTTGAACCAAAAATATGTCTCCAGTAAAATCACAAACTATGTTGAGAACTGGTGAATGTGACCCTACTCTTCTACAATACACTCTCTAGACCAGCCATATTCAAACATATACATGACATATCTGCAATTTGATATCTACTGAACAGAGCCAGATTTCAGCATAATTTCTTAACAATTGTGTGTATTCTTTGACCTCAATGATTCTAGATACTTGATGATGCTCAATGTTATGAGCCATGTTTGATCAATTAACAAATCCTTTGAGATCTGTTTTTCTTTTTATGATTCATCAATTAACCCTTACTCACCCAGGTGACCGTGACAGTTACGATCCCTTTTCCAATTTTTTTTTGAGTACCTTCCCAAAATCCTATAGAGCTGCAAATAAGTTCATTCAAACCAGATTGAATAGATCTTTCATAATATGGTTATTTTGTTGGGGGGTTAGATTGAAATTTGTTGAGTAAAATCGTTACAAAAAAGTGCATTTTAAAAAAAAACGGTGTTTTTTTTTTTGTTTTTTTTTTTGCAAAGACGAATGTCATACGTGAATATTTTTTCAATTTCTTTTTTCAGGTAAAGTATAAAGATAGTTTAAATTGTTGGTTGCTACATGATTTTTACTTGTAGTTGGTCAATGTTTGTGTTTTTTGAGAAAATATGCCAAAATTTGTGATTTTGGGCCATTTTTGACCTTTTTTGATCAAAAAAAAAAAAACGGCCCAAATATTGTATTGGAATTTTTAAAATCTCTACGGGTAGAGGAGAAATAGATCGTTCAGACGAACTATTACAATAACAGATGCACCCCCTCTACATGCCTAAAAGGTCTCTGATGATGACGTCAATTTGCATCTTTTTTTTTTTTTTTTTTTTCTTCGCACATTTGACAACACAAAATGGCGAGATACAACGTCGAACGTGCCTTCCGACTCCTATGTTTTCTTCAGAATAATGATGATTCAGAGAGGTCGGAAGGTACTTCTGATGAAGAAGATGTACCAGAACTCGACCAGATTGAGAAAGAGGAGAATATAGAGCCTGCTAAGATGGATAGCGATCTGTTCTAAATTCCGGAGTTGGTGGGTGTTTTCTTCCAAAAAGAGCGAAAGTACTACATTGTAAATGTGTAGTAATAAAATAAGGCTAATAGAATTCTAATGATAAACTAGCGGAGATTTTTTGCTTGTTACGATAAACAAGTAAAAGGGACACTAAAATCACATATCAAAAAAAGAATTTAGGTCCTTTCTATAATAGCCCGGATGAAACAAATGAAAGCTGAACCCCAATAATAAATAACATTTCTAAATGGACTGAAATATATGTATTTCCCAATGGCAAAATTGTCAATTTAGGCCTACTGAAATATGTGTATACCCAGTTTCACAAAATCCAAGTTCCATTATTTCAGGGGCCGAAATCACAATTTTATGGGGGAAAGTGGAGTAGAAGTCCCATGTTAGGGTAAAATACACATGTTGGGGGTGCCCCAGGCCCATTTAGAGGAAAATGCTTGTATATAGGCCTAGTACCAGTACATTATTTTGATGCCCCATTTTTTGGGACCATGATCCTTTTTCCCTCCCCCTGGCTATGCCACTGTTGTGGTGATTACTAGATCGATAAAACAAACATTTTGGACCCCTGTATGTACCCCCCGGCTGTAAAAGTCTGTCCCCACGGTTACCACAAAATTGTGGGGCAGGTTAGAAACCACAATAACATTGTTATGCGATAACATGTTATGCGTATGCTTGAAGAGGACGAGCCGCCCGCTACTCCCCAACCCAAGAGGAAGAGGGACAGACCGTTGAAGATGAGCCCAGCAACTATTTGCAGCAACAAGGTATAGCAGAAGACTTTACAAATTTGGACCTTTTCGGCAAACATTTCTTATGAATTCCATGTGGAATGAACAGAAGTGTCTAATAGATAATCAGCATAGTCTATCAACATAACAGTAGCTGTGAAGCTTGTAATGGCTGAAATTGGGTCAGAAATAAACAAAAAACAGTTTCGTGCATAATAAATAAGGTAAATGACCTAATTTGCATATCATTTGCATAATTTCTTATTTTATTTTTGCAAATGATGTAAACATCTTGTTGTTCTGCATTCTATTAGTTTTGGACATCATAGAAGGGATAAATGCATGTTTTTGGAAAATTTAGTGTCATACACTATTAGATATATTATTCACAGAATCGGGGGATAATTTTTAGGTCAAAATGTATCAAATTTTTCATATTTGCGTCATTTATTTTTTCTGATTCCTAAAAATCCATGAATAGTAGTAAAGGAAAGGTCTTTCCAAGGACGATTCAGAAAATCTATCCATATTTTTTTGCTATTTAGCCACAAGGCACAAGCGTGTCATAAAGATAAAATGTTTGGAGACCTAATATGCTAATTCAATGACCTAATTTGCATATTTGAGTTCGGAAATATGCATATTTTTGGAAAGTTCAACATGTTAGCTTTCATAAAAGTCGAACTTGTTTTGGTACAAATGGAACAGAAAGTGCTGAAAAAATTCTCTTTCCAAAAATTTCAGAAATAGCTTATTCTATTTTTGGAACCTTGGGAGAGTAAGGATTAAAACCTACCTTTGTTCTCACAACAGCACACATGTCTTATGGCATCTGCAGGCTTCCATCCATTGGTCAGTATTTCTGTGACTACGGTCGTGTAATGATTTTCAAGAGACATTCCACTCAAACAGCATGCAGCCACACAAGTGACTTTGGTGGAGTGCTCTTGGGCATACTGGGCAAACAGACTCATGGAGTTTGTGGAAGCTAAGCACCTAAAGAAAATAATTTATTCAGAGGTTCAGGTTTATGATTTCCCATGGTATGGTGACACCTCAGGTTAATACACAAGTTCACAGTTCCATCTGCTCATGTGCACAAGTATGTTTTATCTTCAAGTTGCGAGTAAACAAACCAGACCACATCAAGTAAATATACAACTAGTGCACAGCAAAATACGCTCTTGGTACATGCGTAGTATTATTGTGCGTTGTTTGGAAATACGCACATTGTACATGGCCTAAGGTTATAAAATGGGCCCTAAGTTTTATTTTCTGTGTTAGGACGACATGGGTGTTTCCCGATGACTTAATATTACATAAATACTCAAAGATACAAAACATATTAAAGAAAAATTGAAGTGACAGAATTTGAAATAAAGCGACTTAAAAAATTTGTTATCGATACAGTCAATACGGAAAATTGTTTGTTTACTTGCAACTCAAAATGGGGGATGGAACTGTAAACTGGTGTATAATGCCAGTGAGGTTTCAGTTAAAATGTTACAAAACTGAAGGTGCAAAAGAATGAGAGGAAGTGTAATAGGATTAAATAAAATGGTGGAATGTGGTACAAATTTAAACGAAGTGAATCATAATGCAAATTATAATACAAATGTAAGAGAGGGAGCAGATGTTTGAATAGCTTCATTCAAGGTTTTAATAAACATTTCACTGCTAATGTAATAAATGAAACAAAAATATAAAGAAAAAAATATATCAATCAAAATATATCCAAATCAAAAATTAACAAGATAAGAAATAAATGAAGAAAAATATCAGATTTCCAAATAATTACCCTTTCCAGATTTCCACGCCCACCATAGCAACGCAGTAATTATGTGGGGCAAACAAACCTAAATCTACAATCGTGCATTACCAATGCATTGACATTTAGATGTTCATGAGGCCTGCCGCAAGCTTTAATTTATTTATGGCACTTCTCCAGATCTTTAGACTTTTTAGCAAATACGATAAACAAAATTCAGTTGGCTAACTGTTCTGGGTAAAAGCAATCAGACAAAGCCTGCAGAGGGCCAGTAAGTGCAATTTTTGTTCACCACTTTGCCGTCATTCTAGTCTGTGTGTGCAGAAATTTGTTTTGTACAGTAAGTTGCATTGACTATGAGCGCACACCGTTAGCTAGCTGTACCGTACCAGTATCACGTAGGATGTTTGCCCCACTTAGTTACGCAGATTTTGTTGCTAGGCAAATTCTTGTGGTGATTGGTTAAAACAAGCTGTCAATCATTAAACCCAGAAAGGTTGATTATAAAATTAAGAAAGAAAAAAAAAGAAGAAGAAATATCAGACCAGTGGGTCCAAAACAGGATAAGCGTTGGTTTCTTATTAGAAAGCTTTGTAGGGATGAGAAGACTGCTCGTCTGATGAAAGAGGTCATGAATGATGACCGATGGAGGGGGAATGGAACGTCTTGGAATACACTGGTACAAACTAGCCCTTATGGTTTGATTAATGGGCTCATTCTCCTCCTCCAAGGAATGATGAAATCCACAACTTGCTGGCGATGGGAACCTTAAAGAATAGAATTATTGATTATGTGTAGATATATATAGAGGATATTTCTCTTACAGCAATATTGAAAAAGATTGGCAACTGTATATATTGAATTATATATGAATAAACAGAAAAGAAATAAGTGGATAAAAAATATAATAAAATAAAAAATTAAATAGAATTTACAAATAAAATAAATAAACAAATACAATAAAAAAAACAAAAAAACAATAAAATCAAAATATGACAAATTAGAAAATTAAATGAATTACATTGAAGATGTTTCGGGAGTTAAACTCTTCCTCCTTTCTAAATTCCAAAGTCAAACTGAGGCAATTCTGTCTTTGATAAATAGAATATGGTTCTAAAAATTAGCATTATTTGATAGTTTCCCTGATCATAGTTAAAGATTCTTTGATGTGTGCAAAATTTTAATGTGTGTTACATGTTGATGTGGATAAAATGTTGATGTGTATAAAATGTTAATATGTGCAAAATTTTGATGTGTGCAAAAATTGGGTGTGTGCAAAATTTTGGTGTGTGCAAAATTTTAGTGTGTGCGAAATTTGTATGTGTGCAAAAGTTATTATGTCTGAACAGGACAGTTAAAAATCTGTAGCTATCATTACTTTCTCTCTTTCCTTATTCATTCTCCAAAACGAGAATAATTTTTTAAGTTGATTTGGGGTTACTTTTCTTTAAAATATTGTGGCATATAATTCAAAAGAACAATATATTTATAAAAAGGAGAGAAATAGAGAGGTTCACCTATCAATACATCACAAATTTCCATATATAAATTTCCATAGGAAGACATGAAACTTAAAGGTGTACAATAGTAGTCTTTTAGTCAATTTGGACTTGTCTGCATACTTTTAAATTTCAAAAAAGATTTCCTTTTATGAGTCATCTTTATTATTGTTTTTGCATGCATGTAAATATGTTTTTCCAGATTTGTTGTCTGAAATGACTACAAAGGTTATGTATAAAGCCCGCAAAAATTTGTTCAAAGATCTTCTCATTTCTATCTTAAAGGACATATCATGAAAAATGCAAAAATGCTTTTAAAAATAAAAATTCAGCCTTATATCTATCTAACTTACTTTGAGTCTTTCTGATGAATTCTATGCAAGCAATGGTAAGTGAACGGCAGGTATGGTGTGGTATCTATTACGATGACCTCTGAGGGGTCACTGTTGCCAACAGGATGTGCAGTAACAGCCATGATACTGATACGATGTAAACCATCATAAGCACTCAGCTGAAAAAAGAATTTATATATAACAAATAAATACATATGAACAGTAAATAGTAGAGATTTTCCAAATGTGGCAGAATAGAATCGATACTTTTTAAGCAAATTATATGAAATGGGGTTAAAGGATACTTCTTGAAGTTTTGTACTAACTAGTATGCATTTCTACTTTGTAAGTATGTACTTCTACTTTATAAAGTATGCATTTTATCTGATAAAGTATGCATTTCTACTTTATAAAGTATGCATTTCTACTTAATAAAGTATGCATTTCTATTGATAAAATATGCATTTTATTTGATAAAGTATGCATTTCTACTTTATAAAGTATGCATTTCTACCTAATAAAGTATGCATTTCTACTTTATAAAGTATGCATATTTATTTAAAAGCATGCATTTTACTTTAATAAAGTATGCATTTCTACTTAATAAAGTATGCATTTCTACTTGATAAAATATGCATTTTATTTGATAAAGTATGCATTTCTACTTGATAAAGTATGCATTTCTACTTAATAAAGTATGCATTTCTACTTTATAAAGTATGCATATCTACTTTAAAAAGCATGCATTTCTACTTAATAAAGTATGCATTTCTACTTAATAAAGTATGCATTTCTACCTGATAAAGTATGCATTTCTACTTGATAAAACATGCATTTTATTTGATAAAGTATGCATTTCTACTTTATAAAGTATGATTCTACTTTATAAAGTATGCATTTCTACTTTATAAAGTATGCATTTTTACTTTATAAAGTATGCATTTCTACCTGATAAAGTATGCATTTCTACTTGATAAAATATGCATTTTATTTGATAAAGTATGCATTTCTACTTTATAAAGTATGCATTTCTACTTTATAAAGTATGCATTTCTACTTGATAAAATATGCATTTTACTTTATAAAGTATGCATTTCTACTTTATAAAGTATGCATTTTACTTTATAAAGTATGAATTTCATTTGATAAAGTATGCATTTCTACTTTATCAAGTATGCATTTTTTTTATAAAGTATGCATTTCTACTTTATAAAGTATGCATTTTTTGATAAAGTATGCATTTCTACTTGATAAAGTACATTTCTACTTAATAAAGTATGCATTTCTACTTTATAAAGTATGCATTTCTACTTTATAAAGTGGGCATAATTTCATTTAATAAAGTATGCATTTGATTGAGTTCCTTGTATTGTTCCGTGATATATTGAAATGATATCAAGGTGTGGAGCTACCACGATATCTTCAATCTGCATATTAATATCAGCGAGTAATGCATGATGATATCCGATATCATGAACAATTTATATTTAAGTAAATATCATCATTTGAAACGTTAATTTGATGATTATTTAATTGAGTTCCTCTTTTGTGTTTTGTTTTCTACTTCTATTTAGATTTTGATTTTAAAATAATTACTACTATTTTATTCTAATTTTCTTTTCATTTAAGGAAGAAATGAATAATACAAAATTTGAAAAATATGTAAAAAATCTTGAATTCCCTGTAAAATTGTTTATAAGATGATATGTTTTATAATGAAGATGATATAATACATCAAAGTGGTTTCACAGACAATGTCACTATTATAGTGGCAGCCTTCCAAGGTTAAAATCCCAAATAAAGCCTTAAAAGCAAACATCAGGAGTCAGTACAGACCATCAGGTTTAAAGTTGTGTATCTTAAACAATTATTTTGGTAGAATTTTGGTAGAATTTGATTCTTTATCATTAATTTCATTTTATTTCACTTATTTGTTCATCCACAACATGACATTACATATAAATAACAGGAAAATCACAATATAATTAATAATAAAGAATTTGCATAAAAGTAAAAATAAATTAACATTCAAAAGTTCTCAAAAAAGAAATATTTTACAATGAAAATGTTATTCAATGACAATTTATATAATAAATGACTGATATATGCAAGTTGGGATAGGAAGCGATTGCAACTCTAGTGAGCTTAATGTGGCAATCAAACCACATACATACGCTGGTTACTAAAGGTACTTAATATAGTTACTACCTCCCCCCCCCTTCCCCCCCCCCCCCTCCTGCCCTTTCTCCCTCCCTCCTCCTCCTGCCCTCCGTTTCCCTTAAACACATCTATCAATTTATCTAAATACAATTATATTAATGTATATCAATTAAATTAACCTAGGACTCTGCACAGCCCCCACTCCACCGCCCCACATAATCACCCCAACCCTACCCCAGTAACACAAACCTAAAAAGGAATAAGGAACGAGAAAAAGTTAATATGTGCGTATGAAGTACTTTTTAAAATAATTCTTTAAATTGGATATAGAACGAAATGTTTTATCATGTAATTGCAGGGAATTCCAGACATTTATTGATCAATTTCTTAAGCTCTTTTGGGCATTTTTACTATTGCAGGAAAAGCGGAAAATGTTTCGTTGTTGGGTATTGTAGCTGTGAATCTGGCTATTTTGGGTGTGAAAAGTTTTAAACTTGTGGGGTCTACTACTGTTAATACATCTAAACACAAATGAAGCAATACTTGGTTAATAAGGTCTGGTAACTTGAGTTAGTTGAGAGAAGAAAATAAGGGACTAGTGTAATTATACGTGATAACAGCCAGCAATGTGAAGGACGACTTTCTTTTGCAACAACATCAATTTGTTTAGGTTAGATTTGTTTGTACCAAACCAAACAATATGAGAGATGGGGTAATATCAAACTTAAGTAAATACAATGCAAAATATTTGTAGGCATGGAATGTTTAAGCTTAGATAAGATATCCACACTTTTTGCAAGAGATACAGAAATAGCATTAATATGATCAGATCATGATAGTTTGGAGTCTATTAGGACATCAAGGAATCTTATTTTATCAGTATAAACAATAGTTTTACCATTGAGACAAATATTAAAATTAAAATCATGATAGCAATTACCAAAAAGACTTGAACCTCGTATTCTGTAACGAGACACCGTGGATATAAGGATGTCATGATCAATAGTGTCCAATGCCTTAGAAAGGTCTAAGAAAAACTTTTTTATCTAATGCATCATATATTCTATCAATTGCATCAACTAGGGCCATTTCTGTGAATATACCTGCACGAAAACCATACTGAGCATCATATCAAATCTTATGCTTATTTAAAAAGTCTAACAGTCTGTTGTATACAATACATTCTAGTATTTTAGATAAACAAGGTAATATAGATGTTGGACAGTAATTAGAAGACACCCTTAAAAACATAAATAACTTTTGCAAGTTTCATGCTGTTTGGAAACACACCATTAAATAAAAAATATTGAAAATATGACTTAGGGAACTAAAACCAATCCATGTAACAATTAACCTGTCTGAGTTAAATGATTGACAGCTTGTTCAACCAATCACCACATGAATTTGCCTAGCAACAAATTATGTGTAAAAAAGTGGGGCAAACATCCTACGCGGTACTGGTACAGAACAACTAGCTACTGGTGTGCGTTCATGTAGTCAGTGCAATTTACTGTACAAAACAAAATTCTGCACACACAGACTGAGTGATGGCAAAATGGTGAATAAAAATTGCACTTACAGGCTTTGTAAATCTGATTGCTGTTACCCAGACAAGTTAACAAACTGAGTTTTGTTTATCCCTTTTGCTAAAACTCTAAAGATCTGGAGAAGTGCCATAAAGAGCAAGCCTCGCAAACATCTTAATGTCAATGCACTTGTAATGCACAATTGTGGATTTGAGGATTGTTTGCCTCCACCTATTGACAGTGTTGCTATGGTGGGTGTGGCTTATTTTGTAACTCAGAGATGTTAATTACATAAAAGAAGATATAGTTCTTATATTTTCGATTACTGCTTTTACACCAGAGAAGTAATTACATCATAAGAAATATGATACATTTCTGAAAATTTTCAATTGTCATGTGGATGATTGCATCTCAGTGGTTTAGAATTTCTGTCATGACAAGCTCCAAAAAATAACCTTTGAGAAATGACAAGTTTGACTTAAAGCTCAACATGATCTTCGTCACAATGTTATACGAAGCTCGTAGTTGTTACAAAAACCAGCTCATTTAAGACCCTAATAAGCCCTAATGAGCTTGATACAAGCAAGTTTAAGCTCTTCACAAGTCAAGTCAAAGTTTGTAAACGTCAAAGCTTCTTGTTTGAGTTCCGTGGCTAATGATAAGCTCTGGCTAACTACAATCTGAGAGAGCTCTCCCTTTTTCTAACTACAATCTGATGTTGTAAGCTCAACTTTTTTCTACCCTCCAATAACACAAAGTGAAAAGGGAGATATTCAAGTTTAAATTTTTATCAGATTTGTGTAAAATGACTAAAATCAGACTAGAAGTGACATGACATCACAGCCTCACATTTCTCAAACATCTTGGTGTATTTCATTGAAACATAATAAAATACTTTTAACAATTGTTTGACATTTATAATGATTCATCCTGTTAGTGTTTTGGATATTTAGCTCTCAGGCATACAATCAATGTGTGAAAAGCTGTCTATAATCACACATAAAGATGTTTGAAAAAAAAAAAATCCCCTAGTTTTTAAAAATATGAAAACCTGCAATCCAACAAATGTCAAATGTTTTCAAGTGTATCTGACATATGCTACGACTGTCTGTTTGCCGTCATGGTAAATTCCTTGTGTCACTACTGAAAACAAGTCAAATGTGTAAAGAAAGTGTAAAGTGTTACAAAATGCGACCTTCCTGTGCATAGATAGCTTTGACAAATGTGTGGTAAAATGTGTCACAACTTGTGGCAGAAACTGTGGCAGGTGACACAAAGCAGTAGGTTCACACTTTTTCTCATTAAAACATGTGTGATGGCACGCTCTACACACATTTTCAAATGTGAAATAGAGGGATTTCATCATGTGACTTTAACTCCACTGAAAGCCATTTTGCAGGGCAGCGGCGTCGTTGCGTTTCACGCGTATTTCCACAGCTCAGTCACATCCCACGTACAGCAAACAACCCACCAGTACCAGTTCAGCAAATTTTACTACTTGCAATTTTTTGGTCATTTCAGATTTTACTTCATATTTTTTTAAGTTTGATATATTCACTGGGCATATGAAGAGTAATTTTAATGTTAACGCCAGCTGATTGTTCATTATACTCAGACAAAGCCTGCAAATCTGATACAAAGTGCTTCTGCAAATCCTAGTGTGAAATGTAGGTTGAAAGCCGTTGCATCGTACAGCAGAAACCCACTTCAAAATTTCGATCAGGATCAGAAGAAAATCGAGAAATCTTCCTTTTTTTCCCTGGAACACATTTACTAGTGCAACCAATGGCACAGCAAGATACCATATCTTACAAAAATAATCTTATATAACTACATGCAAACATATGTAAATCTAATTAGGTGTATAGCAGACGACAGTGTTCCTGCCCTACAAAATGGTGATATAAAGAAAGTCATGTCACCTCAAGACCTCAGTTGAAACACCCTTATTGAAACCAGTGACACACATTTTGGTAGACATGTTGCTTACTTTGAGAGCTGTATCTGTGACCTGTGAATGGAGAGCAAACCCATGTGGTTTATCGTTGACCATGACCTGGTACCCTGACACAGTGGCATCACCATCATTCTCCACCAAATTCCAGCTAAGCTCAACTGCTATTGTGCCTGAAAAGGAAACACTCAGATGAGGTTTAAGTTTTCTAAAAATTGAAAAAAGGGTAAGCTTAGTAGTAAAGAAGGTCCATGTTATATGCAATAAGACGATAATATAAAAAATACTTTAATAATAAAATATATTTGTAAATATTAGTATTTACAATGTTATTGACATATTTAAATTTAAAACTAAATTTATATATTTGTAGAAATGACTAAAATAATATAAGACTAGAATTGACATTATATGCTCATACTGTGCAATGTGAAACATGTCCAAACAATAATAGAAACAAATTAGTAAAGAAAGCATTCAGATTTTTCATTTAGGAGATATCAAAGTTTTAAATCTTATCAGATATGTGTAGAAATGGCTAAAATCAAACTAATAGTGACACCACAACCTCATACTGCACAATGTGAAGCAGGCCCATGCTGTTAGAAACAGGAAAACTAATAGGTACAAAATGTTATAGAAAGTGTCCACAATTATTTCTGTTAACCACTTTACTGCGTACGACGAATATGTCCGTCATCCCTTAACTTTACACTACTGCGTAAGACAGACATATCCGTCTTACAATTTATGCACTGCACTACATCACATAAATTCCAGGGAATACCCTAAAAACTGTTCACTGTGCACAGCTAACATGCTAGTTGCCTATTACCTTTACACTAATGCGTAGGACCGACATATACGTCTTTATACTTCATGCATTGATCAAGTTACAACATGACGTAAGATCAGTGGAATCGCAGAAAGATTGTTGGTTGTGTTACGCTTTGTTTATAATCACTCACAAGTTTCTGTTACTTGTGTATGGGCCACATGGCTGTTATTTCTTGTCACTGATGTCATGTGTGTGCTTCTAGAGGGAAGAGGAAGGCGGTTATCTACAAGTGCAGGATTTGTGAGAAACCACTTTGTGCTTCACCTTGCCTTGAAATTTACCACACAAAGTGTGACTTTTCTACAAATGTGGAATAAGTTTGAATGGAAACTGTGAAAGCTGAGCAAAAACTATACAAATAAAAGTTACAAAAGTTTCATTGTATTTATTTTGAAGAAAACCAAGAAAAAGATTATCATAACACTCTTTTGTATTAAATATTTATTGATCAGTTTTCCAGTGTTAACTGAAATTTGGCAAAAAAAAGGCATTTTTGACAAATCAATTACGCAATGGGGTAAAAATTACAATATTTTAATTCTGCAGTTAACTCGTTTTCTGTTATAGGTATACGGACAGGTTGAAGATGAAGCCACACTTTTTCTTACCTGTGTAGAGCTCAATTTCCTCCAAACATTTCTTGAGTTTACAGTTAACATCTTGAAGTGAATCCACCAAAGATTCTCTCTGTAGAAAAACAACAAAATGAAATTTAAAGATGATATAAGACCAAATTTCACTTGATAAATGATTAAAGTTTTCACTCATGTTTTCTATCACTTTAATCTTAATTGTAATCTTAAGATATATAAAAAACACATGTGTGTTTCATTTCAACCTAACAATATCTGATTTATTGCTTTAATTAATTCAAGCACAAGTACTTATCATTTTACAATGTTAGGTAACATCATAAAGGAATATTCCCATGGTTTTTTGTGAAATTTTATTTTAAAAACATACTTCTAGAACCAATTTGGTACAAAAATCAGGTTGATATCTTATTCCAATCAAAAGATATGGATTTTTAAAGATTTCCCAATTGCATTTAAAGTTTTCGTACAGTTTGATGAACTTGTGTTTGATGATATCATAGAGGCAATTCCATTGCAAATGTTTATGTATCTCTTTGAACATTAATTGGTTGTTTCTGTATGATTAAAACAATTTTCCAAAAGTTATTGAAGTAGGGTATATCTGGCAATGTATATAAATACCTAACTTTCATCAACTTTTTTTTCTAGCAGGTTTAACTAATACAAAAAATGATAGATTTTAATGAAATAATAAACTTGTGGGAGAATGTATTGCTGTGATGTCATACCTTTTTCTATTCGTTTATTGGCATTTTTGTAAACCTCAAAATTTGAATATTTCCTGGTAAAATAACATATCAACATAATTTTAGTACTAAACATTTTTCTAATATTGTTCTCTTTCTTATGAAAGGTTTACAAAAAAAAAATTAGGAATATTCCTATAAAAGTACCTGAAAATTTGTACTTGAGTATTAAGTACATCACTTACCCAAACATTCAAGTAAATAAAACATTTCTTAAAACCTCAAAAGAAAATAAATGAACTGTTTTCTTTTCATAAATGCACAATTTTGATATCAACAATGCTACCATGAAGAAACAAATCATGTTCATATTTTGAATGTTTGTTTACTGTTCTTTCTCTGTTGATTAAATGATATTTTGCCCTGTGAAACTGAAGACATAACGATAATGAAACTGATCGCCAATCCTACTTTTGCATACAGGATACATCCTGAAGAATAAAACGCAACATACTGACAGTCGTTCACAATTGATATAATGCAAATGTTCTGCTGAAGGTCACATTTGAATCCTGGTCAAGTCATAACATAGACTTTGTAAATGGCACCAGCTGCCACTTCATATTTTACCATCATGGTAATTACACAGGTGTACTGACTACAGCAATTAATCTCAATTGTTTCTTGTAGAGTGCCCTGCTTTGAGTTTCCCTAAATGGAAAAAATAAATAAGGAATAAGTTTGTTTGTTTGTTTGATGAGGGCTTAATGGCACCACAACAACGAGGGTCAAATTGTGCCTGAGGTCAGATCATTCTAGAGATAGGAAGGAAAGAAAACAGGGCGAGAATGAGAGAAATACAAGAACAAAAAGTCAAAAGGCTGTGATTGAGAGAGGAGGTGTGGTGCATGGGTGAAAAATTAAAGTAGAGGGAGGGTTGGAAGGTTTTTCTGGAAGAACTCAGCAATTTAGTTGTGGGGAGCAAGGGAAGCTCTGGGAAGGTTGTACAGGGGGCAAGCAAGTAGAATGTGATGGACCGTGAGAGTGTAATGGCAATTATTGCAGAGGGGTTGGGGGGGAGCCATTAAGGAGGTGGGAGTGAGTGAGGTGGGTGTAACCTATTCTAAGATGGCTTTATTATGGATTATTATCAAAGTTTGATCAAGTTACCTCTGCAGCAACTACTGCATTATTGGTCTGTAGGTGAAGGGACATCTCAACATCTTGGTCTATATCCATGATATCTTGTAGAACTCTAAAAATGAAAAATTCAAGAATATTTATTACACATTTATCTGTTACTTATTGTAATACAGTGCCAACATGGTTAAGGGGTCAGGCTTCTATGTGAAAGGTACAAGGTTAAATATTTATACCAGTTTTCTGATTAACAAAAGCAATATGCCAAAAATGTAACATCAGCAACAATAGAAATTGTGACATGTGTAGCGAGGAGCTTTACATGAAATAATGTAATGCAAGACCCATCTTACACAATTATTGACAATTCCATTACCCACACCCCACCGTGGAATTATTCACAAACTCAAAAGTCATTAGTTTTGTAATCCTGGGTTACTGGGTAGAAGGTCCATTGACACACATGCCAAAAAGTACATCTTTAAGCCGACCTGCAACCGAGTTTGTCCTGAAAGCTCAGATACGACAATTACCAATCCAACTTGTTCAGTGTATTGTGTTTCCACTCAAAACAAAGATTGTTTATCTGCCATACCCATGCACACCACAGCCAATTAGCCCTAGCCTAAGGTTATTTGTGTGTATAAGATTACAGAAGGCCAATGCGGAATAATCAAGGCACTTTTGTGATTGAAATCACTCATCCATGATAAGTGTCTTAGTGGGAAAAGTTTGTTTTCAAACTGATCATAAAATAGCTGTGTATCATATGCCTGGGGTAATATGTGCATTAACTGTGAATGATTGACGGACCATTTGTCCTAAGAAAATATATTGCTTCATGACAAACTTTTTTATCCTTCACATACATTACTTCTGGAAAATGTTAGCTAGTACCTGGTCTTTGTACAAAAAATAGCACCTCTTACTTCAGTGAGCATTATATACCAAACTGGACATCACATCCTGACTGAGATATTGGTGCTTCTTATCCAGCATAGATATCCAGAGTAATTGTATCCCATTGGAGAGTAATGTATCAATTGGGATATCAACCTGAATATTTCAGCATTTAGGAAACGAGTTTGGTGTACAAATAGGGAAACTTTCACATAAAGTAATGAACATTCATTCCAATGCTAGGCAGTTTTCTTTCTAATCACCTGCCATGTCCATTGAGGTACAACATAATTGATAGTTAAGTAGTATATCTTTCTGTTATCGAATATGCAAAATTTGAAAATTGTGTGTAATGTTTCTTGTATATGCTATGAGAGGAAAACTTGATTCCTCACAGAAACAACAGTTTTGATTTCCCATTTGGGATATCACATCCCAAAGGAGATATACTGTAGCAAAAAAAATTGTCCTTTGCTAGGTATTCTACAAGGTAAATACCACACCAATCACTATTCCTTAACTATTTTTCTAGGGACTTACTTGCTTCTCTCATCGATCAATTCACATGCCAGCAGTTCCAGCTCCTCTCTTCGTTTTTCACCAACAATTGCACAAGTCAAATTGGGGGTTGAAGGTCGTCGAGCAACCCGAGCTATAAAGGGTGGTGACCTCACAGCTCTTGGTAAATCCTTCAGGTAGATATCTAGGTACAGTTCGTATTTCGTGTGGGGGCAGAGATTGGTGAATTCTACCGTTTGACTGTGACCGGCTAGAAGAGGAGTGGCCTTGTTTCGGGGACTCGCTGGAACGTTGGAGTGGATGGGCTTTGAATCGGAAACAGATACATCCTCCATGCAAAGTGCCTGGAGATAAAAGAAGAAACATGGGCTTCGAATCAGAAACAGATATATCCTCCATGCAAAGTGCCTAAAGATAAAAAAACATGGGCTTCGAATCAGAAACAGACATATCCTCCATGCAAAGTTCCTGGGGTTATAAAAAAATGGGCTTCGAATTTAAAACAGATATATCCTCCATGCAAAGTGCCTGGAGATAAAATAAACATTTGCTTCGATTCCGAAACTGATATATCCTCCATGCAAAGTGCCTAGAAAAGAAAAAAAAAAACATATATAGAATTGGATTGTTCTTTTTCCTTCATTCTTGGTCGCTTTTAGTTGTAAACTGCAAAATGCAGTGTAATGTTTTTGCATATTTGGAAAGTGAGGAAAAACATGAATCTTATATTGCCTTACTACTTATCATTTAAAAAGCTTTAATCACTGACAGTAGACTATAAAATACTTCTTCAAAGTATCAACATATCAAGTCTCAGTGAGATTTAAAATCAAGCATTTGGTGACATCATATACCCAGAAGATTTAAGTAAATATAAAGTTGAATTATTTACTGCACCATGAAGGCTTATAAGGTGTATTACTAGTTTTGATTCTGCAATGTTGCTGGTCTCTTAACTAATCTTAATTTATTTAGAAAAATCAACTAAAGTTCATCTAGATCTACTTTAGGTGAAGATAACATTAACAAACCAGCACTGTCAAAAAGAGCAGGAGTGTGCTTCATAAGAAAAGCAATTTCTCTCCCCTAAAACAGTGTCAAAACAATACACAATTTACAAAATTTCCAGCTCCAGCATAAATGTAATAGGGGAAGGGGGTTGATGAAAATAAAACAAGAGTCGCGTTCATTTTTTTATATTTTATGCACAATTTTACTGATTTTCATTTGCTACAAACATTGGAATCCAACTCAACAAATTATACACGCTGATAACCTCTTTTTTTTGCTGTTCACATTTTTTTGGAGACCTTTTGACTGCTTTTATTTACTCAAACACATCAACCGATTTGCTTAATGTTGGGGGACCTTAAACTGTTTTTACTTGCTCAAACACATCAACCGAAATGCTTAATGTTACTCCATGGTTGAGGAGATATTTTCCCTTTCCCTCCTGTTCTCTTATGTAAAATTAATTTCCATACCTTAAGTTGCAAAATCTCAGCCCCCCCAGTAGTCTTTGGTGCATTCCACCTGATGCATATGGAGTTCAGCTTAGTTGTGGGGCACCGCTGCAACTCTGGGATGATAACTCCTGGCCAGGTGAGACTCACAGGGTCAGATTCTGAACTGCTAAGATCACTGATATAGCTCAAAGCCTGGGAGGATTAGGAGGACAAGAATGTGAACAATGGACAAAAAAGGGAGAAAATGGTGAGGGCAGCATTCAAAGACTGATTTCAGAATTGAAAAATAGAAAACTGGAAAGGAGAACTAGACCCATAAGATCTTTTTGGTGAATTTTCTAAATTTTCATTGAGTTTTTTTGCCCCCTCAAATGTTGTTGTTTACGAATCTTAGATAACTACTTGGTATAAATATTGTGTGGTCCTTCATATCAAGAATAACATTTTAGACTAGATAATTGTACCCTCACTTTTTGGTCTAGTGCCTCTTTAAGAAGTTTTTTTGTAGCTGTCATAAATCTTTAATGGTTACCATAGAAACACATGACAACAAAAGAAGTTTTTTATGTAAAGCTAGAGTAGAAGCCACAGCTACTGTAGAAGCAACAATTGTGGCCAAAACTGTTGGGAAAAACACCGCATACAAGTTTCAAGCAGCATTTCCGCTCTTGCCCCCATCCCCCTTTAAATATTGTTCGCTTTGCAAGAAACATGGGAAAAAATGACTTCCAACATTGGTCGAGGGGAGTGGGGATTTATTCCAACCATTTGTTGGCCGCAATTCCAGATATTGATCGGTGGTGTAGCAAGTAACAAAGAGTGTTAAAATTTCAACAAAATCAAATAAACTTAAAATGCACAATTAAAACCTGTGTGGTGCAAATAAAAACAGCATTACCTTGACAGAAAATGAGTAGGTGTGACACATTTTTCCATTCCTGAAGACAAAAGATGTCTCATGTGGTGACAAAGATGCCTGGTCTTCTCCATTGATAAGGATGACATAGCCAGAGATCCTTGCCTCTCCAAACTCTTGTGGCCTCTCCCACTGTAACATGCATCCCTCAAATGTACAAGCACTGTTCAAATTGAAAGATATAAAGACAACTTGAATCTTATACTGTATTGTATAAATGAATGACATTTTTTTCACAAATGTTCTTTCTCCTCATTGTGTTATCTAGTGATTTTTGTTTTCAATTTGGGCTGAAATTAAGCTACAGTCATTGATTATGCAGAGGTGCAGTGGCTCAGTGGTTAAGGAGTCATGCTCGTATTCGAAAGGTACCGGGTTCGATTCCTGCCTTGAGCGCTGCATTATGTCCTTGAACAAGATACTGTACTCTACTTGCTTCAGTCCACCCAGCTGTAAAATGAGTACCAGCACTGTTGGGGACTTAATCTGCGATGGACTGGCGTCCCGTCCAGGGGAAGTCATGATGTACTCTCATCTGCTTGTGCCATTGAAACCGGGGATAAGCTCCGGCTCTATGAGCCTGATGGCTCGAATGGATTTAGCTAGCATACAGATGAACAAGAAAGATACTCTGGAAATATTTTACATTCTTTCAAAATAAATATCTCCAATACTGTAAAGCAAGCTCAGTGAGTAGATAAATTAACACTTTGAAATCCTATCAGTAACAGTAAGACATAAAACCCACATACCTAGATCTTGTTATACATTCTTTCATAATGAATTTCTCCCATAACATAAACAAGTTCAGTGAGTCCATAAATTTGCATTTTGAAATCCTTTCTCTTAGGAAATTTAAGTTTTGGTCATAGATGGTCAAGAAGTATTGATGATGCAGTCTTAATGTTTTTGCATAAGATTCTTGAACACTTGAAAACATAATATTTCTTTGTTCAGACTACCTTTGTTGACTTCTCAAGTGACTTTTTTTACACAGAAAAATTTGACAAATTTTCCATTCTCCCTCTCCCTCCATCTCCCTTTCTGTATTATGGGATAATAACATAAACAAAGCTGAGAAAAATACTCTGGAAAAAATACAAATTCATTCTTTTATTTCTGCAATACTGTAAAACAAAAGTTCAACGAGTCCATAAACTTGCATTCTGAAATCCTTTCTGCCAAGACATACTTA
>JAIGNY010000687.1:0-44659 GCA_020152595.1 Chiridota heheva
GGTTTTGCTCATTTCCAATTGGTCTTGCTCATTTCCAACTGATGTTGGTTATTTCCAATTGGTCTTGCTTATTTCCAGTTGGTTTTGGTAATTTCAACTGGTCTTTGATTCCCAACTGGTCTTGCTTATTTCCAATTGGTCTTGGTATAACTGGTCTTTTATTCCCAACTGGTCTTGCTTATATCCAGCTGGTCTGAACTGGTCTTGTTTTTTCCAACTGCATGGTCTAATATTTCTTGCTGGGCTCTGTTTTAAAATTTGAATGATTATTGCGAATTTACGTCCTAAGTTCTTGTTTTGACTGTGCACAAATTATTTCAAAGTTTTAGGAATGCTGAAGGAATGAGAACCCCAGCGAACACAAAGTGTTACATTCACAAAATCTTTGTGTACACATTCTAGACCTGCATTAATGTATGATGTTACAATCGTTCGTGAGGCCATGCAGATTTCAACTTTATTGTTACCTGGTTATTTGTCTACTACCTTGCGACAAGCTGATAGAAAGATCGTTTTGAAAACTACAAAATTCCCAGAGTAGTAATAGGACTACAAGCAAAGTAGTTTGAACTTTGATGCAAATTTACGTTTTCAGCTGGAACTTTATGTGTGCATACAAAATGTAAATTCCTTTTCCACAGCTGTACGTATGTACATATGTAATGTATGCACTGACTTACTGCACATACTGTTTGTACATGCATACAAATGAATGAAGGTAATATGCACCCATATTGTTGTTGTTTGCAACGTTCCCTGCAGCTGATTGGTTGGTTAGTATAGGGTAATTTTCCCGAGCACTTGATTGGTTGTCATAACCTGATGTTTTCACTCTCTGCTATTTAACTTGGCTTGAAAAGGTTATAGTTATAGCAGAGAAGAAACATTGAACATAATTCTCAACCATTCTTATTTGCATCATTTTTACACACTTAGATTTGTGATTTTCTTCAATTTGTTTTTCTAGTGGATCGCGAGGATCCTGTCATTATGTGTCAAAGTTATGTCACAGGAAACACACCATCTGGCCAAAGTCAAGCCTCAGTAACATGGGATGTGCCAAGTGCCACAGACAACTCAGATACTGTAGTGTCAGTAGTAGCCAGCCCAAATGTAGCTTCAGGGGCAGTGTTTCCTATTGGAGTGATGACTCTTATGTACACAGCAAGGGATGGATCAGGAAATACAGCTGTATGTTATATACAAATTACAGTTGGTGAGTTCTTAAAGATCTATGACCAGGTACTAACAACTTCTGCTTAATTGGAAGAAAATTTGTTATAAACCATGAAATGCAATAAACCATGAAAATATGTAATAAAGCCATGAAAATATGCAATAAACCACACTCTAAAAAAAGAATGGTCAAATTTGACCACAATGTGGTCAAATTTTGACCAAGTGCCGAGTAAACTATGCACCGACCCATAAGTGGTCAAATTTGACCATCCAAGCTTGGTCAAATCATTTGACCACGCCAACTTGGTCAAATTGACCAACTGGGTAGTCAATTCTGCACCGAACCATAAGTGGTCAAATTTGACCACCCAAGGTTGGTCAAATCATTTAACCAACACAACTTGGTCAATCTTTTGACAACATTTAGTGGTCAAATTGACTCTAAAATAGTGAATTTGACTTAATACTTGGTCAAATCTTTTTAGAATAGAAACACTAACAACAAAGAAATTTCAGATTGAAGCTCACTTTATTTGTAACACTCTTTTCTCAGAATTAAAACAGAGGATTGTATTATTAAACAAGAGATAATCGATGTTATTAAATAGATCAACAAATTATGCCAACAAAATATTCCTTTTGGGCTGAAACTCATAAAAATATACTAACTTTTCAACTTTGGAAATAAATACTAACTTTGATACACCAAAATTATTACAGAGTTAGCAAACAATCATGCTAAAACCATCAAGGTGACTTTTAAATACTTCTTAAAACTTTTACTCAACAACTGCATAGTAACTTAAATTGCCCACAAGGAAGAATGGCAACTGTGAAATTATGCCAACTTGTTTACCCTATATAAAAACTCTCTGAAGACTTTTGGTTTAATGCTAGCATTGCAACAGAGGATTGACAAGTTTAAATTTGAAAATAACATCAAAATACATAAAGTAAATAGTTAAAAATTCTTTATATGCACAAGAAAAATATCAAATGAACAAAGTCTCTGAGAGCTACTATGAAAGACAGACAAATGGTGAAATAAGCACTCGAACAAAACACTCTTTCACTGAGAATGAAAACGCAGAGATTTCTAAATTTTACTCAAAGGTTGGCGTCCAGGTGACAATGGGAAGATTGCATTTTTTTTTAATTAGATCAAGATAAAGTTAGAAATTTTGTAAAGAAAAAGCAGGTAGACCCTTCATAACAAGCGATCCGTGCATTTTATAGGGCATTACTGAAAGCTTGCATTCAAACTTGTCCTATTCAATAACTTTTAAACATAACTTGAAATAATTTTTTAGGTAGTATGGACAAAGAACATAATAATTTTCTTTTATCTAATACTAAAAGCACATAAAATGCTTAGTAAAACAAGATCTTGCAATCAGAATATCTACGCTAAAGCTGACTAAGCTATGAGGACTTTAAACAAATGTAATTATTGCTGATGTTTACACAGAAAGTCTTATTAAATGAGTTACTTCATTTGAAAGATATCACTAGCATGCTGAAAAGTGACTAATCAAGCTTTTTAAGCACACTGCTAAAATCTTTTAAAGTAATAACTAATATAGAGAAATATATGTCAACATGATTTTGACACCAATTTATTTCTTTGAAAGGTCCTTTACCATATATATGAAAGTGATATTTAAAACTCTTAATATAAACCAACATAAAATACCGCTAACATAAAAGAAGCAAAAAAATACCTAGCACACCAGGGAGACAATAACTGCATGTTCAATCCTTTTCAAGATAGGTACGAAGAGTCCGTACTGCAGGGGAAGTTACTATTTTTTCCCTTACTGTCCGTGAGTTGAAACAAAAACTCTGCACAAATTCCCACGTGGTGTGACATTGCTTGGGGTAGTGGAGGTCAAACACGTAAAAGCCTAAAAAAGACATCAACGGCTTTAAGTAGTGAGGGCTGTTCTAAGGCAAGACTGTCAACAACCAAAAATACTTGACTTGAGAGAAACGCGATCCTAGTAAAGAATAAAGGGTTGATGCTCTCTTTACAATTTGAACCCTTTCCAGATGTGTGGGATGTTGGTTCCAATCTGTAAATATAAGGAAAAATTAGTTACAATTTGAATTCAGAGTAAAATGCTAAAAGCGTAGAAATCTATACTGACCAATATGTAAGTAACATAACTTAAAACCTCTTGAATCAGAATAAAAACAATGCAAGTAACAAACACTTCTGCCAAGGTTTAAAAAACGTTGTGCAGCTTTGGAATATGAATATTCATACACTTGCCAGGTGGCAGAAAATTCTAAACAAAATTGATTCTCTTGAAGCAACAATTAAATTAAGAAAGCCTAATTTTATTGTACAATCATTTGTATCCGTAAAATCAGAATGCCTGATGAAGACTGATCTATGCTCCTTTTAATCACAGAGGTTCAAGAGAATATGCTGTAGCTGTCCAATATTCCTTGATATTTAGAAAAGGTTAATCCCTCTGAGTGTTTTGTATATGCCAAAACATAAAATGAAAATAATTGCAAATTAAATGTGTTTTTTTCCTATTCATATTTGTGATATGGTGACAAGACTAAGTGACATCCATATGTTATCGAGTAAATCCTGTTTGGACAGACAGTCCAATTTGCATTGAATCATACAATACTAGCCACCGGGTATCTGAAAACTTTGAATGCCTTTTTTGTAAAGAAGAAAATCATGTCCTTAGTTGAATTAGGGAGAATGGTTTGCTTTTCATGTTTTTAATTAAAAATATGTAAAGTAAGTTTCATCAAAGTACCTTGGTCGTGCAGTAAGTGTATTGCGATCCATAGTTATGTTATTTTCTTGAAAAAGTTGTCTCAAAAGACTAAAAATCATGAAATTTTGCACAACTTTTACCCCCAAAAATAGATATTGATGGATAGGGGCAGACAAAATTGACCGGAATTGATACTAGAAGTTAGGCCTGGTACAGTAGTATTTGTATTACCTGACGCTGATCACAAATTTGAAAATAAAAATTAAGAAATTGTTTTACCATACCATTTGTTTCACAGTTTACAAGACAAAGTGCCCATATTTTAAATTTATCTGACTTCGATTTTGAATGTACATTCCTCTTTTCTAAGACTGTGCTGACATGTGAAGTCGATGCTGACATAATGCTGACCTTAATATGTTACTGACAAAACTGGGAAGACTAACTTGCTGATATTTCTTTTCTTTTATTTTTGTTACTGTTAATTTTATGGTACCCTGATAGGGTCCAGTTCACGGTTTCATTGTTTTTTTGCTATCTGACTCGGGCCTTATTCCAGGAACATTGCCATTTATGTAGACTGCTGACCTTCACACAGTGCATAAACATGGTTTGACAGAATCATTCAATCATTCTTATGGTGAGGTCAAAATAATCTTGTGAAAATATCACACTGGATACAAAACCTCAACCTGTAAAATATACATTTATCTTACCTGGTAAGGTTATCTTGGCAACTGGCTGCTTCTAAGATGTAACGGCCCTGACTCTTCCCTGTTTTCTTCCGTACATTTCTTCCGTACATAACCAGAAGAAGAATGGCTTCCTCTGCCTCTGGAAAACCATGCTTCCTGTTAAAGTAAAAAAGATTCTCAAAAATGTAGGCCAGATAATTTTAGTTTTGATTTTACAAGAATGACAAAGCCTGCATGGTAAGCTACATTGAAGGATTAAAATGTGAAAAACACATTACAGTTTAACACTTACCTGTAATGCAGTGTTTAAATTAGATGCGGGATTCCGCACATAGTATCAAATTCCCGCAAAAAAAAAAAAAAAAATACGAAGGAAATTCCAGCAAGAAAATGCAAGCGAAATAATGCCGCCCCCTTGTTTAAATGTGCAATTTTTCAGCCTTTTGGTGCTATCCTTAGGTCTCTTATTGTTTTTCTTTTATTTCTCTAAAAAGACATGACCCCTTTTTTCACACGCCCCAATGAAATTAGATTCATGCAACTTCTGTGAGTAAATTCTTACAAAAGCAATACATCAGTACACAGACAATCATTTCTTCATTAACAAAAACTTGATTGCATTTTTACGACTTTTATTCTGTAGAAAAACTATTTCATAAATTATTGGAAAAAAAAAATATTATTACAGATTTTAATTGAAGACAAAATATTATACAAGGTTTTCTCCAAATCTATACCACTGTTTTTTTTTTTTAATCTATAAAAACATCCTCCCAGACATTATTAGTGAGAGTATTTGGATTTAATTGAGGTGACACCGTACATTGTTTGCATATTTCTATTTCTAAACTCTACTTTAAAGAATAACTTCACAAAAAGAAAAAGAAATGTAGAATTTAAGCCTTGACAGCCATCATACAGTAGATTCCATTCGTAATGTGTACTGTTTTAAAATGCTTTGCAAAATTGTCCGATTTTTTTTTTGCGCAGTGCAATTTTGTTAAATGTCCACTGTTTTTAAAATGCTATACAAAATTCCCATTCCCTTTGCTGCACACACAGTACAATTATATACAAAGAACAAACGAAGTAAACAGGATATAAACTACCAAGACTTCCACAACACCTAGCAACATACATAACAACAAGGCAAGGAAACAAAGACACTGTTGTGGGTTGCATGATTTGCATATTCAATGAGGTACGATGTTAGCCTATAACTAATCTGATTTGCATATTTTCTGCATTTGACTTTATCTAAGACATGCCTAAATTATGACTAAAGATGTACAAAAAGTGGTTAAAACGAGAAGCCTAGGCCTATTTCATGAATAGCTTTAGATTTGGTTTACATTGGATCAGTCGTAATTAATTCATTTTGAACCTAACTAGGCCGAATATCAATATAACTATGATTTGAAATTTGAACCAAATTCCTAACGTTATTTCTAAATCCAGGATAGCTTAAACTTGGTCAAATTTAACCAAATCAAAAGCATAATACGAAAAAAATGCCGCAGCAATGCTAATTAAAGTACGCGAAACTATCAAATGTGCCTGCATTCGTCAGTATACTTCCAGAAAAGTTTTTCAAAGGCAAAGTCACACTCAAGAAGTCTTAACGTATCTTAACGTACTATACCGCACTGGCGCTACCTTGCAAAGCAACATTAGACTAGCAGTGTGTATAAGTAACAACGAAACTGCTCAAAAATTCAACGAACAAAATCCACTCACCGGAAAACGTTTCTTTCAACGCATTTAAATTACATTCCTCAAGTTTTCCACGTTTTCCACCATATCTGCAATAGATATTTGTTACTTTAGGTTGAAATTCACGCGAGTTTCCATCAAGTCTCCAAGATGGCGATGGTCAGCGGTACTGGTTTGGTAGTATTACGTAAGTGCCCGTAGTTAAGCCAATGAAAACACGTATATTTTCTGACCACGTACTGTGGTCAGCGTCATCTCCCTGGTATGACTACAGGACGTGAGATATTTGACTACACTGTGGTCAGATCGCGGGAAATTTGAGCGGACCAAGCACAATGGTCAGATATCTGACCAACCTTTTTTTAGAGTGCATGAAAATATGCAATAAAACCATGAAAATATGCAATAAACCATGAAAATATGCAATAAACCATGAAAATATGCAATAAAACCATGAAAATATGCAATAAACTGAAAATATGCAATAAACAATGAAAATATCAAACAGTTTTATTAAAATCAGTTACAATTTTTTTATTTTTAAGGACTTTTTACATTTGTATTGAAATGTGACATCACAACAAGAAAATCTGTGACTTTTTTATTATCCCCTCACCAAAAAAGTTGGTGAAGAGGGGATATAGCATCCTTACTGTCCATCTGTTTGTATGTCCGTCCACATCTATTCTTTGTCCGTTTGTCCACATTATTGTTTGTCCGGCCTCACGCATTATTTAGCTACTACGGAACAAAAGATTGCTCTCTAGGAAAGGAATTCCAACTATTTCTATGAAAAGAAATCTATATAAAGAAAAACAAATGCATTTCAGACTTGAATAGCAGCAGTTAAAGGATTTGTTCTGGGATGAAAACAAGTTGAATAATAGAACTAAAGACTGAATGGAATTTATGATGAAGTGTCTTGGAAATGAATAGGGAAAAAACGATAAGGTTTTGCTACAATGGAAACACAATAGACTTTTAATACACTTCCTAGTTACATGTAATCTGCAACAAATTTTCATTCTGATTTGGTAGATAGAACATTTGGTTTATAAGGGGGAAAATTGAGCATGTTTATGTTGGAAGTGTCAGATCTAAGTTAAGGCTAAGGGAGGGGGGGGGGGTGTAGTGTAATGGAGTAAGTGAAGGTTATAGTGAAGATTGGAATGGTAAGGTGGTTTAGAGTACTTTTGGTAGTTGAGTGGATGGCAAAAGGTGGGTTAGGGTAGTCGGTGAATGGATGATGGTTGGTGAATGGGGGATGGTAGGTGAATGGGGATGTTAGGTGAATGTGGCACGGTAGATGAACAGAGGATGGCAGGTGAAGGGGGATGGTAGATAAATGGGGCATGTTGAGTTGATAGAAGTGGGGATGGGAGTGAGAGGAAATAATGTTGGGTGAAAAAGGTAGAATGGTTGGTGGATGTAGGAATTAGGATGAAGGTGGGATGGCATGGGGCACAGGATAGGATGAAATGTGGGATGGCATGTGGGACAGGGTGGCATGTGGGACAGGGTACCATGAGGAACAGGGTAGCATGGAATGTGGTACAGGATGTCGTGGCATAGGACAGTGTGGGATAGCATGTTGGATTTGATAGAACAGGACAGGGTAGACTGGTACGTGGTACATGGAAGGATAGCATGTGGGACAGGGTAGGATGGCACATAGTACTGGCATGTGGCACAGGGTGCCATGCATGGTATATTGGATAGGGTGGTGAGATGTCATTTTGATTGCAGATGTGATGGCATATGGGTCTTCAGTGTTGTGAATTGGTATCTGGATTTCATGTATGATTTCCTGTAGGGAGGGTGGAAAGCATGTTATTAGTGGCGAGGGGATTTGATCATTTGCGATGTCTGGTGTTAACTTGTTGTTTGCAATCCTTCATCAATTCTTATTTGAATGTTAGCATTTAAATATGACCATGAGGATTTGAATGTCCATCATACCCCCAATTAGTAGAAGAATACAGTCCAGTGGTTTTTAGTGACTGGATTTTAGGACAGAAATTCTGTCCCATCTTTCATGCATCATAATTTGTGCATACAGTACATTAAAAATTCTTCAAACTTTGATGAGTCATAACTTAGAAACTGCAGGTGCAGTAATTGAAAGACAATTCTGTTTAGAATTAAAAGCTAGCTCTTTCTGCCCATACACCTTTAAATATTAACTACAGGATATGTTATATACAGGATCCCTAAACCTAATGTCATTCTGTGATAGATTTATTACACACAATGTTTCATCTATGAAGTAACATACTGATTTTAAGTATTTGACGATGTGGTCTAGGATTTAACCAAAACCTGACACACTCAAGCCCGTTGTGTTCATTCTGTTATAAAATAGATTCATAGGGTGTATGACCAGTGTTAATGTTATATGCTTTGTCTATGAAAGCATCTGGATGCGATCAGATAATCTTGATTAAGTGTTGAATACTTTCTAGATTGTTCATTGTTTTAGGCAGTTGCAGCCTCTGTAATCACAGCAGCTGAATTATCATTTATATATCATATATTTATGTTTCTTATTTTTTAAAGCAAAAAAGTGTTTCTATGTCAATTACATTGTCATTGGCCAACTGCAAGCACTCATTTTTAGCTTGACTATTCGAAAGAATAGTGAGAGCTTTTCTACTGTCCCCGCATGGCGGTGGTGTTGGCATCATGCTCGTTGGCATTTGGTTAAACTTTTTGAAGAGTTTTTTTTTTTTGAGTGTTTGGTAAAAGTTTTTGAAGAAGTTTGTTTATTATGATAATGACATTCCTGAAATGAATAGGTTTTAGAATATGTCTCATGAAAGAAAAATAAAACAATTTTAGGCTCTTTGCCTCAAAAGAATTGAAATTAAGTGTCTTGGGCATGAAAAGAAATATACACAACAAGTGTTTTAGATTGAGGAAGCATAAAAGACTGATTTTGTAGTTCAACAGTCCTATCTGATTTATATGGGAAAATATAAAATTGAGTATATTTTCAAGGGACATGTGGTGAGATGTCATCTGAAATGTTGGGGAGAAGATGATTTTTAAATGGACGAATTGGTATGAGGGTGGGATGTCATGTGACACAGTGTGGGATGTCATGTGGGACATGGTGGGATATCATGTGGGACAGGGTGGGATTGTATGTAGGACAGTGGAATTGTATGCAGGATAGTGTGGGATGGCATGTGGTACAGAAAGTGGAGTAGCATGTTCGACAGGGTGTGTTGGCACATTGGACAAGGTGGGTTGGGATGTGGGGCAGGTTGGGTTGGCATGTGAGACAGGATAGGTTGGCATGTGGGACAGGGTGTAATGGTATGTGGGACATGTGGTGGGGTGTAATCTGGATTTTAGTTGTGATGGCATGTGGTGGAATGACAGATGGATGTCAGGGGGATTACAAGTTGTATGTGGTGGTGTGGGGTGTCATATGGGACAGAGGTTGTGATGGCATGTGGGACAGATGGTGGAAGATGCATTATCAGCAGACAGGGGATTTGGATTTCTGTTGTTTGCGATGTCTAGTCTTACATTAACCCATAATTTTGCTTTAATGTGGCTTAACTCTTGCAATTTTTTCATGCTGTGCTTGACATGCGTTTTCTTAAATTGAAACTAAATTACAAACCAGGATGTAGGCCTGGGAATGTGTGGGTGTTGTAGAGAGGTAGGGATGGGATAAGGACTAAATTATATAATGAAAACTAACATACACTTTTTTTCACTTTTAAAAATGGGTTCAAATGAATAGGGAGTATTTTAATAAATAATGACTAAAAGCGTAACAGCTGGGTTACTGGGTGAGGTAGTAATCTTGACCTTTTTTGTCCTAAAATATCTAGGACAACTCAAAAATATTTTCAGACTTAAAATGTTGTGAAAATCTGAAACCAAGAAAAAGTGCATCCTTCAAAGCTCAGGTTATTTTCAAAGCACCATTATTGCATATACATCCCTCAATAAGCCTTTTCTCTATGGTAGCATGGAATAGCAGAGCATTTTATCCTTCCAGCAGTTCTACTATTAAAAAAGTGCCTTTTGTCCTGATCACTGTGCCCACTCCATCCCACCCCTATACACATGTTGTGTACAAATACCTTTACAAAGGGAAATATAATGGGGTACAAAAATCACATGTTCAAGACTAAGCTCTTTACTAACATATCAAGATTTTGCTTCGCTGGTAATTGACAGTTTATAAATAATTGATTGTTTTAGAAGTGAAGAAACATTGGGCATCATTTTCCAATCAATAATATTTAGGGTCATAAAGATAAACTCCTTGCCATAAGAATCTTGATTTTGATACACTCCCGTTTTTCTCCAAATTGATCGCATGGATAAATATTATGTGTCAAAGTGGTATCTCAGTATCACACCACATGCCCAAAGTCAAGCCTCAGTAACATGGAATGTGCCAGATGCAACTGACATCTCGGATACCCAAATATAGCTTGAAAATTGACACTTCTGTCGTAATATGAAATCAATAGTTAACAAATGTAGGGTATTATTTCCGATCAATCTTATACATGTAAGGGATCGTTTTAATATACTTATCACTGTGAGAATCATGATTTTAAAAAACTTCATTTTTATTCCTAGTGGATGAAGAGGATCCTTCCATTACGTGTCAAAGTGATATCTCAGTAAACACACCACCTGGCCAAAGTCAAGCTTCAGTAACATGGAATGTGCCAAGTGCAACAGACAACTCAGGCACTGTAGTGTCAGTAGTAGCCAACCCAAATGTAGCTCCAGGGGCAATGTTTCCCATTGGAATGATGACTGTTATGTACACAGCAACAGATGGATCAGGAAATACAGCTACATGTTATATACAAATTACAGTTGGTGAGTTCCTAAACTTGCAGTAAGAATTAATGGAAGAGGATGATAGCATGTTTCTTTCAATGATGAACAGTGTGACTTGGTACATGTTTGTTTTATGTATCATTGACATTCATAGTATGATTCACAGTCATTCTGTGATAAATAGTGTTATCCTGCAATACCCTGCACTAAGGAATGAAGAAGCAATTCCTGAAATACAGATATATCCTGATGTATAGGATTGAACCATTGTTTTAAGTTTGCTATTGAAAAACCAGTTATTATTTACAGCTGTACTTTTTGATAGTATACCTCTGCATTCTGGGAACTTAGCTACATAAAACACCACTTATTGGTCCATCTTTTCACTTATTACTAATTAAAAGCAGCATTTGGGTTTAATGCTAGATTTTCATTGTTCAATGATGCCATCTGAATATTTAGTACATGCATCTGCAGTTTCATGTCATGACTGAAGTAGTCTACATTTTGTCACTAGCTTGTTTCACCAAATATTTTAAATGTTCATCATTGCTGACATAAATTGTTTTAATCTTAAAAATCATCCTTTTTTTTGCTACCGATATGTATTTGCTGTACAAAATATGTATGCTCAACATTCCTTGCTAAAGGTTCTTTATTGGACAATAGGTTTCTGAATTTCCCTGCAAGTTTTGCATTGGGAACCAATGGAAAAGTATACTTGTATAAAGACATAAACAGAAGGAAATTCCATAAGGTGTTATTTGGATTTGTGTAATCACTTACAGTTTGGCAGTTTGACAATTACATTGATTCTGCATTGTTTAGTTTCAGTTTGTTTTCACACAATTCAGCTACTTTATTGTTATTTGTATTTGATTATATTACTCCTTTGACAGTTGACAATGAAGATCCAGCAATAACCTGTCCGGATGATATTTCTAAAGAGTTGCCCTCTGGTACAACTGAAGCTGTAGTGACCTGGATTGAGCCAAAAGGATCAGACAATTCAGGATTTGTGACAGTTACCAGTGATTCCTCCATTACACCAAATGACACCCTGGGTGCTGGAAGACACACCATAAGATATACAGCCACTGATCCATCAGGAAACACAGCTTCATGTCAAGTCATGATTACCATTTGTAAGTATACTAAATATCATGAAAGAAAACAAATAGTATTAAAAGACAAGTACCCCTGACTTTTGCATAGGATAGTATCGTATGCTGGAGAAGTCTCAAGGAACAAATTAGTCCAGAGCATATTAGATCAAAAAGGCCCAAACCTGGAAATAGCTAGTAACAAGCTGATTTTTTCAGAATAGGTCCAGGAATATGTGCAGAATAACATACTAAACGTCTGCAGAAATCCTCCTTGAGCTTTCCCCAAATCAAAGATGGCATCCAAAATGGCTGCCATTTTCACTTTTTATCATAACTTTGCAACCAGGCAGGTTACAAATACAAACTAAGTGTCTAAACATATGGTTTAAGGAATCCAATGAAAGCATTCTTTAGAAGGTCAACAACTCTCCAGTATCTAAAACCAAAATGGCATCCAAAATTGCTGCCATTTTCATTTTTATCATAATTTTGCACCGGGCAAGTTCACAATACAAACAAAGTGTCTAACCATATGTTCTAAGGCACATGGTATCCAATAAAATCATTACTTAGAGGTTGCAAAGCCCGCAAGTTCCCAAAACCAAGATGGCATCCAAAATGGCCGCCATTTGATCTATTTCTACCATAACTGTGCAATGTTAAAAATATAAACAAAGGATTAAAACATATGTTCGAAGGCACAAGTAATCTAATGGAATAATTAGGTAAATGGTCCAAAACATGCAAAATCCCTAACCTAAATCTTATCCTAACCCCAACACCAAGACAATTTTCTGTTTGAGAGCAGCACTGGGAGTAGGTAGCATTTGCAATATTCCAGTTATAGATGAGCTTTGAAAGGTATATCAAGTCTTAAGTTCCACTTAGACTTGGAAAATGTTGTTGTGATCAGTGTACTTCTATGTGAAATCCCAGCCTTCATTTTATTGTGTTTCAGCATTCTCATTAAGAACTGTTCAATGGTCTGGTGTGAGTATTTTCCACTCCAGAATTCATCAAGATGACAGATGTCTATGTGAAGGTTCTCTGAGTAATGCTATTCAAGGAACCAGGTGTATCCATTAAGATAAAGAGAGCTGCTGGGGTAGGAATGTGAGGACAGAGTGCTCAAGGAGGACATGACCAGATAACATGTGTACAACTGATAGTATTCTTCTGTACATCGTTTCCCAAAGGTTTATAGCCCTCTTCTTGTCATAATCTGGCCAATGCTGCCATGATCTTCTTGGATTGGTTTTGTGAACGAAGATTCAGGAAGTGACTACAGCACGCTGATGACTGACGAGGCCTATCCTGGACAGGGAAACCCTACCACAGCTGCTACAAGTGAAGGTTTGGTTGCTCTTGTGTGCTGGTAGGTTCTTTCTTTGACTTCTATTCTACTCAGCACTGGCTTTTTGATCAAAATCGGAGGCTGCTTGTCTGACGTTCCAGCTCCAGGCACCGTGGTCTTCAGCCTGTGCTTCTCATTCACGATGGTTGATCTTGCACACTATGAGGGTCTTTTTTTAGGGAGTCTTTATATCACTTCTTTGGGTCCCTCTATCACATCTGCCAGGAGAGAGGTCCCCATACAGGACAATCTTGAGTAGGTGATGGTACTCCATCCTGGTTACATGGCCTGTCCAGCGCAGCTGGATTTGGAGCAGCATAATACCGATACTGGTAATCCCTGCAGAATCCAGTTCTTGGATGTTGGTGACATAGTAACTCCATCCAATGTATGCTGAAGATGGTGCGGAGACAACGCTGGTGAAAATGTTGAGGAGACACACATGTTGGTGATACAGAGCCCAAAATGCAGCACCATGCAGAAGAGTGTTCAACACGACAGCTCTGTAGACACTGATGTTTGTGTCCATTGGGATGTTTTTGTTGTCCCAGACACGTTTATGCTGTCTTTCCAAGGCATTGTTTGTTTTGGATAGTCTGTTGTCAACTTCTTGTTCAATTTTGGCATCAGAAGAGATCATTCATCCCATGTAGGTGAACTGCTTTAAGCTCCGCCTGCTTGATGGTGATACTTGGTGTGTGGTATTCTTCCTGGCATGTTCGTTGGTGGAGAACCTCAGCCTTCTCCAGGATGACCTGAAGTCCAAAATGCTGTACAGCCTCAGCAAAGCAAGATGCTATGCGCTGCATAGCTCACTCTGTGTGGGCGATGAAGCCGGCATCATCTGTAAACAACAACTCACGTATGAGATGTTCCGTTGTCCTGTGTGTGTCTGAGGTTGAAGAGGCTGCCATCAGTTCGGAAGCAGATGTAGACACCCTCTTTAAGCTGCAAATGCTTCTGCAAGTGTGTCAATAACCAACACTACCTCTCAGCAGAAAGATCATCTCAACTCTCAAAACAACCTGGATGCATCCAGGTCCAACCACTGGCACCTGATTGACTATGTTTTAGTGCACCAGGTGACTTCAAGAACATCATGCATGCCAGAGTGATGCCTAAGCGCAGACTGTCACACAGACATCTAAGATCAAGTTCCACTTTAAGCCTTGAGCAAGAAGCAGAGGAGCCCCATGGAAGAAACTGAACGTCTGCAACTTGCAGGCTGCCAAAAAAAGATACACTTCCAACAGAACTTGCAGTCCCGACTTGTGAATCACAGCTACGCAAATGACCATGCCCAGAAATGCTATTGGACCACATCAAGACCGCTGTTTTGAAAACATCTGAGGAAGTGCTTGGCTTCTCGGTGAAGAAAAACAAGGACTGGATCGACAAGAACAATAGGGAAATACAAAACCAACAAACACAAATTTTGGCACATTGACTGTTGCAGTGCCGTTAAACATCAACAAACCAACCAACAAACCAACCTAGGCAAAGAAAAGAGCAGCCTGCCAGGCTCATTTTGCTCAACCGTCTTGTCAGCACAAGAAGGCAGCCTTCCACCAGGCATGAAGTATCCTCCAGCGCAAATTGCGGGTTATACTAAATTAATGGTTAACCCTTGCTGAAAACCCCAGCTTTGTGCAGATACAGGGAACAACAAGGGCTTCTATGAGGCTCTGAAAGTCTTAATCAGTTCTTCACACACCAGACACATCATCCCTTACAGAGCGGCAACGGAAATGAGCTCCTGTCTGGCAAAGAAGCCATCTTGGATAGTTGGACTGAGTATTACCATACTCTCTTCAACGCCAGCCACACTGGTCAAGAGTGGTTCTCCACCAGATGAAGCAGCAGCCAGTGAAAGCTGAACTGAATGAGCAACCAACTGGAATCAGGAGACCGTGAAGGCAATAAACAGCTGAAGAGTGGAAAGGCTGCTGGAGTTGATGGTATCCCACCAGAATCATGGAAACAATGAGGCCAGTTCCATGTGAAACTACAACTGTTTATCTGCTCTTTATGACGGAGGTCATCATCACCCTGTACAATAACACAGGGGGAATATTTAAACTACCGAGGGTACTACCTGTCTATAGCTGGCAAAATCTTGACCAGAGTTCTGCTGAATAGACTGGCACCTGCCATTGCCAAAGAAACCAATGTGGCTTCAGAGCAAGTAGGGTACTGCAGACATGGTGTTTGCCCTAAAACAAATTTAGGAAAAGTGCAGGGAATAAAAAGATATACATCCTCTTTGTAGACCTGACCCAAGCTTTCGACACTCTGAGCAGGGATGGAAAATTTTAGAAAAGCTAGGCTGCCTGCCAAAGTTCCACACCGTGGTACTACACGTGAGCCGGTTGGTCCGGTCAGGCATGAAAACGATCTCTCCATACCCTTCCAAATTGAGAATGGTGTGAAACAGGGCTGTGTTATTGCGCCCACAGTGTTCATGATATTCTTCAGCATGATGCTTCAGCACGCTACCGAAGACCTTTACGAGGGTGTCTACATCTGCTTCCAAACCGACGCAGCCTCTTCAATCTTAGATGCCTGCAGGCTCACACCAGGATAAGATATGACATCAGGAGATCATCAAGTGGCACCACGATTTGTGTAAATCTTGTGCAGAAGCTACGATCTGTGCAGCCTTCATGTGAAAAAGCTGGTTAAGTTTATCTTGGCATATGCAAGCCCTGTGTGTGAGCACTGTGTGTGAGCAAAGCATAAATGGGTGTGAATAATTTTGTTGAATCCAGATTGATGAAGGGGAAGGTTACGATTTTGCTAATCTCATATTGATCAATCGTTGTACCCACTTTCATGAAGCCACTCCATGAGGGGTATGGTGTTATTTCACGCACCCAGAGAGAAGGGGACTGCTGATCATAGGCATGCTGGCTCCTGGCTAGGGTACTCGAGGGGCTCCATTGTAACACATCTATTCCAAACAATAGTGGTGGGATAAAGGACTTTAGTCGGCTTGTAGAAACTATGGAATGTGTTATCAGTTTGGTCCCTGTATGCATGATTTATACTGTATCATAATTCCCAAACAACGAACCCAATTCTTGGTGCATTAACGTACGTGAATGTCTGGGCGCAGACCAGTGGTGGCACAGATTACACAAATACAAATAAGTTTTAAGGGTGTGGACCTCATATGGTGCATGTGCACTTGATGCATTGTTGATTTGCTAGACTGATAATAGCTCTGAGCCAAATTGTCATTCCTAAATTGGGGTTATGATTTGGGTTAGTATTAGTGTATAGGGTTAAGATTTGAGGATTTTGAACCATTTAACTAATTATTCCATTTGATTCCTTGTGCCTTTAAGGACATTTGTTTTGACACTGGCACAGTTATGATAAAAGCACGGCCATTTTAGATGCCATTTTTTTTTTGGATGCCATCTTTTTCTGGACGCCATCTTTTTTTTTACGCCATCATTTTTTGAACACCATCAATTTTTAGACGCCATCTATTGTTGGACGCCATCTTGGGTTTGGCATCCTTGGGGATTTATAACCTCTTAGGAATGATTTTGTTGAATTCCTTGTCCATTAGAACATATGGTTAGATACTTTGTTTATATTGCGAACTTGTCTGGTTGCAAGGCTATGATAAAATTTGAAATGGCGGCCATTTTGGACGCCATCTTGAATTTTCATATTGTGGAGTTTAGTACTTTTGAAATATTGCTTTCAATGGATTCATGGTGCCTTAAAACATAAAAATAGACAATTAGTTTGTATTTTTACCTGTCTGCATGATTGCAAAGTTATGATAAAAATTGTAAATATGACAGCCATTTTAGACGCCATCTTGGATTTCGTGGAAAGCTGAAGGAGGATTTCTGGGACTTTTAGTATGTTACTCTGCACATAATTCTGGACCTATTCTGAAAAATCAGCTTGTTACCAGCTATTTCCAGGTTAAACTTAAAAAAATTGGCCTAAATATACTGAAATCAGCAAATATACTGAAATCCAACAAAATTGCTCAGTTTCTGATAAATCTATTTATCCTGGAACTTATCATAACATGCTAGACTTTTACCTGTTATTTGGAATTTAGTTCACAATGTGGACAAAATTTATCTTCAGAAAATGTATTAATATGTTAATATGTTTATAACTTTACTTGACAACAGTATAGGGCCCTTTGAAGTGGTGTCGCTGCATGTCCACTCAAATTTTCCAATCAGGGAAATAAAAATCATTCAGAAAGTTTATAGTCTCATGTTCCATTCTGTGAGATAATCATATAATCAGGACTGCACAAGATCTGGATGTTCCTCACATATGGGCAGGTGTGGATCCTGCAGGGTGCACTCCCACATATACTGACTCCACTTAATGTATCTGTTTGCTCAAAGTTCCCACTCAATTTATGGTTGATATCTACATAATTATAAAGCTAGAGTGTGAGAAGAATACATTTTTTGCAAGTTTGCACAAAGAGTATCAAACCTCATGCATAACAGAACAAAAGTTAGCCAGAACTAATGTCCGCATGTTCTAATGAGAATTAAGTATGAATTCATTATTAATTATAAAACAGCAAGTAATATTACAAAGAAATCCAAATAGAGAATGTTTAAAGGAGCACTAGACCGAAAAGTAAGGGCATATTTTAAGGGGTCCCCAAAAAGTCAAATGCTTATCTAGCACGCAATGGTATAGCAATTTTTTAGGTAAATATGAATATTCAAGTGACCTTTGCCATCATGTAGTCTGTTGGCTATGGAGTCATGAAGTTTATTAATCTGTTGTTGATGATATATTTGTGAAGTTTGCAAAAATGAGCACCCTCACTTTTCGGTCTTGTGCTCCTTTAACTATTTAGAACAATTAGGGATCCATTATCAGTGTTGCTGTTTTGCAAAGTTTGCAATTTCCATTTAAATTCCAAGTCTTGATTTTCAGGTGAACATTGTATGTATTATGTCTCATGGTTGTGCTATTGTCATGGTTGTGCTGTTGTCCATGATAAATGGAGTTTATATACAGATTGTATGGTTCCTTTTCATTTTCTAAGAACACTTTCACTGACAAATCCTTTAAGAGCACTTTCTTCTAAGAAATACATATAAATGTAAGGCCATATGCAAACTTGTGAGGCATTGGATCCACGATTTCCATGCAACATGTACTATACACATGTAGTCCACATCTTTATATGAACCAACTAGTTCTGATGCATTAAATATGATTTTTTGTACTGTATATTTGCTTTGTTTCAGATCCCTCCAATCCAGTGCTGATTCACAGAAGCTCAACCTTTTACTCAGCCATACTCTTTGTGGAAACACCAGTGTTGTTTAGCTTCACTGGCACTCGTTTGATCTATGAAGTCTCATGGACACCATCAAGTGGAGTGGTTGTAGGGCCAAAAACTTTCATTGTGGAAAACAAGCAGAGCAGAGAGTTTGAAATAGCTCCACTTTTACCTGACACAAATTACAGTATACAGGTACATGTTGCTAGAGGCTATGGAACTAGCCATGGTTGGTTTCAACAAATAATTAGAATGTTATTACTTTTCTCCCAGGCCACACTAATTCCTCTTCATGGTGCAAGGCCCTGCTTTAAAAATCATTTGCCTTTCCTTAATTCACATCATTCCGCTTGATCAAATTTTATAATTAACTTTCGCCACCCATCCCCCACCCCCTTGAATTACAGTTTCTTATGTAAAAGATCTTCAAATAAAACTCCTTCATGCTCTCCTTCATATTTCAATAAGTAAGGACAAAATGAAAGCAAACCATGCATTTTATCAAAGTATACAGTAAGCAGGATAACAGGGAGGCATTTGTCCACCTCTTTTAATGCTGATCCTTTGTATCTTAATGTGATTTTGTAACTTTTCCCCCTCCCCCTCCTCCCCACACACACTCCCTCAATTTCAGTAGGTAAATTTGATTTAGTGACTCTCCACCTTCCTCACAATTTTTGTATGCAAATCCAAGCCGTATATCAAAGTAACTTATTGATTTTACCAACCCTTATTAAAGTGGTCATGACACAAGCCAAATGACATTTTGCTATTAAATATTTTGATACATTGATAGATCCCTTTCAAAAATGTGTAGATATATCCAAAAAACCACTTTGAAAGTCCATAAATGCAGCAAAAGTCAATCCCAGAAGTTGAAAAACACTGATTTGCGATGACGTCATTGACAGAAGTTCTTATCCACAAGGCGCTGCGAGTGTTGCTATTCCTACAGCATGTACTTTCCACAGTGTAGATACTATAGCATATACCAGCTCCATTGTGCATACAATTTCTAAATTGCCTTAGTAACCATTGCATCCAGAGCTGATGTTCCTTGAATAGTATGCTTAAAGATGTATCTTAAAATATGTCAAAAAATATATAAATGAAGCGTGAAATTCTGTAAAAAATGTGTTTATTCCTAGGAGTTATAATACACACACCTTTCGATGATTCTTTTGAAATGTAAAAATTAATAGCATACTATTTTTGTTAGAAATGGAACCAAAGTTGCTCCAACAGCTTAAAGATCACAAGAAAGATTTTTGAAATAACATTTCTACCCCGAATAAATACTTTTCTGCTTCTCCTTTTGTCTGGTAAATTGGAAAAATGGAAAATTCCAGATGATTTTGTATGTGTGATTTACACCGAGATGTAAATTCGTTGTGTTAGTATTGAAGACAAATCAAGCAACTTAAAATGAAACATCGCCATAACACTACATGCCCAGTTGCTTGCGGACTGACCTGGAAGTCCTATGGAATCATAAACTGTTATGTTCCTTATTCCTGCAGTGTCCTTCCTCCCAATTGTATAACATTCTTCAGTATACAGAGGAGTTTCCCACGGTCACTTTGTAATTGCAAAACTTAAACTACAATTGTGGCCAAAATTGTTGGGACAAAATCGCCCAACAGTTTTAAACAGCGTTTTGCTCCATGCACTTCCCACTTTCAATGTTGTAAGCTTTGCAAAATGCATGGTAAAATGCGACGTTCAACAGTGGTCGAGGGTACTGGGGATTTGCCCCAATTGCTTTTGACCTTGATTGTGTGAGCACCTGTACAAAGTATATGAGGGTACTGGGGATTTGCCCCAATTGCTTTTGACCTTGATTGTGTGAGCACCTGTACAAAGTATATGAGGGTACTGGGGATTTGCCTCAATTGCTTTTGACCTTGATTGTGTGAGCACCTGTACAAAGTATATGAGGGTACTGGGAATTTGCCTCAATTGCTTTTGACCTTGATTGTGTGAGCACCTGTACAAAGTATATGAGGGTACTGGGGATTTGCCCCAATTGCTTTTGACCTTGATTGTGTGAGCACCTGTACAAAGTATATGAGGGTACTGGGGATTTGCCCCAATTGCTTTTGACCTTGATTGTGTGAGCACCTGTACAAAGTATATGAGGGTACTGGGGATTTGCCCCAATTGCTTTTGACCTTGATTGTGTGAGCACATGTACAAAGTTTTGAGGGTACTGGGGATTTGTCCCAATTGCTTTTGACCTTGATTGTGTGAGCACCTGTACAAAGTATATGAGGGCACTGGGGATTTTCCCCAATTGCTTTTGACCTTGATTGTGTGTACAAAGTATATGAGGTACTGGGATTTGCCTCAATTGCTTTTGACCTTGATTGTGTGAGCACATGTACAAAGTATATGAGGGTACTGGATATTTGCCTCAATTGCTTTAGTGACCTTGATTGTTTGAGCACCTGAGTACAAAGTATATGAGGGTACTGGGGATTTTCCCCAATTGCTTTTGACCTTGATTGTGTGAGCACATGTACAAAGCATATGAGGGTACTCCCCAATTGCTTTTAACCTTGATTGTGCGAGCACCAGTACAAAGTATATGAGGGTACTGGGGATTTGCCTCAATTGCTTTTGATCTTGATTGTGTGAGCACCAGTGCAAAGTATATAAGGGTACTGGGAATTTGCCTCAATTGCTTTTGACCTTGATTGTGTGAGCACCAGTACAAAGTATATGAGGGTACTGGGGATTTGCCTCGATTGCTTTTGACCTTGATTGTGTGAGCACCAGTACAAAGTATATGAGGGTACTGGGAATTTGCCCCAATTGCTTTTGACCTTGATTGTGTGAGCACCAGTACGTAGTATATAAAGGTACCGGGGATTTGCCCCAATGGCTTTTGACCTTGATTGTGTGAGCACATGTACAAATTTTGAGGGTACTGGGGATTTGCCCCAATTGCTTTTGACCACGATTGTGTGAGCACCTGTACAAAGTATATGAGGGCACTGGGGATTTTCCCCAATTGCTTTTGACCTTGATTGTGTGAGCACCTGTACAAAGTATATGAGGGTACTTGGGATTTGCCCCAATTGCTTTCGACCACGATTGTGTGAGCACATGTACAAAGTATATAAGGGTACTGGATATTTGCCTCTATTGCTTTTGACCTTGATTGTGTGAGCACCTGTACAAAGTATATGAGGGCACTGGGGATTTTCCCCAATTGCTTTTGACCTTGATTGTGTGAGCACCTGTACAAAGTATATGAGGGTACTTGGGATTTGCCCCAATTGCTTTCGACCACGATTGTGTGAGCACATGTACAAAGTATATAAGGGTACTGGATATTTGCCTCTATTGCTTTTGACCTTGATTGTGTGAGCACATGTACAAAGTATATGAGGGTACTGGGGATTTGCCCCAATTGTTTTTGACCACGATTGTGTAAGAACCTGTACAAAGTATATGAGGGTACTGGGGATTAGCCCCAATTGAATGTGTGAGCACATGTACAAGGTATATGAGGGTACTGGGGATTTGCCTCAATTGCTTTTGACCTTGATTGTGTAAGCACAAATACAAAGTATATGAGGGTACTGGGGATTTTCCCCAATTAAATGTGTGAGCACATGTAGAAAGTATATGAGGGTACTGGGGATTTTCCCCAATAGCTTTTGACCTTGATTGTGTGAGCACCGGTACAAAGTATATGAGGGTACTGGGGATTTGCCCCAATTGAAAGTGTAAGCACATGTACAAAGTATATGAGGGTACTGGGGATTTTCCACAATTGCTTTTGACCCTGATTGTGTGAGCACCTGTACAAAGTATATGAGGGTACTGGGGATTTGCCCCAATTGCTTTTGACCATGATTTTGTGAGCACATGTACAAAGTTTATGATCTTACTGGGGATTTGCCTCAATTGCCGTTGACCTTGATTGTGTGAGCACCTGTACAAAGTATATGAGGGAACTGGGGATTTGCCTTTATTGCTTTTAACCTTTAATGTGTGAGCACCTGTTCAAAGTATATGAGGGTACTGGGGATTTGCCCCAATTGCTTTTGACCTTAATTGTGTGGGCACTAGTACAAAGTAAATAAGGGCACTGGGGATTTGCCTCAAATGCTTTTGACCTTAATTGTGTGAGCACCAGTACAAAGTATATGAGGGTACTGGGATTTGCCCCAATTGCTTTTGACCACGATTGTGTGAGCACCAGTACAAAGTGTATGAGGGTACTGGGGATTTTCCTCAATTGCTTTTGACCTTGATCGTGTGAGCACCGGTACAAAGTATATGAGGGTACTGGGGATTTGCCCACTTGAATGTGTGAGCACATGTACAAAGTATATAAGGGTACTAGGAATTTTTCACAATTGCTTTTGACCTTGATTGTGTGAGCACCTATACAAAGTATATGAGGGTACTGGGATTTGCCCCAATTGCTTTTGACCTTGATTGTGTAAGAACATGTACAAAGTATATGAGGGTACTGGGATTTGCCTGAATTGAATGTGTGAGCACATGTACAAAGTATATGAGGGTACTGGGGATTTTCCTCAATTGCTTTTGACTTTGATTGTGTGAGCACAAATACAAAGTATATGAGGGTACTGGGGATTTGCCCCAATGGCTTTTGACCTTGATTGTGTGAGCACCTGTACAAATTATGAGGGTACTGGGGATTTGCCCCAATTGCTTTTGACCACGATTGTGTGAGCACCTGTACAAAGTATATGAGGGCACTGGGGATTTTCCCCAATTGCTTTTGACCTTGATTGTGTGAGCACCTGTACAAAGTATATGAGGGTACTTGGGATTTGCCCCAATTGCTTTCGACCACGATTGTGTGAGCACATGTACAAAGTATATAAGGGTACTGGATATTTGCCTCTATTGCTTTTGACCTTGATTGTGTGAGCACCTGTACAAAGTATATGAGGGCACTGGGGATTTTCCCCAATTGCTTTTGACCTTGATTGTGTGAGCACCTGTACAAAGTATATGAGGGTACTTGGGATTTGCCCCAATTGCTTTTCGACCACGATTGTGTGAGCACATGTACAAAGTGTATAAGGGTACTGATATTTGCCTCTATTGCTTTTGACCTTGATTGTGTGAGCACATGTACAAAGTATATGAGGGTACTGGGGATTTGCCCCAATTGTTTTTGACCACGATTGTGTAAGAACCTGTACAAAGTATATGAGGGTACTGGGGATTTGCCCCAATTGAATGTGTGAGCACATGTACAAGGTATATGAGGGTACTGGGGATTTGCCTCAATTGCTTTTGACCTTGATTGTGTGAGCACAAATAGAAAGTATATGAGGGTACTGGGGATTTTCCCCAATTAAATGTGTGAGCACATGTAGAAAGTATATGAGGGTACTGGGGATTTTCCCCAATAGCTTTTGACCTTGATTGTGTGAGCACCGGTACAAAGTATATGAGGGTACTGGGGATTCGCCCCAATTGAAAGTGTAAGCACATGTACAAAGTATATGAGGGTACTGGGGATTTTCCACAATTGCTTTTGACCCTGATTGTGTGAGCACCTGTACAAAGTATATGAGGGTACTGGGGATTTGCCCTAATTGCTTTTGACCATGATTTTGTGAGCACATGTACAAAGTTTATGATGGTACTGGGGATTTGCCTCAATTGCCGTTGACCTTGATTGTGTGAGCACCTGTACAAAGTATATGAGGGTACTGGGGATTTGCCCCAATTGCTTTTGACTTTAATTGTGCGAGCATTAGTACAAAGTATATGAGGGAACCGGGGATTTTCCCCAATAGCTTTTGACCTTGATTGTGTGAGCACCGGTACAAAGTATATGAGGGTAGTGGGGATTTGCCCCAATTGAAAGTGTAAGCACATGTACAAAGTATATGAGGGTACTGGGGATTTTCCACAATTGCTTTTGACCCTGATTGTGTGAGCACCTGTACAAAGTATATGAGGGTACTGGGGATTTGCCCCAATTGCTTTTGACCATGATTTTGTGAGCACATGTACAAAGTTTATGATGGTACTGGGGATTTGCCCCAATTGCTTTTGACCATGATTTTGTGAGCACATGTACAAAGTTTATGATGGTACTGGGGATTTGCCCCAATTGCTTTTGACTTTAATTGTGCGAGCATTAGTACAAAGTATATGAGGGAACCGGGGATTTTCCCCAATAGCTTTTGACCTTGATTGTGTGAGCACCGGTACAAAGTATATGAGGGTAGTGGGGATTTGCCCCAATTGAAAGTGTAAGCACATGTACAAAGTATATGAGGGTACTGGGGATTTTCCACAATTGCTTTTGACCCTGATTGTGTGAGCACCTGTACAAAGTATATGAGGGTACTGGGGATTTGCCCCAATTGCTTTTGACCATGATTTTGTGAGCACATGTACAAAGTTTATGATGGTACTGGGGATTTGCCTCAATTGCCGTTGACCTTGATTGTGTGAGCACCTGTACAAAGTATATGAGGGTACTGGGGATTTGCCCCAATTGCTTTTAACTTTAATTGTGCGAGCATTAGTACAAAGTATATGAGGGAACTGGGTATTTGCCTTAATTGCTTTTAACCTTTAATGTGTGAGCACCTGTTCAAAGTATATGAGGGTACTGGGGATTTGCCCCAATTGCTTTTGACCTTAATTGTGTGGGCACTAGTACAAAGTAAATAAGGGCACTGGGGATTTGCCTCAAATGCTTTTGACCTTAATTGTGTGAGCACCAGTACAAAGTATATGAGGGTACTGGGATTTGCCCCAATTGCTTTTGACCACGATTGTGTGAGCACCAGTACAAAGTGTTTGAGGGTACTGGGGATTTTCCTCAATTGCTTTTGACCTTGATCGTGTGAGCATCGGTACAAAGTATATGAGGGTACTGGGGATTTGCCCACTTGAATGTGTGAGCACATGTACAAAATATATAAGGGTACTAGGGATTTTTCACAATTGCTTTTGACCTTGATTGTGTGAGCACCTATACAAAGTATATGAGGGTACTGGGGATTTGCCCCAATTGCTTTTGACCTTGATTGTGTAAGAACCTGTACAAAGTATATGAGGGTACTGGGGATTTGCCCGAATTGAATGTGTGAGCACATGTACAAAGTATATGAGGGTACTGGGGATTTGCCTCAATTGCTTTTGACTTTGATTTTGTGAGCACAAATACAAAGTATATGAGGGTACTGGGGATTTGCCCCAATTGCTTTTGACCACGATTGTGTAAGAACCTGTACGAAGTATATGAGGGTACTAGGGATTTGCCCCAATTGCTTTTGACCACGATTGTGTGAGCGCATGTACGAAGTATATGATGGTACTGGGGATTTGCCCCAATTGAATGTGTGAGCACATGTACAAAGTATATGAGGGTACTGGGGATTTGCCCTAATTGCTTTTGACCTTGATTGGGTGAGCCACAGTGCAAAGTATATGAGGGTACTGGGGATTTTCCTCAAATGCTTTTGACCTTGATTGTGTGAGCACCGGTACAAATTATATGAGGGTACTGCAGGGGATTTGCCCCAATTGCTTTTGACCATGATTGTGTGAGCACATGTACAAAGTATATGAGGGTACTGGGGATTTGCCCCAATTGAATGTGTGAGCACATGTACAAAGTATATGAGGGTACTGGGGATTTGCCTCAATTGCTTTTGACCTTGATTGTGTGAGCACATGAACAAAGTATATGATGGTGCTGGGGATTTGTCCAATTGCTGTTGACCTTGATTGTGTGAGCACCTGTACAAAGTATATGAGGGTACTGGGGATATGCCTCAATTGCTTTTGACCTTGATTGTGTGAGCACCTGTACAAAATTTATGAGGGTACTGGAAATTTGCCTTAATTGCTGTTGACCTTAATTGTGTGAGCACCTGTTCAAAGTATATGAGGGTACTGGGGATTTTCCTCAATTGGTTTTGACCACGATTGTGTAAGAACCTGTACAAAGTATATGAGGGTACTGGGATTTGCCCCAATTGAATGTGTGAGCACATGTACAAGGTATATGAGGGTACTGGGATTTGCCTCAATTGCTTTTGACCTTGATTGTGTGAGCACAAATACAAAGTATATGAGGGTACTGGGGATTTTCCCCAATTAAATGTGTGAGCACATGTAGAAAGTATATGAGGGTACTGGGGATTTTCCCCAATAGCTTTTGACCTTGATTGTGTGGATTGTGTGAGCACCGGTACAAAGTATATGAGGGTACTGGGGATTTGCCCCAATTGAAAGTGTAAGCACATGTACAAAGTATATGAGGGTACTGGGGATTTTCCACAATTGCTTTTGACCCTGATTGTGTGAGCACCTGTACAAAGTATATGAGGGTACTGGGGATTTGCCCCAATTGCTTTTGACCATGATTTTGTGAGGACATGTACAAAGTTTATGATGGTACTGGGGATTTGCCTCAATTGCCGTTGACCTTGATTGTGTGAGCACCTGTACAAAGTATATGAGGGTACTGGGGATTTGCCCCAATTGTTTTTGACTTTAATTGTGCGAGCATTAGTACAAAGTATATGAGGGTACTGGGGATTTGCCTTTATTGCTTTTAACCTTTAATGTGTGAGCACCTGTTCAAAGTATATGAGGGTACTGGGGATTTGCCCCAATTGCTTTTGACCATAATTGTGTGGGCACTAGTACAAAGTAAATAAGGGCACTGGGGATTTGCCTCAAATGCTTTTGACCTGAATTGTGTGAGCACCAGTACAAAGTATATGAGGGTACTGGGATTTGCCCCAATTGCTTTTGACCACGATTGTGTGAGCACCAGTACAAAGTGTATGAGGGTACTGGGGATTTTCCTCAATTGCTTTTGACCTTGATCGTGTGAGCACTGGTACAAAGTATATGAGGGTACTGGGGATTTGCCCACTTGAATGTGTGAGCACATGTACAAAGTATATAAGGGTACTAGGGATTTTTCACAATTGCTTTTGACCTTGATTGTGTGAGCACCTATACAAAGTATATGAGGGTACTGGGGATTTGCCCCAATTGCTTTTGACCTTGATTGTGTAAGAACATGTACAAAGTATATGAGGGTACTGGGGATTTGCCCGAATTGAATGTGTGAGCACATGTACAAAGTATATGAGGGTACTGGGGATTTTCCTCAATTGCTTTTGACTTTGATTGTGTGAGCACAAATACAAAGTATATGAGGGTACTGGGGATTTGCCCCAATGGCTTTTGACCTTGATTGTGTGAGCACATGTACAAATTATGAGGGTACTGGGGATTTGCCCCAATTGCTTTTGACCACGATTGTGTGAGCACCTGTACAAAGTATATGAGGGCACTGGGGATTTTCCCCAATTGCTTTTGACCTTGATTGTGTGAGCACCTGTACAAAGTATATGAGGGTACTTGGGATTTGCCCCAATTGCTTTCGACCACGATTGTGTGAGCACATGTACAAAGTATATAAAGGTACTGGATATTTGCCTCTATTGCTTTTGACCTTGATTGTGTGAGCACCTGTGCAAAGTATATGAGGGCACTGGGGATTTTCCCCAATTGCTTTTGACCTTGATTGTGTGAGCACCTGTACAAAGTATATGAGGGTACTTGGGATTTGCCCCAATTGCTTTTGACCTTGATTGTGTGAGCACATGTACGAAGTATATGATGGTACTGGGGATTTGCCTTAATTGCTTTTGACCTTGATTGTGTGAGCACTGGTACAAAGTATATGAGGGTACTGGAGATATGCCATAATTGCTTTTGACCACGATTGTGTGAGCACATGTACACAGTATATGAGGTTACTGGGGATTTTCCCCAATTAAATGTGTGAGCACATGTACAAAGTATATGATGGTACTGGGGATTTGCCTTAATTGCTTTTGACCTTGATTGTGTGAGCACATGTACGAAGTATATGATGGTACTGGGGATTTGCCTTAATTGCTGTTGACTTTGATTGTGTGAGCACCTGTACAAAGTATATGAGGGTACTGGGGATTTGCCTTAATTGCTTTTGACCTTGATTGTGTGAGCACCGGTACAAAGTATATGAGGGTACTGGGGATTTGCCTTAATTGCTGTTGACCTTGATTGTGTGAGCACCTGTACAAAGTATATGAGGGTACTGGGGATTTGCCCTAATTGCTTTTGACCTTGATTGGGTGAGCCACAGTGCAAAGTATATGAGGGTACTGGGATTTTCCTCAAATGCTTTTGACCTTGATTGTGTGAGCACCGGTACAAAATATATGAGGGTACTGGGGTTTTGCCCCAATTGCTTTTGACCTTGATTGTGTGAGCACCTGTACAAAGTATATGAGGGTACTGCAGGGGATTTGCCCCAATTGCTTTTGACCATGATTGTGTGAGCACATGTACAAAGTATATGAGGGTACTGGGGATTTGCCCCAATTGAATGTGTGAGCACATGTACAAAGTATATGAGGGTACTGGGGATTTGCCTCAATTGCTTTTGACCTTGATTGTGTGAGCACATGAACAAAGTATATGATGGTGCTGGGGATTTGTCCAATTGCTGTAGACCTTGATTGTGTGAGCACCTGTACAAAGTATATGAGGGTACTGGGGATATGCCTCAATTGCTTTTGACCTTGATTGTGTGAGCACCTGTACAAAATTTATGAGGGTACTGGGGATTTGCCTCAATTGCCGTTGACTTTGATTGTGTGAGCACCTGTACAAAGTATATGAGGGTACTGGGGATTTTCCTCAATTGGTTTTGACCACGATTGTGTAAGAACCTGTACAAAGTATATGAGGGTACTGGGGATTTGCCCCAATTGAATGTGTGAGCACATGTACAAGGTATATGAGGGTACTGGGGATTTGCCTCAATTGCTTTTGACCTTGATTGGTTGAGCACAAATACAAAGTATATGAGGGTACTGGGGATTTTCCCCAATTAAATGTGTGAGCACATGTAGAAAGTATATGGGGGTACTGGGGATTTTCCCCAATAGCTTTTGACCTTGATTGTGTGGATTGTGTGAGCACCGGTACAAAGTATATGAGGGTACTGGGGATTCGCCCCAATTGAAAGTGTAAGCACATGTACAAAGTATATGAGGGTACTGGGGATTTTCCACAATTGCTTTTGACCCTGATTGTGTGAGCACCTGTACAAAGTATATGAGGGTACTGGGGATTTGCCCTAATTGCTTTTGACCATGATTTTGTGAGCACATGTACAAAGTTTATGATGGTACTGGGATTTGCCTCAATTGCCGTTGACCTTGATTGTGTGAGCACCTGTACAAAGTATATGAGGGTACTGGGGATTTGCCCCAATTGTTTTTGACTTTAATTGTGCGAGCATTAGTACAAAGTATATGAGGGAACTGGGGATTTTGCCCAATAGCTTTTGACCTTTGATTGTGTGAGCACCTGTACAAAGTATATGAGGGTACTGGGATTTGCCCCAATTGACCAAAGTGTGGGCACATGTACAAAGTAAATGAGGGCACTGGGGATTTTCCACAATTGCTTTTGACCCTGATTGTGTGAGCACCTGTACAAAGTATATGAGGGTACTGGGATTTGCCCCAATTGCTTTTGACCATGATTTTGTGAGCACATGTACAAAGTTTATGATGGTACTGGGGATTTTCCTCAATTGCTTTTGCTTTTGACCATGATTTTGTGAGCACATGTACAAAGTTTATGATGGTACTGGGGATTTGCCCCAATTGCTTTTGACTTTAATTGTGTGAGCATTAGTACAAAGTATATGAGGGAACTGGGGATTTTCCCCAATAGCTTTTGACCTTGATTGTGTGAGCACATGTACAAAGTATATGAGGGTAGTTGGGATTTGCCCCAATTGAAAGTGTAAGCACATGTACAAAGTATATGAGGGTACTGGGGATTTTCCTCAATTGCTTTTGACTTTGATTGTGTGAGCACAAATACAAAGTATATGAGGGTACTGGGATTTGCCCCAATGGCTTTTGACCATGATTTTGTGAGCACATGTACAAAGTTTATGATGGTACTGGGGATTTGCCCCAATTGCTTTTGACCACGATTTTGAGCACCTGTACAAAGTATTGAGGGCACTGGGGATTTTCCCCAATTGCTTTTGACCTTGATTGTGTGAGCACCTGTACAAAGTATATGAGGGTACTGGGATTTGCCCCAATTGCTTTTAACTTTAATTGTGTGAGCATTATGTACAAAGTATATAAGGGAACTGGATATTTGCCTTAATTGCTTTTAACCTTGATTGTGTGAGCACCTGTTCAAAGTATATGAGGGCACTGGGGATTTTGCCCCAATTGCTTTTGACCTTGATTGTGTGAGCACCTGTACAAAGTATATGAGGGGACTGGGATTTGCCCCAATTGCTTTTGACCTTGATTGTGTGAGCACATGTACAAAGTATATGAGGGTACTGGGATTTGCCTCAATTGCCGTTGACTTTGATTGTGTGAGCACCTGTACAAAGTATATGAGGGTACTGGGATTTGCCTCAATTGCTTTTGACCTTGATTGTGTGAGCACTGGTACAAAGTATATGAGGGTACTGGAGATATGCCATAATTGCTTTTGACCACGATTGTGTGAGCACATGTACACAGTATATGAGGTTACTGGGATTTTCCCCAATTGAATGTGTGAGCACATGTACAAAGTATATGATGGTACTGGGATTTGCCTTAATTGCTTTTGACCTTGATTGTGTGAGCACATGTACAAAGTATGATGGTACTGAGGATTTGCCTTAATTGCTGTTGACTTTGATTGTGTGAGCACCTGTACAAAGTATATGAGGGTACTGGGGATTTGCCTTAATTGCTTTTGACCTTGATTGTGTAAGAACCTGTACAAAGTATATGAGGGTACTGGGGATTTGCCTTAATTGCTGTTGACCTTGATGTGTGAGCACCTGTACAAAGTATATGAGGGTACTGGGGATTTGCCTAATTGCTTTTGACCTTGATTTTGTGAGCCACACAAAAGTATATGCAAATGGGGATTTTCCTCAAAGTACCTTATGAGGGTACTGAGGGACTGGGGTTTTGCCCCAATTGCTTTTGACCTTGATTGTGTAAGAGCACCTGTACAAAGTATATGAGGGTACTAGGATTTGCCCCAATTGCTTTTGACCATGATTGTGTGAGCACATGTACAAAGTATATGATGGTACTGGGATTTGCCCCAATTGAATGTGTGAGCACATGTACAAAGTATATGAGGGTACTGGGATTTGCCTCAATTGCTTTTGACCTTGATTGTGTGAGCCACATGAACAAAGTATATGATGGTGCTGGGGATTTTGTCAAATGCTTAGACCTTGATTGTGTGAGCACCTGTACAAAATTATACTGGGGGTACTGCCTCATTGCTTTTGACCTTGATTGTGTGAGCACCTGTACAAAATTTTTACTGGGATTTGCCTCAATTGCCGTTGACTTTGATTGTGAGCACCTGTACAAAGTATATGAGGGTACTGGGATTTGCCTCAATTGCTTTTGACCTTGATTGTGTGAGCACATGAACAAAGTATATGATGGTGCTGGGGATTTGTCAATTGCTGTTGACCTTGATTGTGTGAGCACCTGTACAAAGTATATGAGGGTACTGGGGATATGCCTCAATTGCTTTTGACCTTGATTGTGTGAGCACCTGTACAAAATTTATGAGGGTACTGGAAATTTGCCTTAATTGCTGTTGACCTTAATTGTGTGAGCACCTGTTCAAAGTATATGAGGGTACTGGGGATTTTCCTCAATTGGTTTTGACCACGATTGTGTAAGAACCTGTACAAAGTATATGAGGGTACTGGGGATTTGCCCCAATTGAATGTGTGAGCACATGTACAAGGTATATGAGGGTACTGGGGATTTGCCTCAATTGCTTTTGACCTTGATTGTGTGAGCACAAATACAAAGTATATGAGGGTACTGGGGATTTTCCCCAATTAAATGTGTGAGCACATGTAGAAAGTATATGAGGGTACTGGGGATTTTCCCCAATAGCTTTTGACCTTGATTGTGTGGATTGTGTGAGCACCGGTACAAAGTATATGAGGGTACTGGGGATTTGCCCCAATTGAAAGTGTAAGCACATGTACAAAGTATATGAGGGTACTGGGGATTTTCCACAATTGCTTTTGACCCTGATTGTGTGAGCACCTGTACAAAGTATATGAGGGTACTGGGGATTTGCCCCAATTGCTTTTGACCATGATTTTGTGAGGACATGTACAAAGTTTATGATGGTACTGGGGATTTGCCTCAATTGCCGTTGACCTTGATTGTGTGAGCACCTGTACAAAGTATATGAGGGTACTGGGGATTTGCCCCAATTGTTTTTGACTTTAATTGTGCGAGCATTAGTACAAAGTATATGAGGGTACTGGGGATTTGCCTTTATTGCTTTTAACCTTTAATGTGTGAGCACCTGTTCAAAGTATATGAGGGTACTGGGGATTTGCCACAATTGCTTTTGACCATAATTGTGTGGGCACTAGTACAAAGTAAATAAGGGCACTGGGGATTTGCCTCAAATGCTTTTGACCTGAATTGTGTGAGCACCAGTACAAAGTATATGAGGGTACTGGGATTTGCCCCAATTGCTTTTGACCACGATTGTGTGAGCACCAGTACAAAGTGTATGAGGGTACTGGGGATTTTCCTCAATTGCTTTTGACCTTGATCGTGTGAGCACTGGTACAAAGTGTATGAGGGTACTGGGGATTTGCCCCAATGGCTTTTGACCTTGATTGTGTGAGCACATGTACAAAGTTATGAGGGTACTAGGGTTTTTGCCCCAATTGCTTTTGACCACGATTGTGTGAGCATCTGTACAAAGTATATGAGGGCACTGGGGATTTTCCCCAATTGCTTTTGACCTTGATTGTGTGAGCACCTGTACAAAGTATATGAGGGTACTGGGGATTTGCCCCAATTGCTTTCGACCACGATTGTGTGAGCACATGTACAAAGTATATAAAGGGTACTGGATTTTGCCTCAATTGCTTTTGACTTTGATTGTGTGAGCACAAATACAAAGTATATGAGGGTACTGGGGATTTGCCCCAATGGCTTTTGACCTTGATTGTGTGAGCACCTGTACAAAGTATATGAGGGTACTTGGGATTTGCCCCAATTGCTTTTGACCTTGATTGTGTGAGCACATGTACGAAGTATATGATGGTACTGGGGATTTGCCTCAATTGCCGTTGACTTTGATTTTGACCTTGATTGTGTGAGCACTGGTACAAAGTATATGAGGGTACTGGAGATATGCCATAATTGCTTTTGACCACGATTGTGTGAGCACATGTACACAGTATATGAGGTTACTGGGGATTTTCCCCAATTAAATGTGTGAGCACATGTACAAAGTATATGATGGTACTGGGGATTTGCCTTAATTGCTTTTGACCTTGATTGTGTGAGCACATGTACGAAGTATATGATGGTACTGGGGATTTGCCTTAATTGCTGTTGACTTTGATTGTGTGAGCACCTGTACAAAGTATATGAGGGTACTGGGGATTTGCCTTAATTGCTTTTGACCTTGATTGTGTGAGCACCGGTACAAAGTATATGAGGGTACTGGGGATTTGCCTTAATTGCTGTTGACCTTGATTGTGTGAGCACCTGTACAAAGTATATGAGGGTACTGGGGATTTGCCCTAATTGCTTTTGACCTTGATTGGGTGAGCCACAGTGCAAAGTATATGAGGGTACTGGGGATTTTCCTCAAATGCTTTTGACCTTGATTGTGTGAGCACCGGTACAAAATATATGAGGGTACTGGGGTTTTGCCCCAATTGCTTTTGACCTTGATTGTGTGAGCACCTGTACAAAGTATATGAGGGTACTGCAGGGGATTTGCCCCAATTGCTTTTGACCATGATTGTGTGAGCACATGTACAAAGTATATGAGGGTACTGGGGATTTGCCCCAATTGAATGTGTGAGCACATGTACAAAGTATATGAGGGTACTGGGATTTGCCTCAATTGCTTTTGACCTTGATTGTGTGAGCACATGAACAAAGTATATGATGGTGCTGGGGATTTGTCCAATTGCTGTAGACCTTGATTGTGTGAGCACCTGTACAAAGTATATGAGGGTACTGGGGATATGCCTCAATTGCTTTTGACCTTGATTGTGTGAGCACCTGTACAAAATTTATGAGGGTACTGGGGATTTGCCTCAATTGCCGTTGACTTTGATTGTGTGAGCACCTGTACAAAGTATATGAGGGTACTGGGGATTTGCCTTAATTGCTTTTGACCTTGATTGTGTGAGCACCGGTACAAAGTATATGAGGGTACTGGGGATTTGCCTTAATTGCTGTTGACCTTGATTGTGTGAGCACCTGTACAAAGTATATGAGGGTACTGGGGATATGCCTCAATTGCTTTTGACCTTGGTTGGGTAAGCACCTGTACAAAGTATATAAAGGGTACTGGGGATTTTTGCTTTAATTGCTTTTGACCTTGATTGTGTGAGCACTGGTACAAAGTATATGAGGGTACTGGGATTTGCCTTAATTGCTGTTGACCTTGATTGTGTGAGCATATGTACAAAGTGTATGAGGGTACTGGGATTTGCCCTAATTGCTTTTGACCTTGATTGGGTGAGCACAAATACAAAGTATATGAGGGTACTGGGGATTTTCTCAAATGCTTTTGGTACCTTGATTGTGTGAGCACACATGTACAGAAGTATATGATGGTACTGGGGATTTGCCTCAATTGCTTTTGACTTTGATTGTGTGAGCACCTGTACAAAGTATATGAGGGTACTGGGGATTTGCCCTAATTGCTTTTGACCTTGGTTGGGTAAGCACCTGTACAAAGTATATAAGGGTACTGGGGATTTGCTTTAATTGCTTTTGACCTTGATTGTGTGAGCACTGGTACAAAGTATATGAGGGTACTGGGGATTTGCCTTAATTGCTGTTGACCTTGATTGTGTGAGCATATGTACAAAGTGTATGAGGGTACTGGGGATTTGCCCTAATTGCTTTTGACCTTGATTGGGTGAGCACAAATACAAAGTATATGAGGGTACACGGAATTTTTCTCAAATGCTTTTGGTACCTTGATTGTGTGAGCACACGTACGAAGTATATGATGGTACTGGGGATTTGCCTCAATTGCCGTTGACTTTGATTGTGTGAGCACCTGTAGAAAGAATATGAGGGTACTGGGGATTTGCCTTAATTGCTTTTGACCTTGATTGTGTGAGCACTGGTACAAAGTATATGAGGGTACTGGAGATATGCCATAATTGCTTTTGACCACGATTGTGTGAGCACATGTACACAGTATATGAGGGTACTGGGGATTTGCCCCAATTGAATGTGTGAGCACATGTACAAAGTATATGATGGTACTGGGGATTTGCCTTAATTGCTTTTGACCTTGATTGTGTGAGCACATGTACGAAGTATATGATGGTACTGGGGATTTGCCTCAATTGCCGTTGACTTTGATTGTGTGAGCACCTGTACAAAGTATATGAGGGTACTGGGGATTTGCCCTAATTGCTTTTGACCTTGATTGGGGGTACTGGAGATTTTCCTCAAATGCGTTTGACCTTAATTGTGTGAGCACATGTACAAAGTATATGAGGGTACTGGGGATTTGCCCCAATTGAATGTGTGAGCACATGTACAAAGTATATGAGGGTACTGGGATTTGCCTCAATTGCTTTTGACCTTGATTGTGTGAGCACATGAACAAAGGATATGAGGGTACTGTGGATTTTCCTCAATTGCTTTTGACCTTAATTGTGTGAGCACAAGTACGAAGTATATGATGGTACTGGGGATTTTCCTCAATTGTTTTTGACCTTGATTGTATGAGCACCTGTACAAAGTATATGAGGGTACTGGGGATTTGCCTTAATTGCTTTTGACCTTGATTGGGTGAGCACCTGTACAAAATATACGAGGGCACTGAAAATTTGCCTCAATTGCTGTTGACCTTAATTGTGTGAGCACCTGTACAAAGTATATGAGGGTACTGGGGATTTGCCTCAATTGCCGTTGACTTTGATTGTGTGAGCACCTGTACAAAGTATATGAGGGTACTGGGGATTTGCCTTAATTGCTTTTGACCTTGATTGTGTGAGCACCGGTACAAAGTATATGAGGGTACTGGGATTTGCCCCAATTGCTTTTGACCACGATTGTGTGAGCACATGTACAAAGTATATGAGGGTACTGGGATCTGCCCCATTTGAATGTGTGAGCACCTGTACAAAGTATATGGGGAACTGGGAATTTGCTCCAATTGAATGTGTAGCACATGTACAAAGCATATGATGGTACTGGGATTTGCCTCAATTGCTTTTGACCTTGATTGTGTGAGCACATGTACAAAGTATATGATGGTACTGGGATTTGCCTCAAATGCCGTTGACTTTGATTGTGTGAGCACCTGTACAAAGTATATGAGGGTACTGGGGATTTGCCCTAATTGCTTTTGACCTTGGTTGGGTAAGCACCTGTACAAAGTATATAAGGGTACTGGGATTTGCTTTAATTGCTTTTGACCTTGATTGTGTGAGCACTGGTACAAAGTATATGAGGGTACTGGGGATTTGCCTTAATTGCTGTTGACCTTGATTGTGTGAGCATATGTACAAAGTGTATGAGGGTACTGGGATTTGCCCTAATTGCTTTTGACCTTGATTGGGTGAGCACAAATACAAAGTATATGAGGGTACTGGGAATTTTCCTCAAATGCTTTTGACCTTGATTGTGTGAGCACATGTACGAAGTATATGATGGTACTGGGGATTTGCCTCAATTGCCGTTGACTTTGATTGTGTGAGCACCTGTACAAAGTATATGAGGGTACTGGGGATTTGCCTTAATTGCTTTTGACCTTGATTGTGTGAGCACTGGTACAAAGTATATGAGGGTACTGGAGATATGCCATAATTGCTTTTGACCACGATTGTGTGAGCACATGTACACAGTATATGAGGTTACTGGGGATTTGCCCCAATTAAATGTGTGAGCACATGTACAAAGTATATGATGGTACTGGGGATTTGCCTTAATTGCTTTTGACCTTGATTGTGTGAGCACCAGTGCAAAGTATATGAGGGTACTGGGGATTTGCCTTAATTGCTGTTGACCTTGATTGTGTGAGCACTGGTACAAAGTATATGAGGGTACTGGGGATTTGCCTTAATTGCTTTTGACCTTGATTGTGTGAGCACCGGTACAAAGTATATGAGGGTACTGGGGATTTGCCTTAATTGCTGTTGACCTTGATTGTGTGAGCACCTGTACAAAGTATATGAGGGTACTGGGGATTTGCCCTATCTGCTTTTGACCTTGGCTGAGTGAGCACCTGTACAAAGTATATAAGGGTACTGGGGATTTTCCTCAAATGCTTTTGACTTTGATTGTGTGAGCACTGGTACAAAGTATATGAGGGTACTGGGGATTTGCCCCAATTGCTTTTGACCTTGATTGTGTGAGCACCTGTATAAAGTATATGAGGGTACTGGGGATTTGCTCCAGTTGCTTTTGACCATGATTGTGTGAGCACATGTACAGAGTATATGAGGGTACTGGGGATTTTTCCCAATTGAATGTGTGAGCACATGTACAAAGTATATGATGGTACTGAGGATTTGCCTCAATTGCTTTTGACCTTGATTGTGTGAGCACCAGTGCAAAGTATATGAGGGGACTCGGGATTTTCCTCAAATGCGTTTGACCTTGATTGTGTGAGCACTAGTACAAAGTATATGAGGGTACTGGGGATTTGTCCCAATTGCTTTTGACCACGATTGTGTGAGCACCAGTACAAAGTATATGAGGGTACTAGGAATTTGCCCCAATTGCTTTTGACCTTAATTGTGTGAGCACAAGTACCAAGTATATGAGAGTACTGGGGATTTGCCCTAATTGCTTTTGACCTTAATTGTGTGAGCACTAGTACAAAGTATATGAGGTACTGGGGATTTGTCCCAATTGCTTTTGACCACGATTGTGTGAGCACCAGTGCAAAGTATATGAGGGGACTCGGGATTTTCCTCAAATGCTTTTGACCTTGATTGTGTGAGCACATGTACGAAGTATATGATGGTACTGGGGATTTGCCTCAATTGCCGTTGACTTTGATTGTGTGAGCACCTGTACAAAGTATATGAGGGTACTGGGGATTTGCCTTAATTGCTTTTGACCTTGATTGTGTGAGCACCGGTACAAAGTATATGAGGGTACTGGGGATTTGCCCCAATTGCTTTTGACCACGATTGTGTGAGCACATGTACAAAGTATATGAGGGTACTGGGGATCTGCCCCATTTGAATGTGTGAGCACCTGTACAAAGTATATGGGGGAACTGGGAATTTGCTCCAATTGAATGTGTTTATTTTTGCACATGTACAAAGCATATGATGGTACTGGGGATTTGCCTCAATTGCTTTTGACCTTGATTGTGTGAGCACATGTATGAAGTATATGATGGTACTGGGGATTTGCCTCAAATGCCATTGACTTTGATTGTGTGAGCACCTGTACAAAGTATATGAGGGTACTGGGGATTTGCCCTAATTGCTTTTGACCTTGGTTGGGTAAGCACCTGTACAAAGTATATAAGGGTACTGGGGATTTGCTTTAATTGCCGTTGACTTTGATTGTGTGAGCACCTGTACAAAGTATATGAGGGTACTGGGGATTTGCCTTAATTGCTTTTGACCTTGATTGTGTGAGCACCGGTACAAAGTATATGAGGGTACTGGGGATTTGCCTTAATTGCTGTTGACCTTGATTGTGTGAGCACCTGTACAAAATATATGAGGGTACTGGGGATATGCCTCAATTGCTTTTGACCTTGGTTGGGTAAGCACCTGTACAAAGTATATAAGGGTACTGGGGATTTGCTTTAATTGCTTTTGACCTTGATTGTGTGAGCACTGGTACAAAGTATATGAGGGTACTGGGGATTTGCCTTAATTGCTGTTGACCTTGATTGTGTGAGCATATGTACAAAGTGTATGAGGGTACTGGGGATTTGCCCTAATTGCTTTTGACCTTGATTGGGTGAGCACAAATACAAAGTATATGAGGGTACTGGGGATTTGCCTTAATTGCTTTTGACCTTGATTGTGTGAGCACCGGTACAAAGTATATGAGGGTACTGGGGATTTGCCCCAATTGCTTTTGACCACGATTGTGTGAGCACATGTACAAAGTATATGAGGGTACTGGGGATCTGCCCCATTTGAATGTGTGAGCACCTGTACAAAGTATATGGGGGAACTGGGAATTTGCTCCAATTGAATGTGTAAGCACATGTACAAAGCATATGATGGTACTGGGGATTTGCCTCAATTGCTTTTGACCTTGATTGTGTGAGCACATGTATGAAGTATATGATGGTACTGGGGATTTGCCTCAAATGCCGTTGACTTTGATTGTGTGAGCACCTGTACAAAGTATATGAGGGTACTGGGGATTTGCCCTAATTGCTTTTGACCTTGGTTGGGTAAGCACCTGTACAAAGTATATAAGGGTACTGGGGATTTGCTTTAATTGCTTTTGACCTTGATTGTGTGAGCACTGGTACAAAGTATGAGGGTACTGGGATTTGCCTTAATTGCTTTTGACCTTGATTGTGTGAGCATATGTACAAAGTATATGAGGGTACTGGGATTTGCCTTAATTGCTTTTTGACCTTGATTGGGTGAGCACAAATACAAAGTATATGAGGGTACACGGAATTTTCCTCAAATGCTTTTGACCTTGATTGTGTGAGCACATGTACGAAGTATATGATGGTACTGGGGATTTGCCTCAATTGCCGTTGACTTTGATTGTGTGAGCACCTGTACAAAGTATATGAGGGTACTGGGGATTTGCCTTAATTGCTTTTGACCTTGATTGTGTGAGCACTGGTACAAAGTATATGAGGGTACTGGAGATATGCCATAATTGCTTTTGACCACGATTGTGTGAGCACATGTACACAGTATATGAGGTTACTGGGGATTTGCCCTAATTAAATGTGTGAGCACATGTACAAAGTATATGATGGTACTGGGGATTTGCCTTAATTGCTTTTGACCTTGATTGTGTGAGCACCAGTGCAAAGTATATGAGGGTACTGGGGATTTGCCTTAATTGCTGTTGACCTTGATTGGGTGAGCACAAATACAAAGTATATGAGGGTACACGGAATTTTTCTCAAATGCTTTTGGTACCTTGATTGTGTGAGCACATGTACGAAGTATATGATGGTACTGGGGATTTGCCTCAATTGCCGTTGACTTTGATTGTGTGAGCACCTGTAGAAAGAATATGAGGGTACTGGGGATTTGCCTTAATTGCTTTTGACCTTGATTGTGTGAGCACTGGTACAAAGTATATGAGGGTACTGGAGATATGCCATAATTGCTTTTGACCACGATTGTGTGAGCACATGTACACAGTATATGAGGGTACTGGGGATTTGCCCCAATTGAATGTGTGAGCACATGTACAAAGTATATGATGGTACTGGGGATTTGCCTTAATTGCTTTTGACCTTGATTGTGTGAGCACATGTACGAAGTATATGATGGTACTGGGGATTTGCCTCAATTGCCGTTGACTTTGATTGTGTGAGCACCTGTACAAAGTATATGAGGGTACTAAGGATTTGCCCTAATTGCTTTTGACCTTGATTGGGGGTACTGGAGATTTTCCTCAAATGCGTTTGACCTTGATTGTGTGAGCACATGTACAAAGTATATGAGGGTACTGGGGATTTGCCCCAATTGAATGTGTGAGCACATGTACAAAGTATATGAGGGTACTGGGGATTTGCCTCAATTGCTTTTGACCTTGATTGTGTGAGCACATGAACAAAGTATATGAGGGTACTGTGGATTTTCCTCAATTGCTTTTGACCTTAATTGTGTGAGCACAAGTACGAAGTATATGATGGTACTGGGGATTTTCCTCAATTGTTTTTGACCTTGATTGTATGAGCACCTGTACAAAGTATATGAGGGTACTGGGGATTTGCCTTAATTGCTTTTGACCTTGATTGGGTGAGCACCTGTACAAAATATACGAGGGCACTGAAAATTTGCCTCAATTGCTGTTGACCTTAATTGTGTGAGCACCTGTACAAAGTATATGAGGGTACTGGGGATTTGCCTCAATTGCCGTTGACTTTGATTGTGTGAGCACCTGTACAAAGTATATGAGGGTACTGGGGATTTGCCTTAATTGCTTTTGACCTTGATTGTGTGAGCACCGGTACAAAGTATATGAGGGTACTGGGGATTTGCCCCAATTGCTTTTGACCACGATTGTGTGAGCACATGTACAAAGTATATGAGGGTACTGGGGATCTGCCCCATTTGAATGTGTGAGCACCTGTACAAAGTATATGGGGGAACTGGGAATTTGCTCCAATTGAATGTGTAAGCACATGTACAAAGCATATGATGGTACTGGGGATTTGCCTCAATTGCTTTTGACCTTGATTGTGTGAGCACATGTATGAAGTATATGATGGTACTGGGGATTTGCCTCAAATGCCGTTGACTTTGATTGTGTGAGCACCTGTACAAAGTATATGAGGGTACTGGGGATTTGCCCTAATTGCTTTTGACCTTGGTTGGGTAAGCACCTGTACAAAGTATATAAGGGTACTGGGGATTTGCTTTAATTGCTTTTGACCTTGATTGTGTGAGCACTGGTACAAAGTATATGAGGGTACTGGGGATTTGCCTTAATTGCTTTTGACCTTGATTGTGTGAGCACCGGTACAAAGTATATGAGGGTACTGGGGATTTGCCTTAATTGCTGTTGACCTTGATTGTGTGAGCACCTGTACAAAGTATATGAGGGTACTGGGGATTTGCCTCAAATGCCGTTGACTTTGATTGTGTGAGCACCTGTACAAAGTACAGTATATGAGGGTACTGGGGATTTGCCCTAATTGCTTTTGACCTTGGTTGGGTAAGCACCTGTACAAAGTATATAAGGGTACTGGGGATTTGCTTTAATTGCTTTTGACCTTGATTGTGTGAGCACTGGTACAAAGTATATGAGGGTACTGGGGATTTGCCTTAATTGCTGTTGACCTTGATTGTGTGAGCATATGTACAAAGTGTATGAGGGTACTGGGGATTTGCCCTAATTGCTTTTGACCTTGATTGGGTGAGCACAAATACAAAGTATATGAGGGTACACGGAATTTTCCTCAAATGCTTTTGACCTTGATTGTGTGAGCACATGTATGAAGTATATGATGGTACTGGGGATTTGCCTCAATTGCCGTTGACTTTGATTGTGTGAGCACCTGTAGAAAGAATATGAGGGTACTGGGGATTTGCCTTAATTGCTTTTGACCTTGATTGTGTGAGCACTGGTACAAAGTATATGAGGGTACTGGAGATATGCCATAATTGCTTTTGACCACGATTGTGTGAGCACATGTACACAGTATATGAGGGTACTGGGGAATTGCCCCAATTGAATGTGTGAGCACATGTACAAAGTATATGATGGTACTGGGGATTTGCCTTAATTGCTTTTGACCTTGATTGTGTGAGCACATGTACGAAGTATATGATGGTACTGGGGATTTGCCTCAATTGCCGTTGACTTTGATTGTGTGAGCACCTGTACAAAGTATATGAGGGTACTGGGGATTTGCCCTAATTGCTTTTGACCTTGATTGGGTGAGCCACAGTGCAAAGTATATGAGGGTACTGGAGATTTTCCTCAAATGCGTTTGACCTTGATTGTGTGAGCACATGTACAAAGTATATGAGGGTACTGGGGATTTGCCCCAATTGAATGTGTGAGCACATGTACAAAGTATATGAGGGTACTGGGGATTTGCCTCAATTGCTTTTGACCTTGATTGTGTGAGCACCTGAACAAAGTATATGAGGGTACTGTGGATTTTCCTCAATTGCTTTTGACCTTAATTGTGTGAGCACAAGTACGAAGTATATGAGGGTACTGGGGATTTTCCTCAATTGTTTTTGACCTTGATTGTATGAGCACCTGTACAAAGTATATGAGGGTACTGGGGATTTGCCTTAATTGCTTTTGACCTTGATTGGGTGAGCACCTGTACAAAATATACGAGGGCACTGAAAATTTGCCTCAATTGCTGTTGACCTTAATTGTGTGAGCACCTGTACAAAGTATATGAGGGTACTGGGGATTTGCCCCAATTGAAAATGTGAGCACATGTACAAAGCATATGAGGGTACTGGGGATTTGCCCTAATTGCTTTTGACCTTGATTTTGTGAGCACATGTACAAAGTATATGATGGTACTGATTTGCCTCAATTGCTGTTGACCTTGATTGTGTGAGCACCTGTACAAAGCATATGAGGGTACTGGGGATTTGCCCCAATTGCTTTTGACCTTAGTTGTGTTAGTATTAGTACAAAGTATATGAGGGAACTGGGGATTTGCCTTCATTGCTTTTAACCTTAAATGTGTGAGCACCTGTACAAAGTATGTGAGTGTACTGGGGATTTTCCCCAATTGCTTTTGACCTTAATTGTGTGAGCACATGTACAAAGTTAATAAGGGCACTGGGGATTTGCCTCAATTGCTTTTGACCTTAATTTTGTGAGCACCAGTACAAAGTATATGAGGGTACTGGGGATTTGCCCCAATTGCTTTTGACCACGATTGTGTGAGCACCAGTACAAAGTATATGAGGGTACTGGGGATTTGCCCCAATTGCTTTTGACTACGATTGTGTGAGCACCAGTACAAAGTATATGAGGTACTAG
>JAIGNY010000688.1:0-48434 GCA_020152595.1 Chiridota heheva
AATTTGCAAGAATTTCCAGCAAAAACACCCAAGCTAACTTAAAGCTTTAGGCCTGTAAATGTGACTGATAATTTTCACACTGGTATGGTAAACTGATTTGTTTTCACCAGGTTGTTTTGATTTACGACGCGTTTCATGTCGTCATCCCGGATACTGGAATATTTACTCACGCTTTATACCCACATAGGCCTACAGTTATAGGCCAAGAACTAGCTGTATCAAATATTTCAGTAGTACTATTACACTAACCTAAAAGACTTTGCACTTGCATAACTCGTGGGCCCGAGTAGTGTAAAGTTAGGCCTAACGTTAGTGTAATTTGCCTAGGCCTATACTTTAATACATATATAAATAATAAAAACAATGAATATAACAGTTGTACTTCATGATCTAACGTTAGGCTAGCTTAGTTTTTAATATCATATAGCTCTAGGCTACATATAATTATAAAAACTAATTCAAAGGAGAATTTATATATATTTTTTTTTTTCTCGCTGATTAGGTACTAACACTGCAGTAATTAACAACAACGTAAAATTGTGTTACTAACCTCGACTTCATCGTCTAATTTTCCCGTGAATTTCATTAAATGGAAATCAAATCAGGTTTTGCTATACCTCCTGTACATATTTAGATAACATTTTTACAGAGTTGATTGCTTCACTGTATCTCCCTGTAGTTTATTGTTTATTGTCATTCCATTCATATTCTTTTCTGTATTACAGTGTTTATTTGCTCTACCATTCTGTATTTCCTGTTTGTCAAGTATATTCATTCTTCTTGCCATCAATCATGTTCATTCTCACTCACAACCTCGTCTTCCCTGTACTGTTCTTGTTAACATACTCCCGAGTCTCTAACTCTAAACTTCTTGTATTCGCCGCAACCTCATTCATCCCAGGCATCAAATTTGCCTCTAAACGCCCCAGGAACTGGTTACCATGTTTTGTTTGGCTCTAGTGATTATTCAAATCACTCACTTGCAACTTATCTTTGTATCGATGGGCAATTACATTCAGACAAATCAAGTTGGAAATTGACAAAATTCAACTCACGCAGGAGAAAATTACTCCTTTTACTCCTTACCCTTTCTGGTGATATTGAAAGCAATCCTGGACCCTCCCAAAATATCCTTGCAAACAATGCAACAAATCTGTTAAAAATAACCAGAAAGGTATTTGTTGTGATGATTGTGACTCATGGGTTCATAGTAAGTGTGCAGGCATTAGTAATGCAGCTTACAATACTCTTGCATCATCATCTGATGATTGGTTTTGTTTGGAATGTTTGGCACCTTGTGGCCTGTGTGGACTCCAGTGTAGGAGATCCGAAAAAGCAGTACAGTGTGACAATTGTGATCTATGGATCCACACTAAGTGCTGTAGCATTGACGACTCAAAATACAGCGATCTCATGCATTCTAGCTGTACCTGGGTGTGTGACACTTGTGACTTCATGAACTTCTCTGATTCTTTCTTCTCAACTAACAATTCCATCAACTGTACTAACTCATATGAGCCACTTCAAAATTATTATTCTGGCCTTGACTCGGGATCCAACCACCATCCCGATGTCAAATTGAAAACAAATCCCAAAAGGGAAAAAAGGAAGGTTCTAAAACTTCTTGTTATCAACTTTCAGAGTGTTCAAACAAGACGGCCTCCGTGGAAAGTCTTATCAAAGAAAAAGACCCAGATGTCATTATTGGCACTGAAACCTGGCTTAATTCAAATTACCAGCGCTGAAATTTTCCCGGACAACTATACAGTTGTTCGCAAAGATAGAAATTCAAATACTTATGGTGGTGTACTACAGGCAATAAAAATGACCTGGTTTTCACTGAGCTCACTAAATTAGACTCTGACTGTGAAATTATCTGGACCAAATTCCAATTTCCTAAGGAAAAGAGCATGTATATAGGAACATTTTACAGACCCAGTCACAATGATCTCACTAGCCTACTTGAGTTGAAAAATCCTCCAAAAGCTTGGTAAAAATGCTGACAAAAACAATGTTATTCTTGCTGGTGATTTCAACCAACCTAATATTGACTGGAGTCAAAACATTATTTCAGGAACTAACGCTTCCTCCGAAGCAGCCAAAATTCTTCTTGAAGTGACCAATTCATTCAATCTCACTCAAATGGTGCAGTCACCCACCAGAGATAACAACATCCTTGATCTTGTTTTTACTAACAATTCACCAGCTGTTACCTCAGCTAATGTCATTCCCGGTATAAGTGACCATGATATTGTTGAATTGACCCTAAATATCTCCCCTCCTCGTAAAAAGTTACCTAAACGTAAAATCTATTTAAGGAAAAAGCTAACATAAAACGAATAAAAGAAGACCTGACCAAATTTAAACTGCAATATTATACTCAATTTAATTCCTCCATTGATGTTGATGAAAATGGAATTTCTTTGAACAAGAAATTAAATTGATTATTGATAAAAACACGCCTCACAAATTCACCTCAACCAAACTAAATCTGCCCTGGTTTACCCGTATCCAACGCCGTCTCTGCAGGAAAAAACATAAACTGTTTAAAAAAGCTAAGACTAATCAACAAGCCAATGACTGGACTACCTATAAAAGCTTTAGAAAGGCTGTCCATAAAACCTCAAAGAAGCTAGAAACACCTTCATCTGTGATAAACTTAAAAACTCACTTAACGAAAACCCAAAGGCATTTTGGTCCTATATCAAAAGATTAAGAAGTAACTCTGTAGGTGTGTCTGATCTACTAAATAACGGTAAACTCTGCAGTGACAGTAAAACTAAAGCTAACATTCTAAATGACCAGTTTTTCAGTGCTTTCACAGTAGAAAACACCTCCCAAATTCCTGTAACTAAACCACTTACCAACAGCAAAATAAACCAACTTATAATTACCCCAGAAGGTGTCAAAAGCAACTGCATAACCTAGACCCCAACAAAGCCTCAGGTCCTGACCAAATACCACCATGGTTTCTAAAAGCACATGCTGATGACCTCTATGAAATTCTAACTGATCTCTTTCAAACCTCTGTCGATAATGGTACTATCCCTAACAAGTGGAAAGAAGCAAACATATGTAGTGTTTTTAAAAAGGTGATAAACAAAACCCAGCTAATTATAGACCTATTTCCCTCACCTGCGTTTGTAGTAAAATCCTTGAGCATATAATCCACTCACATGTGATGAAATTCCTTGATGAGCATAATATCTTAACTGATTTACAACATGGCTTCCGTGCAAAAGATCGACTGAAACACAACTCCTCTTAACAATAAATGATATCTCTAAACAAATTGACCAAAACAGTAACGTCTCTATGGCTATTCTTGACTTCTCAAAGCCTTTGATAAAGTCCCCACCAGCGCTTGTTATCCAAACTTTCTGCCTATGGCATTGATGGAAATCTTCTGGCCTGGTTTGCATCATTCCTCAACAACCGCATCCAGCGTGTTGTTTGTGATGGTGAAATCTCTGATTCTAAACAGGTTTTATCCGGTGTACCACAAGGTACTGTCTTGGGTCCTTTACTTTTCCTCTTATATATAAATGACATCCCTGATAATATAAACAGCACAGTCAGACTGTTTGCTGATGACTGCCTTGTGTACAGAACAATTGATAACCCTCTGACCAACAAATCCTCCAAGATGATCTTAACAAACTTGAACAATGGCAAAACAAATGGCAAATGAATTTCAACCCCTCCAAATGCTACATCTTGTCAATTTCCTCTAAGAAATGCTTTAAATCACCTGTTTATACCTTATGCAAGCAGCCACTAAAACATGTCAACTCCCACCCATACCTAGGTGTTGAAATTGATAATAAACTTAGATGGGATAAACATATACATAACATAACCAAGAAAGCTAACTCTATACTTGGCCTTTTAAAACGTAACCTCTCAAACTGTCCCACCGACGTTAAATCCACTGCTTATAAAGCTCTAGTCAGGCCAGTACTTGAGCACGCATCTGCAGTCTGGGACCCCATCACCAGTGCGATGTGGATAAACTTGAATCTATTCAAAGGAGAGCAGCCAGGTTCTGTATGGCAGACTACTCTTATAAATCTAGTGTAAAAAACATGCTTTATAAATTAGATTGGCCCCTGCTTAAAACAAGACGATACAACACCCGGCTACATATGCTATATAAAATCAATAACAATCTTGTCGCCATCAATAAAGATGAACTTATCCCCACCGTTAGAACTAATACAAGAAATAATCATGACCTTAATTTCCAGGTTCCCTATGCTAAAAAGAATGTATATAAACACTCTTTCTTCCCTCACACACTAAAGGATTGGAATGCTTTACCGTCAGACATTGTTCATGCACTAAGTCTCAATTGTTTCAAAGCTAAACTTACCAACACCTGTATTGCTAACTAGTTTTTTTTATATTATTTTTTACTCATACTTTTTACGCTCGGTTGGCGTTCATGTCCTCTTGAAGGATTTTTGCCGACTTAACCGTTTCAGATTCAGATTCTCCCGTTCGGCCGTGTGAGAGTAATCTTAATTTTGGATTTGGTAAATCTTGCGTAGGCCTACGTACGTCCGTATGCGTAATGGTTTATACGCGTGACGTACATGCACAGCTTGTAAAGAATGTGAGGGCGCTGCGAGTAGAAATGTACCAAATGTCGTGGATGTAAGGGCGCAATATTGGCATGAAAAAAAAAAACCCATTAAGTTTGGATCAATATCTACAACTTAGGATCAAACACCGTCATTTTGGACCAAGTTACACTCTTAGAAAAAAGGTTCTACTTGGAACCTTTAAGGTTCTATAGCTTGTCACGTATTTGGAATCCAATATGGTTCTTCAAGGAACCGTAGATATGGGTTCCCCATGGAACCTCAAACTTCCCAAATCCAAGGTTCTCCATGGAACCTTTTAAGGGTTCTATAGTTAGTCACGTATTTAAACCCAATATGGTTATTCAAGGAACCGTAGATATGGGTTCCCCATGAACCTCAAAACTCCCCGTATCCAAGGTTCTTCGTGGAACCTTTTATGGGTTCTATAGTTTGTCACGTATTTGGAACCCAATATGGTTCTTCAAGGAATCGTAGATATGGGTTCCCCATGGAACTTTAAACTCCCCCAATCCAAGGTTCTCCGTGGAACCTTTTAAGGGTTCTATAGTTTGTCACGTATTTGGAACCCAATATGGTTTTCAAGGAACCGTAGATATGGGTTCCCCATAAGACCCCAAACTCCCCGAATCCAAGGTTCTCCGTGAAACCTATTATGGGTTCTATAGCTTGTCACATATTTGGAACTCAATATGGTTCTTCAACTTGGAGAACCGTAGATATAGGTTCTCCATGGAACCACAGGAATTACGGTTCTCCGTGGAAGCTTTGGGGGTTCTTTATTTATGTTCATATTCTTATGTGTTTTATATTGAAGTTTATGGGACTGCAGCAATTTCCATCCATCATGTGTTAAGGATCGAGGTATTTAAAAAAACAAAACATAATTAATGGAATATTCCCGTGAATATTCATACATATATGATAAAGAACAAGTGAAGTAACAAATTGGTGAAAGCCACATCTTGATATCTTATTCCGTTTATAGCCGAGATAATTCTTAAGCCTATGTACAGATGTAAGTTCAACAAAAGATATTCCTTTTCTTTAAACTGTGTAAGGTACAGTACATTTCATAAGCAGATCTGTGCAATAAACGCTATTTTATATACTCTTTTACCGTTCTCCGCCCACCGATCACGTAATTCAGCTCTGAAGTACTACAACACCAGTCTCATACAAATTTTAAGCCCAGCATGAAGGACAGATCCACAAAATTAGGTTAGGGGGGATATGGATAAGGGCATAGATGTACGGGACCCGAACATGGTGCAAGGGCAATTATATTTATAAGATATTATCGATAAATAAACCAATCCTTTTTGGGTCCGATGCAATAGCATCAGGAACCTATGGGGTCATGATGGGGTGTGTATGTAAGTATATGCATGTGTGGGGGTGGGTGTGTGTGTGTGTGACGGCCAACTCGTAAACGCGATATATCAAGAATGGTACACTGGATTCATGTCATATGTGGTACACGGATAGCCCATGGTCTGTAAATGTGACCTATTGTTTGACGGTGACGTCATGCATATTAATGAGAAGGCGGAGCTTAATGTTAAAACCTTGAATTGTGTATTTTTTAAGAACCACATGTCTGTTTTCTTTCATATTTGGTTTTATTATGATGTTAGCGGGTGTGTACATGTTCATGATGTAAACACGCTGAATTTCATTAATAGGCATAGTGGGCGGGGTTTAATATGATTTTGCTGAAAAAAGCTTGTAAATAGGGTATCTCAAGAACGGTAAATTGGAGTAATATATTATATGGTACACAGATAGCCCGTGGTCTGCATATATGGCCTATTGTTTGTGGTGGTGATTTCATGCATATTAAGAAGTGGGCGGGGCTTAAAGTGAAAATTCGGAAAAAGTGATAAATGAGCAACTATATTTCCATTTTGCGTCATATTGGGCATGGTTTAAATTTTGTTGTTTATTGTGTACATGCTTATGTTATCAAAAAGTGTCATTAATATGCATGGTTGGTGTGGCTAAACGTGAAAGTGCTAAATGATGTAAACATCATAAACGATATATCAGATTTATGCTATATGTGGTAGTGATGTCATAAATGCTAATGAGTAGATGGGGCTTGCTGACAAATTATTGAAATAGGATAAATGAGCAATCGTTATTGCATCATACTTGCTTTGATGATGTTGTTCATTATTAAGCAAATGCTAATGTTGTCAACATTTGTGTTGATCTGCATGGTGGGTGTGGCTTATGAATAAATATCCTGGAAGAATTTATTTTATGATATGCAATGACATGATTGTTAATACAACTTTTGCAAATCAATCAGTTTATGAAAAAGCTTTGGAACCACAAAACCTTTTGGTTCTGGTTTTTAAGATCCATCATAGTGCTGTTATAATATGTAACGGTATGCAAAAAAACCCAGACAAAACGATGTAAGTGTATATTTGTGGGTTTGTCAATACTACACATTATTATGCCATAATTTTAGACAAATAAGAGCCTTTTCTATATACTAAAAATCTCTTTTTTTATTTTTTACTATGGGACCATAATAGTAATATCGCCAAATAACCAGCCATATTTTAAACTCACTAGTGTCGTTATACAGCCGTGTTTTTCCATGGGACGGTATGATAAAACAAACGATACTGTACATGATAACGCCTGTATGGTTAGTTTTAAGAGGTTTGCTGTATTTATGGTTTCTGAAATTTTGATATAGATTTAAAATCTATTCAGCTGTAACGCTATATTAGTGGCGCCTGACTGCCTAAAGCGGTGGGATGCACCAGGACCTCCACTTTACAGAAATTCCGGTGTTGGTCTCCCATATTTTGGAATAACACAATTTACTCTCCACCAATATGACAACAGTGATATTAAAGGTATATAGGGACGTGTAGAGGCAACATGAGATAAATTGCTCTACAATCTATTAAAACCATGATGATATATTGTCATCAAATTGGTTAAACAAGGGAGCTGTTACTTTGACAAAGTAACAGCTCCCTGGTTAAATATTGACCACAAGAGCCTTTTGAATTCCCAGGCAATCTCATGTATTGCAGGGGATCTTGATAGTTTCTCTTGTAAATCCTTGTTGATTCGCATGCATAGCATTATGCGAACCTATGTAATGGCGATTACGTCTGTCCGGCTGTGCGGCCGTCCGTTCCTGAGATTTCCTCAGAAATGTTAAAGTTTTTTGAGAATTCCTCAGAAAATGTTATTGTTTCTTCAGATTTCCTCAGAAAAAGTTAAAGTTTCTTCAGATATCCTTATGGAAGGTTAGAATTTTCTTTAAAATGTTGAAGTTTTTCAGAGAGACTTAAGATAGGATTGAAGACTAGTTTCCTTAAAAAGTCTACAATACATTTGATATTTTCTTAGAAGATAACTGTAAAATGATATAATTTTCCAATTTTTTTCTGAGATTTTCAAGTCTCTCTTGTAGTACTTGAGATTTAAAATCCTTAAAATTCTTCAAAATATTTGGGCACCAACAGTTGTATCAGGCATGATTTTTTAAACTCCACCTTTACTATTGTGCTCATTTGCATAAAGTTGCTACAGTATTATGACCTGACCAGACTTTTTTGTATTTAATATGCTTAGTCAGGGAGTGTGACAGGATGTGATTGCATATAAACATGGGGAGGGAAGCCATGTGTGACATGGATGGGGGCCATGAAGGACATATGATTTAATATTTACCATGTTGTATACATTAAGGGCTATATCAGGCATAATTATTTGACTCCACCTTTTTTTTCTTATTCAACAACTCATTTGCATATAAGTTATTATATGAACTGACACTTTAATACAAAGTATGCTCAATCAGGGACTGTGATAGCTAGGATGAGACTTCTTATGGAGCTTATGGGATGTCATGTCAGACATAGGGTGGGATGCCATGTGGGACATGGGGTGGGATGCCATGTGGGACATGGGGTGGGATGCCATGTGGGACATGGGGTGGGATGCCATGTGGGACATGAGGTGGGTTGCCATGTGGAACAGGGTGGAATGCCACGTAGGATATGTGGTGAAAGGCCATGCAGGACATAGGGTGGATTGCCATGGGATGGAATGTCATGTGGGACATGGAATGTCATGTGGGACATGGGATGTCATGTAGACATGGCGTCCCACCCCATTTCAACAAGTCATTTGCATATAAGTTATCATATGAACTGACACTTTCATACAAGTATGCTCAATCGGGGACTGTGATAGCTAGAATGAGACTCCGTATGGAGCCTATGGGATGTCATGTGGGACATGGGGTGGGATGCCGTGTGGGACATGGAATGGGATGCCATGTGGGACATGGAATGGGATGCCATGTGGGACATGGGGTGGGATGCGATGTGGAACAGGGTAGAATGCCATGTGGGACATGGTGGGATGCCACGAGTAACACAGTGTGACATAGGTTGGGATGCCATGTGTGACATATGGTAGGATGCCATGTGTGACATAAGGTAGGATGCCATGTGTGACATAGGGTAGGAGACTATGTGGTACATAGGGTAGGAGGTCATGGGGATGTGGGATATGGGATGTGATGCCATGTGGGACATTATAGTAGGATGTCATTAGGACATTAGGAGGGATACCATGTGGAACATGGTGGGATGCTATGTGGAACATCAGGTGGGAAGCCACTGATGCGGGACACAGGGAAGAATGCCATATGGGACATAGGGAGGGATGTCATGTGGTACATATGGTTGGATTAATGTTGGACATACATGTAGGATGGGATCCATGTGGGTCATAGTGTGGGATGCCATGTGGGACATATGGTGGAATGCCATGTGGGACATATGGTGGAATGCCATGTGAGACACTGTATGGTGGTTTGCCATGTGGGAGATATGGTGGAATGCCATGTGGGATAAGGCATGAGATGTCATGTGGGACATGAGGTGGGATGTCATTTGGTACATGGGATGTTGGACATAGGGTGTAATGCCCTGTGGGACATATGATGGAATTCCACGTGGGACATATGATGGAATGCCACGTGGGACATGGGATGACACGTGGGACATGGGGTGGGATGCGATGTGGAAGATATGGCGGAATGCCATGTGGGACATGGGATGGGATGCCATGTGGGATGCCATGTGGGACATGGGTGAGATGCCATGTGGTACATGGGATGCCATGTGGGATTTAGTGTGAGATGCCATTCTTATGATTGGCCGGGTCATATAATACGGGTGTCAATTTGCATGGGCATGCAAATCATGACGGTATTTACCGTTCTAGTTTTTAAATGTTTATCATAATTCTTTAAAGTGATGCTGCAAATTCTGACCAAGATTTTGAGTCTTTGCCATGGCCCCATAAATTGTAACAGGACAGGATTTCTCACATTTTCAGTGATTATGGGAAACACGCTGAAACACGAAATTAAGCAGCCTAAAGTTATGTGAACGAATACGTTCATGACCTGCGACAAATACATCATTAAATCCGAGGAGGGGTGCAGAACCTTCGACTGTTATAAACAGGCAATGTACAATAATGTAATATCCTTGAGCTGATTATCATATTATGGTAAGAGGTGAAACCCTTAAGGCGAGACAAATTTCAAGAAAGGGGACCATGCAGCACAATCTGATGACGGCTGCTAATCTGGCAGCAATGCAAAAAGGCTCCAGCAAACCTTCTTTTTATCCAGATGTAAGAACGCCTGTTATATGCCCACTATAAACTGTCTCCTCTATTTCTCCACATGGAAAATGGAAATGGCAAACATTTTACAAAAGCACTGACAGGTCAGCAATTACACGAACCTCAGTACTAATCTCTTCTTGCACATCTATATCAATACATTTAGCACACATAATTTAATCATAAGGTGCAGACCGTACAGTTTTGAACATATATGAGGAAACTCCCAAATAAAACCTCGGTATGATTGTTTATGTCAGCATGTCTTTGTACATATGTTTATTCCGCTTATACCTGATTTTTCATAGCTAATTAAATTTTCTATTCTTATTTCTTTTCCATTGCATAATGGAACGGTCACACAGTGTGGCATGAATCATTATTTTTATATTTTGCAAGTCAAAAACAAATAAACACGGTCCCTTTCAACTTATGTTTTTAACTGATAGGAACAAACAGCTTTCTGCTGATAACGCCTTTTTGTTGGCTCGACTATTCCGAACAAAGATAAGAGCTATTCTACTTACATTCCTTTGACTGCTCTTCTAGCTGTCTTACTCTTTACAACAAATGTTATTTCAAACATTAGTAATGCATTAGTTAGTAGTTTGTATACATGTCTCATTAATCTCATCCTTCCTTTCTTCATTTTTCCGAAGGTACGTTATAATTTGCAGCATTTACAAGCTGAGGGCATTGAACCTCGCAAACAGAACGTCGACCTTTCCAGAAAAACAAGTGAGCCTTCCAAGACCACCCAACCTTCCAGGCAGAAAGTTGAACTTTCAAGGAAAACAGCTGAGCTTTCCAAGACCAGCCAGCCTTCCGGGCAGAATGTCTACCTTTCCACAAAACTAGATGAGCCTTCCATGAGCAGCCAGCATACCGGGCAGAATGTCGAACTTTCAAGGAAAACAGCTGAGCTTTCCAAGACCAGCCAGCCTTCTGTGCAGTACTTCGAACCTCAATTAAACATAGGTGAGCTTTTCAAAAAGTGCTATGAAATTCAACGATTTCCATTGTCCAAGAATTCACCAAGGAAATTTGGAGTGACGTCAGCGGATGAGCAGTATTTTGGCAAATTAGCACTTAATTTGATTCCTTATTCACAATAGGTATATTGTTACAATAGTAAACAAGAGAGTTATTAGGAGATGTTCATTGCAAAATGCATTATAAAATGTATTTATGGTATGTGTCAACTTGACAAAAAGCATATAAAGAGTTGCCAGGCTTGAAATGAGAACTTACAATGGAAAGTATCAATCATCAAATTTATCGCAGATAAAAGTATATGGACAGGTACAAAAGCTTTCTGCTCTACACACCGAAAGGAGCATTACATTCTGAGTTTAATGGTCTTTGAATTTTGAAAGTGGTATGAGTAGTTTTTAATTTATGAGTAATCAAAGTTTGATTGTTTTTTAATAATTTATTGAAAAATGTGATGTATGAACAGGCAAATGCCCCAAAATGCTTTTGCTTCTCCAGTTGAAATTCGTAGGGGTGTGATAAAGATCACATTTTCTTCATTAGAATTATCTTCGCTTTTTCCAACTGACATGGCAAAGAGTTAAAGAACAATGGATTTACATTAGAGAATAGAGACTATGTACCATTCCTACATCACAAGATTAAAACAAAAATTTGCATATTTGCACAAAAAGCTGTAAAATGGCCAATTTGTAACCAATTTTGATGTCATTACAGAAGACGCCCCTTGAAAACAAATCTATCATGATTGTCTGTGGCATTTCAATCACCACATGAAGGATATTGTGACGTTGTCATATGGCCACTGGAAAGTTTCGGGTTTCTCTTTTTTTACATCCATATTACTGTTCTAACACAATTTGCCCTCTTAGAATGTGAAATATAAGTAGAATTTGTTTTATTTTTATATTTTTATTTTGACGCTTTATTTCATATTTTCACGTGTACTCATTTGAAACTTTTTCATGAGCGGCATTCCAGCAATACAACTTCCTCCTCACCTAACCTGGACTCACCCAATGTAACAGGAACGGAGTTGTACTTGAATTACATGAAAACGTATTCTATGCCTTTGTTTACAACGAAATTTGTAACAAACATTTCTTCTAATTATCAGTCAGTTAAATCCACTGAGAGCCTTTTTCTTATCCCGGGTTTCCTTGGCGTAAGCAGATAAGAGCACATGGCTCCGCCTGGACGGGACATAGGTTAACTCCTATCAATGGTGGTTCTCATTTTACAGCTGAGTGGGCTAAAGCAAGTAGAATAAAGTATCTTGCTCAGGGACACAATGCAGTGTACGCGGCGGGAATCAAACCCGGTACCTTTCGCCTACGCAAGACTCCTTACCCACTGAGTCATTGCACCTCTAAAATCTAAAGAAACATGAATTTATGTTACTGTATATTACGTAAACCGTGTCTATAATTGTGTGATCTTGCAAACATTCATTTTACGTGTACGTGGTACTGCTTTCGTACAGCCAATAAATTAAGCCTCTAGTCTTATGCTGATGATAGAACTGAAATGGCAAAACCGCAGGAATTTAGTTGTTTATCAAAATAGTGAATTCACTCATAATTTCATTGCTGAAATTTGTACTATTTTCACGATTTCAGTCTGATGTAAAAATAAATTAATCAGTTTTCAGCGTATAAATAAGAACTCTATGATATTCAGCTATTCAATTTGTGCAAAATCACATCATTTTTGGTCGACTTGGCTCAACTAACTTGGAGGCAAATTGATTTCATAATGCATGAATGTCCTTCGACGGTGCTTAAAAGGTCTGTCATTTGAGCACGTCCGTGTTTTAAGCGGTTAATTTTGGACAAAAATGATCTGTCAGTCTGTTGGATACACACAAATAACAAACTACTTCTTGGAGACCATGATGTTGCCACGATAACATACCTTATATTGGGAATAGAAAAAAATATTTTGATATCCTCTATCATATTGTCATCATGATGAAATAGGTTGCAGTAGAGTGAGTTCAATTGATGCTTGTCTACGTTAGTATCGTTGGCAGTTTCTTACTGTACGTTTTCTTTAAAGGATTAGTTCAGTGGTTAAGCATCTTCATCTTATAATGTACATCGTGTTGAGAGCTACGTGATTTCTACTATACTCTTTCCAACTTTCCATTCCGACTCACTTTACCTTGCACTTTACCACCTACATTTTGTTTTACATCTTCATTTTCCGGGATTCTCTCTCAGTGGATGGGTATCTGCTTCCAGTGAGATCGTTTCTTTTGTTTTTCTTCCCTCCCGTTCTGACCATACTTTCTCGCCTTATTGTTAGCTGTACAGCGGTTCTTTTATAGTAGTTCTGCGATTTTGTTTCTAGTTGCATCGGGTCTCTCGGCCTTTGGTCGTTTTCATCATAACTTAAGGCTTCTGCCTTGACCTTGACCATCCCTCCTCTCCCCTTGACCCACCTGCTACCTCCTTTGACCATTATTCAGCACCAGTCCCCAAAATTATAATCATACAGGCCACCAATAAACCATAAAGTTTTAAAAAAGTTCCCCTTTTCTCATTCAAAAAGCGCTCCAAGGCCTTATCGGTACACTTCTCAAGGTCTCTACCCTCAGATTCAGTGATCTCCTGGTGCACTGCATCAGGGCCACTCAAGCCACCACCCTCCTCTCCACCAAAAAACCCTTGCCAATACTGGTATTGACATAAGTCACCCCCACCTTTCCCTAAACTCCAGCAAAGGGGTCATCAGAACTAGAGACATAGCTTACCTGACCGATGAAGACCTTGATGAGGAACTTGCCAATCAACACGTTACTATATCCCGTCGTCTCGTCCTCAAGAGAGACGGTGCCGAAACACCAACCGATACCATCTTCATGACTTTCCACACCAACTCTCCCCTCCCACATCACTGCTGGCTACCTGAGAATCCCAGTCGACACTTGCATTCCTAACTTCCTCCGTTTATTCATTTATTTATTTATTTTACAGAATTGATATAGGCCCTAGCGCCTTATCCAATATAAAATTGCTTTAAAGCGCTTTACAATAAAAACATACAAGTCAAGAAAAAATACAATAAAATAATTGTTAAAAATACAGATATAAAAAGGTTTATCAAAGTTCAAACTCTTTAAAATAGTCAATAAGCAATATATGTACACAAATTTAAATTCATTGTAAAAAGCTGAAAATGGACTTGATCAATATACATATATGTATTTACTTCAAGTTATACCTTACCTTCCATGCTATTAATATATGCAATCTGGTCACATGACCTGATTCTAACGCACTTCTAACCGACCCTAAGAAAAACAGTAACCAGCCAGGCCCTAACCTCCTAATACCACTGTACTACCACTTCCTCTTTTTTCAGCGCGTTGTTGGCACTAACATCGCTGAAAACTGGTCATTTTTATTTTATTAATAATCAACCTTTCTAACTCTTTTCTCTTCGGCAGCTTCTACCTGGAGGGTTTTTACGCTGCCCCTTCTCATCTGGCTCGCCTTTTCAAGTCTTCCGGGATAAGGGTGAGGTAGCCATGGGTCCGAGAAGTTTCGGCCGACCTACACGACTTTTCCGTGTAGCCTACAGCATAGCGGGTTTCGTCTTCATTCGCATTAAAGCGAGTGGCTAGTTCGAGAGCGTGCTACTCTCGTGGTGTGTGTTTAAGGTCCTAGAGCACCAGGTGTGCCTGTCTAGGGGACCTCTTAACCCAGGGTTTAGGTTTTTCCACCCTTTGCCCCGCCCCACCACGAGGAACCTAGCGTTATAACTTTGCATACGTTTTAGCACGTTAGGATTTCTCTGTACAAGTTCTCGTATTAGGCCAATTTCTTTTCCTGATTTTGGCACATACGCATTGGGTCGACGTCTCCGTCGGGTGTTCGGGGAGTCGGCTCCGAGCTCCTCCAAGGAGCTACAGTTGTTACAAGAGAGCTTATTTTTGTATTAACCAGCATATGAATATTTTCATTTTTTTTACATGAATTTGAGACAAAGTTTTTAATTTTCAAGCTTGATTTTTGGGGCGTTGGAGAGACCGGGAGGGGGTCTCTCCGACGTCTTATTTAAAGGGAAACTAATCTTTTCTTTTTATCTTTACAGACATCAAGTACTCAGTGGTTTGCATTTTCCACGTTACCCCAGCGCGTGTAAAGTCTTTACGTTGGATGCGTTTTCTCGGGTTTAAAAAAAAAAATCCAGATAGAAATTTGTTCTGTTTAAAAATTTTCTTTGCTGTATTTATCTGCTATGCCTCGTCTCTCTTTAGCGTGATCGTAGGGTCATAGTCGCTTACCGTATTTGTGTATGTGTGCATGGATATACGTTCTTCTCTTTTCATTAATTTTATCGAGAATGATTAACTTAGTGGCGTTGCGCCTTAGGTGACGTCCAAGTGAACGCCACCTAGAGTTAAAAAGTTCAGAGAGTAAGAGAAGATTAAGCTCTTAGTGGCGTTAGCCTAGAGCGTAAGGTAAGAGAGAGAGAGAGAGATAACTTCTTAGGGGCGTCAAAGCGTCGCCTAAGTTGAAAAGAGACCGTTTACGGGTTAGTACGGTTCCGTTGGGCGGTTCCATACGGGTTCCGCAGCCCAAGTGCTGGGTTTAACGGTTCCGTTGGACGGTTCTATAGAGAGAGAGATACGGTTCCGTTGGACGGTTCCATACGGTTCCGCAGCCCAAGTGCTGGGTTTAGCGGTTCCGTTGGACGATTCCATAAAGAGAGAGAGAGAGAGACGGTTCCGTAAAAAGAGACGGTTCCGTAGAGAGAGAGAGACGGTTCCGTAAAAAGAGACGGTTCCGTATAAAGAGAGACGGTTCCGTAGAGAGAGACGGTTCCGTAGAGAGAGAGACGGTTCCGTAGAGAGAGAGAGAGACGGTTCCGTAAAGAGAAACGGTTCCGTAGAGAGAGAGACGGTTCCGTAGAGAGAGACGGTCCCGTAGAGAGACGGTTTCGTAGAGAGACACGGTTCCGTTGGACGGTTCCATACGGTTCCGCAGCCCGTGTTCGGGTAGTGGGCGGTACCGTTGGACGGTTCCATAGAGACGGTTCCTAACGGTTCCGTGATCCATACGGTTCCGCGGCCCGTTGTAACGGGGCGGACGGTTCCATTGGACGGTTCCTTACGGTTCCGCGGCCTGGGTTTTACGGGTCCGTATATAGCGGGGTAACGTACACCGTACGGTTACTCCGGTTAAACACCCACTAGCTACCATAGCTACGTGGTTAGGTGACAGGTGACATTCTTGGCTAGAAGTATAGCATTGACAGCTATTGTTCTTCTTGGTCCCGTAGCCATCAGCTACGCAGTTCCACGGCTCGGGTGAACGCAATTAAGACTGTCTACGTTGAACGTTTGAGTTCCGTATTTATTCTCACCAGTATCATGGACATGGAGGACAGGTCCCCGAGTGTCGATGTTTTACACACCCAGGATGTCCTGCGATGCGTATCGTGCAAACGCTTCTTTAAATTACGCTCCGGTGACATACATCTCACATGTTACGCGTGCAGATTATGCTGCGAGTCAAATCCTTGTACTCTTTGCAGCGATTGGGATCTAGCAGCGTGGTCGGAGCACAGACTCCACCGCGACCGGTATTTTCAAGAGGCGGAGAAAGTGGAGAAGCGGCGGTCCGAGGCCCTCTTGTCTCCCCCCCGCCTCCGCCACCCAGGCTTAAAGTGCACCCACCTCCCGTCCGGGAGGCGGGGCCGCCGTCCACTGTCAGCGAGGCGCCTCTGGAAGGGCCCCTCAACTGAACAGGCGACGCTTAACATGTACTCCAGTGGTGCCTAACACTGTGGCGGAGGCCTCTCCTCCCGTTTCCCGTTAGGGTCTCCCGACGAGGCAGACCCGTGGGCGGGACAGGGATCGGGACAGTGCACACAAGGAGAGACAGAGTCGACGTCAGGGTCCTCATCCTCCTCTTCCTCATCCTCCTTGAGTATAAGAGGAGACATAGGAGGCGACAGAAAAGTCGGGGCCACCCTTTCGAGAATCCGCTTTTCAGGACACACTCAAGAAAACACTTGAAACTTTGGTGTCACAGGCACTGGAGCGGAGGCTAACGTCTCCGGCTCCTCACTCCTCGGCAGCTACCACTGCGGCTTGGCATCCCCTGACCCTGAGGTCTTGGAGGAGGATGCCTCGACCTCTATCCTCGGGAGAGGAGGTCGATTTTCTGGCGTCTTGATACGGCGGCGGGGCCCCGGTTCGGGACTCCTCCACCGCCCTGGTTCCAGCCGCCCCCAGGGCCGATTTTATGCTGCCGTTTGCACCGGATTTGACCTCCGTATCCTTTCGATATCGGACGAGGTCCTCTTTCCGCCACCCCCTCCCGATGGACCCCTTTTACAAGGAGCGGGTCGCCAGCTGTTGGATTTCCTGGAACGGGAAATCAAACTGGAGGTCACGGAAGTACCCCTAATTGAGGCGGCCCGCAGTCTCAGCGTAGACTGTTCAGCTTAGATTCAAAGGTTGCTTCGCCAGCGCCAAGAATTTCCCCATTGATGCCTCCCCTGGTGTACAGGGTTAGGCATTGGCCAGGGACCCCGGCCAGGACTGGACGGCCTACAGCCGGGGCGTTGATCAGGCTACATGTCCAGCCAACTGATTTTCAGGCGCTCATACAGCCTTCTGGAATCCCGGATGGAGTATGGCAACTCCTCCGCTAACGCAGCGGCACCGCAGCTGTGTCTGGCTCAGTGGGTAGGGCTCCGAAATTTCGTGACCCTGCGGTCCAGCCGGAGGGATGATTTCTATTAGCTGTCGACCGACCGGGCGTGCATTTAAGGGGTTATAAATACCAGGCTCTTGCGTATGGGTAACAGAGGGCTTAGACTTCGGTCTTGCGCAGGCATCTCGCCGGCGTCCTTACACAAACCCTGCCTCTGTTAACTGGACTCCAGTTTGCTCGACGCCGACAGTCGACCAACTTGCCGAGCCTCCACTAGGCGGTCGGGAGAGACGCGAATGTTTCCCCTCTCCTTGGACTCATTGCCGTCACTCAGGAGGATCTTGGCGGTTACCTACTGAGGGTCGGACCTATTTGCTGGTCACTTCCGTGATGTCCTGTCGCCAAGCTGGCCGCCAAGACGATCTTCGGAAGACTCAGAAGCTGTTAGCGAGACGAAGTCCTTTTCTTCTCTTCCCGCTCGTCGCCACCTTCACCCCCGTTAAGCAGGGTTGGGGTGCGCGGGCCAGCGACGCTTGACGAACGTCGCCGTGACACTGTCGCGGGGCCCTCTTCAGCTCCTTCATCTCGCCAGAGTCCACTTCGTGGACCAGCAGAGGGGCTGGGCGGGGACTAAACGCGCTCCTTTCGCTGCACGCAGAGCGGGTACCTCTTTCGAGGAGAGGGAAGGCCAGGGGACGGCGTTTTTGACCCACCTCGACCCCGGCTGAGCGGGGTTCGGTCGGGCGTCTTCAGGAATTTTCAGAGGCTTGGGGAGAATCACCACCGACAAGTGGGTGTTACGAACCATTCGGCAGGGTTACCGTCTGAGTTCACGTCTCCCCGCCCCAGGGAGGGGTCTTTCGCCCCACTCCCACGCCTCGTCAGGCGACCACACCGAGTTGTTGAGGTTAGAAATCGGGGAGTTGCTGGCAAAGAATGCCATCACCTTCATCCCGAACCCTCCCAGGAACCTTGTTATGTCCACGTTTTTCCTGGCCCCCAAAAAGGGTAACAAGTGGCGCCCGATAATCAATCTAAGACCGCTCAACAGGTTCATCCGACCGTTGAAGTTCAAGATGGAGACTCTTCGCTCCATCCTCTCAGTTGACGAGGAGCCTGTGGGCCACCTCCGTCGACCTCACGGACGCATATCTCCATGTGCCGATGTTCGAGGAACACAGGCGTTTTCTGGCGTTCAATTCGAGGGAGAACGTGCGTTCAGGGCGTTATCCGGGCTTTCGACTGCCCCCAGGGTCTTCACCTGGATTACGAGAGTTCTCAGCGGCCTTCTTACGAAGGCAGGGCATCAGAATCTTTATGTACCTCGACGACTGGCTGATCGTTGCGGTGCAGACGCAGCCACCGTCGCGAGACACACAAGCGTGGTTATACGGGTGGCACAGGACTTAGGGTGGGTGTTTAACTCGCCAAGTCCAACCTGATGCCGTCTCAGACTCCCACTTTTCTGGGGGCAGTCCTGGATTTTTCTCACGGTCGATGCGTATCGACGGAGGAACGGATCCTTGCCGTGAGGCGTGAGCCGGCGCCCTTCTCGTTACGGCGTCGCGGCGAGAGCCTGGCTGGTATTCTTGGGACCTCGCCAGCCTCGTAGATGTAGTCCCCATGTGCAGGTTTACATGCGGGATCTACAATTCCATCCACTGAGTCATTTCGTCCCATCCAGGAGAGACCTCAGCGTCCTCGTTCCCCGTACACAGGCGGTGGTCCCCACATTTGGTGGTGGTCGCCCACTCACATGTCACAGGGAGCGATTTTTCGCCCGTCAGACCCTCGGTATCGGTGGTAACCGCGTCGTTGACGGGTGGGGAGCGCATTAAGCGTGGTCCCAAGTCGCAGAATTTTGGGCCGGGCGCTTGGTGCGATCAGCACATCAATCTGTTGGAACTAGAGTCGATGCGCCGGGCTCTTGTTCACTTCCTACCTCAGGTCGGAACAAGACTGTTCTCATACGACGGACAATACCACGGTATGGCGTTTATCAACAGACAGGGAGGCACGAGATCCAGGAGCCTTTGGATCTTAGCCAGATCCCTTCTGTCTTGGTGCATGTTGAACAAGGTCACGCTCCAGGCGGTCCATCTGCCAGGCACGGAGAACGATTCGATTGCGGATCTGTTGTCCCGCCCCACAGAGTGGGCCTTTCTCCAGCGGGTGGCGGCGATCTGCTTAACCTTCGGTCTCCCGGACGTGGATCTGTTCGGCGTCCGTGGACAACCACAAAGCTACCAATTTTTGCGCTCTCACCCGACTCGAGAGTTTGGGCGGTAGACGCGTTCACGATCAGGTGGACCCACTTCGTGGGCTCGCCTTCCGCCCGTTAGCTCTCGTGCGAGAGTACTGAACAAGGTGGCGTCGATCAGTGTTCCATGTTTCTTCTGGTGGCTCCCAATTGGCCTGGCCAACTGTGGTTCCTTCAGCTGCTCAATCTTGTCGCAGGTTTCCCGTCACGAACTTCGGTCCGGACGAGGTTAGTCTCTATACCGGGTTCGGCGAACTGCACCACAATCCAGAGCACACTATTTGACTGTGTGGCCTCTATCCGCGAATCCTTGTGTCGCCAAGGTCTTTGGAGGCAGCTGCCCAGCTGGCGGCCTGTAGCCGGAGATCTTCCACTTTGGGCATGTATGCTTCCAGACTCGGAATGTTCGGGACTGGTGCGAGATAGATCGGTTTCTCCGCATCTGGCGCCTCTTGGTGGCGTAAGCGGATTTTGTTGGTCAGTTTAATCTGAATAAGTCCATCAATACGGTCAAGGGGTTCAGAGCGGCCATAAGCGGCTATCCACCGAGGCTTCCACGGCGGCTCGACTGTCACCCGGCGCGCAGCCGTTGGAAAGATTGATTAAGGTATGTTCTTGCCGCGGCCTTTGGTTGAAACTCTTGCTCCCCCTTGGAATATGCAGATGGTCCTCGAGACTTTGCACGGGCTCCGTTTGAGCCTCTGCGGATTGTCCTCTCAAGGAACTGGCGATCAAAGCGGTGTTTTTACTCTCCGCAGCCTCGGCTGGCGGAGGCGCTCTTCGCGCTTTCCCCAAGGAGGTCATATTCGCTTTGAATGGGCGTTAGTCGTACCTGACCGGCCTTCTTAGCGAAGAATCAGACGGCTCGAGTTTCTGCGGAACCTATTTTCCTTCGGCGCTCGCTCGTTTTCTGACGACGGAGGACAAGGTCAGGTGTCCGTTCGGTGTCTCAAACACTATATCAGCGTCGCAATCTTTTGGAAGGGCGTCACGCTCTTTTTGTGTCCTTCCAGCGGCATTTATCGAGCCGTCTCGTGATCTGATTTCCGTTGGATCGTTCAGGCGATCACATATAATGGTAGTCGGCGTTGTTCGCGGAGCGTTAGGTTAGGCACACCAGGTACGAGGCATAGCTGCGTCAAGTGCGCTTTTTGGTGGGTTCCCCTTCGAGATCATACCGTGCTGCAGTGTGGAAAGCGCCAGTCCGTTGCGTCTCCAGCTTACCTGGTGGATATTCCGGACTATCAGGGGCGGAGTTTTGCGAGCGTGCTTTCTGGAAAGGACCACTCCCTTCTTGAGGTGGGTGTTCTTTCCTTATTCCCGTTCTTTTGAAGTTGTTTCGTTATTTGTCTTAAGCGTTTTCGTTCCTTCATTTTCACTCCGCGTATAATTTAGGCGTTGTTAGGGCTCTGGTTATTCGTTTGTTTATTCTAACGAAACTCTGCGATGTTTTGGCAATTGTTCTTTCGTTCTTTCCCAGCGAATTTTAGCCACTTTTGGCGCATTTCATTTCGTTACGTTTACTATAGCGGTTCTGATGTTTTCTGCTTAGTTTTACCTTTACAGACAGTTTGTTCATTTCATGCTTTTTGACCAGCTCAGTGGTCCAGCGAACAGTGAGTTTTTAGTAAATGCCCTTTGGCGTGGTTTACAGTTTGCTTCTGTTCACTGTCAGTTTGCGTGTTTTTCACGTATGATTCAACTTTGTTCTGTAGGCGTTTTACCTCAGTTATTCTCTGAGAGTGTTCTCTGTTTCCTTGCCATAACTTGTAATGAGTTGCTATTTCTGATAGTTCTATTCGGAGGGTTTTTGTCTTCTGAGGAGAAGGTTTTTTCGTCCCTTCCGTGGGTTTAGACTAGATGCGAGTTTAGTACCAGCCATTAAAAAAAAAAAAATAATGCTTCGGTCTGAACTTCCTTCCGTTCCTAAGCTTGCAATCTGATTGCATATATTAATAGCATGGAAGGTAGGTATAACTTAAAGTAAATTTACCCAGCTAAAGGCGTGCGGGGATATTTGAGGTTATCTTACCTTCATGCATCCCCCCGCCTCCCCTCTCGTTCAGGCCTCGGTGGAATGTTGAGTGAGGTGGTGGTACAGGTATTATGGAGGTCAGGGCTTGGCTGGTTACTGCCTTTTTTAGGTCGGTTAGAAGTGCGTTAGAATCAGGTAATGTGACCAGATTATAATCATAGCATGGAAGGTAAGTATAACTCTAAGTAAATATCCAGCTATGTATATATATATATATATATATATATATATATATATATATATATATATATATATATATATATATATATATATATATATACTATACATAATCCTGATGATCTAATAAGGCGGCTCTAAAAGGTAAATTTTCACACTATTTTAAACTCATTAATATTTATTGCAGCTTGGCTATATCTAGTAAATTATTCCACAATACTGCAGTCGAATGATCAAACCGCCTATTCCGTAGTAGATGTTCTGATAATTGGTTTTAATTAATAATGACTTGTTTTTAGACTTGAAGAGATCTAGTTGGTTGATATTTATGCACAAGATCTGTGAGGTAGACAGGGGCTAAACCATTGAGAACCTTATAAGCATATAAAATAATTTTTAAAAGCTGGACCTGTAATGAATCTGCAGCCAATGCAAGTCCAAGGCAGGCGTTATATGCTCACATCGTGTGTCGCGAGGAACAAGCCGTGCGTAATTCTGAAGCAGCTGAAGCGGTCAGTAAACATGATGCAGACCATAAAGTAGGGCATTACAGTATAGTCAATTTTGATGTCACAAGGCGTGAACCAATGTCACAAGCCTCATCGGTAATATACCGCCTGATTTTACCAATATTTTTGGATCTGCCAATAACATGATCTTGAAATGGGTCTATTTGGTTTTGCATGAAAGAGGTGTAATCAAGCTGCACACCCAAATTTCTCACAACAGAAACAGGACTTATGTCATATGGTCCCCATTTTTAAACATTTATTTTGGAGAAATTTGCCTTGAAACTTTGGTGTGAAAGCGATTAGTTCTGTTTTGTCTGGTTAGTTTCAAACAATTTGCCTGCATACAATTGATTACATCTGAAAAACATGCTTGAAGCTTTAATGAAACACTTTTCCCACGATTCTAATGAACCAAAATCCAAATACAATTGAGTATCATCCGCGCATAGCAGTAGTAGATTGAACATAGGCGCTTGATGATTTCCCTACTGGATGGGTAAGCATACAGTATATCAAAGGCTAAGACTGATCCCTTGGAACCCCATATTTAACTGATTTTCACGAGATCGCACTTTGCCTATTTCCACATTGTACTCGATCATTTATATAGGACCTGAACCACTGCAATGAATTTGAGACAATTCCAAATGTATGTTCAACGATTAAATAAAATCTTATGATCGATAAGATCAAAAGCTGCCATGAAAGATCTAACATGATTAAGGCGTGTTTGCCTTCTTGTCAAGAGCTGCAGCAATATCGTTGTGCACTCTAAGCAATGCGGACTCAGTGGAGATGGAACTTGCGATATGCAGAATGTCGCCAGCGTTGTCTTTCAAATGTTAGTGAGCGTAATGCCACAAATTTTAAAACAAGTTTAGCGAGATGAAGGTAAGTTTGATACAAGTCGGTAGTTCTTTAGCACCTCTTTATCTAATCCGATTTTTGATTAGTGGTTTCACATTTGAGCAATTAAAGCAGGGTGGTACAACTGACTCAACATATGACTGGTTAATGATATCAGTGATGATTGACAAAAGTTCATTTTAATGTTCAAGCTAGCCAGGTAGGCATTTAGGTCCAGAACTATGACTTTGGTAGGGACCTTGCATCTAATGTTCGTAGCTCATCCTCACCAAATGCCAAAGTATAGTGGTAAACACTCATGCCACCGCGCCAAGCGCGCTGTGCAACTTTGGAGCCCTGGACCATGACAGCAGCACCTGCACAACACCTCTGCTTGCCAATTCTGCAATGGAACTCACTTACTTAACCATCCCCCTTCTCAAAAGAAAGGCACTAACTGGCTTCAGGAAAAGCAAGTAACTATAACTAGGCTAGCCCTTAATCCCAACATCATTTTACCGGAGGCTAAAGGAAGCAGTCTCAAGCTTCCTCTACCTAAACCTTCCTCACCCAAGCGCCCAGTCTCCTCTAACACCAATACACTTAAACAACCCCGCACCTGGCTCTTCTTACACAGTCCTGGCCCATCATCATTGCCAACAACTAGCCACACCCATTACCCAAACCACCTCCATTACCACTTCTCCCCAACCTTCCTTCCTTCTGTAGACTCTGGCATCCCTACACCTTTATCTTCTTGTCATCAGAGATCAAACTCAATCAACGGCTAATAAACATCAAACCAACAAACAACCAATTAACAAACAAACAACCAATCAACAAACAGCCCACCACATATACAAACCCACACACGGCATTATACAATGGAACGCAAGGAGCCTTAAGGCCAATTCTGAAATCCAGCCTACTGGCCACCACCTTTAACCGTCTTCTGCCCCTGAGAAACCATCTTGAAAATCACTGACCATTATTCCCCTCCAAAAACTTAGCTTGCTATCACAAACATCAAGTGGACACCGGCGGCAGGGCCTGTAGAGTGTCTCCATTCTAGATTGAATGCGATATCACAGCCCTGTTCATTTTGAACCTTGCTTACCGACCTTCAGGCCATCTGTATGATTATCTCCTCCACAAAACCTTCCTCTTTGCAATATCTATCTCACTTCACGCCAATGCTCAATAACCAGCCTTAACAACCTCATCTTTCAGCTCCTCCCCTCCATCCCCTTCTCCCATTTCTTAGCCCCTGTAGAGCTCAATACTTTTTCCTACCTCCAGAGGCAAGCTCATTGAAAACACTCTCCGACAGCACAGCCTCCTTGCTCAACTACTAATCCCGAGCTACATTCACCCTGCTAAACCTCCCTCACCTGTATTGTGTTTGTCTATCTGTTTCTCCCAAGCTCCTTAATTTTGGCTGGGAGGTCACTGATCTTTGTATTAGTGACCATTACCCTCTTCTCTTATACACTCCCAACCTTTAAACCCCCACTGACCACACCCAATTGGAACCTCGAGAAGGCCGACTGGTCACTTTCCCACACCCTCTCGGCTGCACCTCTCCCCATCTCCTGGGGCGTAGAGATCCATGTCAAACTTCAGTACCATCATATTAACATCGCCACCTGCTCTATTCCCAAAACCTCCAAACCCCCTTACCACTAGCCCCTGGTTCTCTGATAACTGCCAAACCGCCATCAAGAACAGGAAAAAGGGCCCACTCAGGAACTTTAAAACCTAACCCGACCACCCACAACCTCAACCTCTTTACATCAGCCATTACCAAGGCCAGAGGCGCACTATCAAGGACAGTAAAACCAGCACTTGGAACAAATTCATCTCTTCTCTTACCACCAACACCCCTACTAAGAAGATTTGGAGATAATTTAACAGCTTCCCCTGACAGGGTGGCCAAGTCTCCCCATCTCCCATCTCTCTCTGGAATGGTAGCCTACTCACATAAAAAGAACCACTAACCGTTAAACATCTGCAGCCTCTTTCAGCAACATCTTGTCCTCGTATACCCCAATGCTTTCAAAGGCAAAAAGCTTCGCGATAGATCAGTGTATCCACATTTTCCTCCGACTAACACCGAGAGCTTCACAACACCTCTCACCCCTTTCTGAATTAAAGCCGTATCCACGATATTGGCGCTGCACTTCAGAGGCGTAAATAGCATCTACCAGTTCTTGACACACCTCCCAACCAAGGTCATCACTACCCTACTCACCATCCTCAACCACATTTGTCCTCACACTCTTTCCCCTATCTGGAGGACAGCTATTGTCATCCGATCCATAAACCGGGGAAGAACAGTGCAACCCACTCCAGCTATCCCATACATCGCCCTCACCTGCTTTTCTGTAAAATTATGGAAAAGATCATTAACCAGGAACTAAATTGGTTCCTTGCAGCCAACATAATCCTCTCCCCTCACCAGCAGCAAGCGCCATCTTCCCTCCGACTCCAAGAGTTGTCCTTACCTCTTTGCTCAATCTTATATGGAACTAACCACATCCCTTCTCCTCCGTGAGCTCCTTTCGCCCACCCTCTGCAGAAAAAGTATTATTTTCTTCTGGATACCCAGCCATGTTGGCATTCCTGGCAATGACAGAGCTGATGTAACCGCTAAGCACCACTTGCCTCCTCCTGCTCCATTTCCCAAAACCTTTCCCTGACATCAAATGGTTATCGGCTTCCCTGTTTCTGACCACTGCTCAAACCTCATGGGACTCCCACATTGATAAACTCCCCGTCATCAGCCCACCATTTCGATCAAACCCACCAAACACAACCTCTTATGTTAGAAACTAGCATTCCCTTATTACCACGTCTAAGAGAATAGAGTCACACCCACCTCACTCCTCCACCTCATGGCCAGCTTACCGACCCCTCTGCAACAATTGCCATTGCACCTTCTGATCATCATTCTCCTTGCTTGCCTCTGTATAACCTTGACTTCCCTCGCTCCCCAAAACTCAATTGCCGAGCTCTTCAAAAAACCTCCGGATAAAATGATCTCCTTCCTTCATCTTGCTTCCTCTCTACAATCATAGTCTCTCTCACCCTTTCTACTTTTCTTTCACCCATGCACCTCCTCTCTTGGTCCCAGCTTTCTGATTTTTAGTTCGTATATCTCTTAATCCTGTTTGATTTCCTTTCTACCTATAGAGGGTAAAATAACCTCTCGAGCTGGTGACCCTCGTTGTGGTGCTGTTAAACTCTCATCAGCCAAATTTATATGAAAAAGACTTCGAAACAAAGTGGTATAGGAAGCATTCAAAAATCGTATTCCGTTAAGGGAGATATTCAAGTTTAATGTTTGGTCTTTATGTATTTTAAAGAAATTTATTTAATTACTTCACTATTTTTTTTTTTCTTCAAACTTTCTTCAGTATAATATAAATACCCTTCCTAGGTTTAGTTTCACTAGTTTTTGACATATCCAATGGTTTATAAGCCACAAAATTACCTGACAAAATATGATAGAATACACATAAAGACCCAGAAGTGCAAGGGCTATAACATCACAACTAGTTTGATTTCAGTCGTTTCTGTATTTTTTTGAGTCACAGCTCTTTCATATAGTTGGACAAAAAGCCTCTAGACTAAATCAACAGTCTCCTGTGAAGGTTTTACTATTCTATCTAGTTTGTTTACTGCAAATGTGTGACGAGGTATTTGTGAAAACCTCATTATTATGGACAATATATGTACATAGAGTATGTAGTGCAATTCTCATTGTATAGCATAGCAAAAGTTTTAACGTCCCGAAAGCATCCGAGTGCTGGACATTATATCAGAGCGTACGACTGATAACAGTTGTGAACTCACTGGTTGCCCAGACCCACAGAATCGAACCCGGGACATGCAGGTGGGACAAGCACTGCCACACTACACCACGATTCTAAATAATTTTTGGAACTGTTGTAACAGTGTTTGAATACCGTATCAGATGAGTTTGCTTTGACAAATGTCATTTGTAGATGTTCCATTAATATCGTTGGAATTGCTGTAATGTTGAGGTTTGCTAAGATGAATCTGACGGTACTGGATCGTTTGGTTGTGTTCCAAAGTTGGTTCTACATTATAGCCTCCGCAATTTTGGACTGTTCCCAAGCAAATCCATTGAATTTAGATCTCAGTGATAACAGAAAGCGCAGGCTGGAGAAGAAATTGGATTTCATTTGTGAATAATGTCGATTCTAGTATATAAAATCAGGAGGATTATTTGTTTTATTTTATTTCATTGATTTGCTGAATGGTGGTGCCATGTGATGAATACAAACCTATGAAAACGTATCAGTACCGTCTCAGATTCATCTTAGCAAAACCTCAACATTACATAATTCCAACGCATTAATGGAACATCTACAAACATTACTCTATCAAAAGTTAAACTCAGCCTGACGCAGTAATTTAAACACTGTTACAACAGTTCAGAAGTGTTTAGACCTCCGTGGTGCCAATTCAGCCATGAGTGCTTTGTCCTCCACCTGCATGTCGGGTTCGATTCCCGGTAGGTCTGCAACCAGTGATTCACAACTGGTTATCAGATAATGGCCGTCTTAGGTATAATGTCAGCACTGGATGCTTTCGGGACGTTAAACCTTGCTATGCTATACCAATGAGTACAATTTACATACTCTATGTACATATATTGTCATAATAATGAGGTTTTCTAAATAATTCTCGTCACACATTACTTGCAGTAAACAAACGCATAGAATAGTAAAACCCTACAGGAGACTGAAAGTTAGTTCAGAAGTCATGCAAGTCCATCTTATATGAAGCTAGGACTTCAAAAAAATACAGAAACGACTGAAATCAAACTAGTTGTGATGTTATGGCCTCAGATTCCTCAGTCTTTATGTATTCTATCATATTTTGTCGTGTAATTTTGTAGTATAAACCATTGGATATGTCAAAAAACTAGTAAAAAACTAAACCTAGGAAAGTATTTGCAATATAATACCTGAAGAAAGTTTGAAGAAAAAAATAGTGATATTAAATAAACTTTCTTTAAAATACATAAAGACCAAACATTAAACTTGAATATCTGTAACGGAATGATTTGATGCTTCCTATACCACTTTGTTTCTTTTGATCTTTTTCATATAAATTGGTTGATGAGAGTTTAACAACTTTCCCCAACGAGGTCAAATTGTGCCTGAGAGGTTATTTCATTCTATAGGTAGAAAATCAAACAGATTAAGAGATATGCGAGAACTAAAAATCAGAAGCTGGGACCAAGAGAGGAGGTGCATGGGTGAAGAAAGAAAAGTGAGGGGTGGGAGAGGGAGGACTAGATATGATTGTAGAGGAAGCATGATGAAGGAAGGAGATCATTTTATCGGAGGTTTTTTTGGAAAGAGCTCGGCAATTGAGTTTTTGGGGGCGAGAGTTCTGGGAAGGTTATACAGAGAGGCAAGCAGGAGAATGTGATGGACTGCAATGTGATGTTGCAGAGGGTCGGTGGGAGCAATAAGGAGGTGGGGTGAGTGAGGTGGTGTGAGCTATTCTTAGACGGGTAATATGAACGTTGTCAATACAAGAGGTTGTGTTTGGTAGGTTTGATAGTGGGCTGGATGACGTGGAGTTTCTTATCAATGTAGGAGTCCATGAGGTTATTGATGGTGCGAAACAAGGAAAGCGATAAACGATTTGATGTCAGAAAGGTTTTTTGGAAATGGAGCAGGGAGCAAGGGCAAGCTTAGCGGTTACATCCAGCTCTGTCATTGCCAGGAATGCCAGCATGGCTGGGTAGCCAGAAGAAAATAATACTTTTTCTGCAGAGGGTGGGCGAGAAAGTCACGGAGAGAAGGTGGGGATGTGGAGTTATTCCATATAAGATTGAGCAAAGAGAGTAAAGGACAACCTTGAATTCGGAGAAGATGGCAAGTGGCTGCTTTGGTGAGGGGGAAGGATTGCCATTGGTCGCAGGAACCAATTTAGTCTCTGGTTAATGATCTTTCTAATTTTACAGAAAAGCAGTGAGGCGATGGAGTGATAGCTGGAGGGGTTGGTACTGTTCTTCGGTTTATGGGCGGGAGTGACAATAGCTAATCCTCCAGATAGGAAAAGAGTGTGAGACCAAAATGTGGTTGAGATGGGTGAGTAGGGTAGTGACCTTGTTGGGAGGTTCAGAATTTAGTAGGGGATGTTTACATGCCTTGGAAGTGCAGCCAATGTCGTGGATGGCTTGGTTTAATTCAGGAAAGGGTGAGAGGGTGTTGTAGCTCTCGGTGTTATCGGAGGAAAATGTGATACTCCGAGTTCATGCGAGCTTTTTAGTTTACAGAAAGCATTGGTAGTTGGCGAGGACAGATGTTGCAGAAAGAGGCTGCAAGATGTTTTAGCGGTTGAGTGGTTCTTTTTTAAATTAGGTAGGCTGCCATTCCGTGGAATGGGAGCTTGGCCACCCTGCCGTGAAGCTGTGCCATTCTCCAAATCTTCTTAGTAGGGGTGTTGGTGGAGAAGAGATGAATTTGTTCCAAGTGTTGGTTTACTGTCCTTGATAGTGCGCCTGGCCTTGAGTACGGCTGATCTGAGGTTGAGGTTGTGGGTGGTGGAGTTAGTTTTAAAGTTCTGAGACCTTTTCCTGTTCTTGGTGGCGGTTTTGCAGTTATCAGAGAACCAGGGCTAGGGTGGTAAGAGTTTGGATGTTTTGGGAATAGAGCAGGTGGCGATGTTAGCAGGATGGTGAAGTTTTGACATGGGATCCTCACGCTCTAGGAGATGGGGGGAGAGGTGCGAGTCGCAGAGGGTGTGAAAAGTGACAGTCGGCCTTCTCGAAGTTCAATTGGGTGTGTGGTCAGTGGGGTTTAAGGGTTGGAGTGTATAAGAAGAAGTAATGGTCACTACTACAGATCAGCAGACCTCCCAGCTAAATTAAGGAGCTTGGGAGAACAGATAGACAGGTCAATACAGGTGAGGAGCATGTAGCAGGGTGAAGGTAGTTCAGGGATTAGTGTTGAGCAAGGAGAGGCTGTAGCATCGGAGAGTGTTTTCAATGAGCTTGCCTCTGGAGGGTGGTGCTATTGGAGCCCCACTGCAGGGGGTTGAAGGTACCGAGTGGAGGAGGGCTGAAAGATGAAGTTATTAGGCTGGTTGGCTGAGCATTGGCGTTGGGGTTGAATGAATGTACAAAGAGTGAAGGGTTTTGTGGAGGAGATAATCATACAGATGGCCTGAAGATTCGGTGTTCAAATGAACAGGGCTGTGGAGATGTCATTATCCTATGAGAATGGAGACACCCCCACAGGCCCTGTCGGTGTCCACTTGATGTTTGTGATAGCAAAAAGCGATTTTTGAGGAATAATGGTCAGTGATTTTCAGATGGTCTTGTGGGCAGAAGGCAGTTGGAGTGGTGGCCAGTAGGTCGGTGAAATTGGCGCCAAGGCTCCTCATATTCCCATTGTATATTACCGTGTGTGAGTTTGTATGGTGGGCTGTTTGTTGATTGGTTGTTTGTTTGTGGGTGGTTGTTTATTTGGTTTGATGTTTATTAGCCAAGTTGGATTGAGTTTGATCTCTGATGACAATAAAGATGTTGGGGTAGGGGGCGTGGGAGTCTTACAGAAGGAAGGAAGGTTGGGAAGTGTGGAGGTGGTTTGGGTAATGCGGTGTGTAGCTGGGTTGTTGCAATGATGGGCTTAGAGGACTGGGTAAGGAAGGCCAGGTCGCGGGATTTGTTTAGCGGTGTGGTGTTAGGAGACTAAGCTTGGGTAGGAAGGTTTAGTGTGGAGGAAGAAATTGCTTCTAGCCTCGGGTAAATGATGTTGGGATTAAGGGGTTTTCAGTTTAGTTATGATTGGCCTTTTCCTGAAGCCAGTTAGGGCGATCTTTTGAGAAGGGGATGGTTGTGAAGTGAGTTCGTCGCAATTGGTACAGAGTGGGGTGTTGGTGCAGGTGCTGCTGTCATGGTCAGGGCTCCAAAGTTGCACAGCTCTTTGGCATGAGTGTTTACCATGGCCATACCTTTGGCATTTATGAGGATGAGCTACGAACATTAGATGCGAGTCTACCAAAGTCATGTAGTCTGGACCCAATGCCTGCAGCTATTTGAACATTGTGTCGATGAACTTGTCAATCATCGATATCATTAACAGTCACATGTTGATCAGTTGCTTTTACCACTGCTTTAATCGTTCAAATGTGAAACCACTAATCAAAATCCTGGATTAGATAAAGAGGTGCTAAAGAACTACCGACTTGTATCAAACTTACCTTTCATCCGAAACTTTATCGAAAAATTTGGCATTCGCCTCCACCAACATTTGAAGACAAGCGCTTTGTATGACATTCTGCATATCGCAGTTCCATTCCTGAGTCGCATTGCTTAGAGTGCGCAACGATATTGCTGCAGCTCTTGACAAGAGAGAAGGCAAACACTGCCTTAATCATGTTAGATCTTTTTCTGCAGCTTTGATCTTATCGATCGCAAGATTTGTTAATCGTCTTGAACATACATTTGGAATTGTCTCAAATTCATTGCAGTGGTTCCGGGTCATATAAATGATCGAGTTACAATGTGTGGAAATAGGCAGTAATGCGATCTCGTGAAAATCAGTTAAATATGGGGTTCCACAAGGATCAGTCTTAGCTCCTTTGATATACTGTATGCTTACCCATCTGATGAGGAAATCATCAAGCGCCATAAGTTCAACTACCACTGCTATGCGGATGATACTCAATTGTATTTGGATTTTGGTTCATTAGAATGCGTGGAAATGTATTTCATTAAAGCTTCAAGCATGTTTTCAGATGTAATCAGTGTATGCAGGCCGATTGTTTTGAAACTAAATCCAGACAAAACAGAACTAATCGTTTTTCACCCAAAGTTTCAAGGCAATTTCTCCCAAAATAAATGTTTAAAAATGAGACCATATGACATAAGTCCTGTTTCTGTTGTGAGAAATTTGGGTGTGCAGCTTGATTACAATCTTTCGATGCAAACCAAATAGACTCCATTTCAAGATCATGTGTGTAGATCCAAAATATTGGTAAAATCAAGCGGTATATTGCAGTGGGAAGCATAAGACATTAGTTCACGCTCTTGTAGCGTAAAATTGGACTATACTGTAATGCCCTACTTTGCTGGTCTGCATCATAAAGCTTACTGACGGCTTCAAGCTAGCGTTCAGAATGCGCTGCGGCTTGTTCCCCTTTGCGTAGATGTGAGCATATAACGCCTGTTTTGCGTGACTTGCATTGGCTGCAGATTCATTACAGTAAATTATTTTATATGCTATAAGGTTCTCAATGGTTTTAGCCCCTGTCTACTCACAGATCTTGTATAAGTATCAACCAACTAGATCTCTTCGGTTCAAAAACAAGTCATTATTAATTAAACCAATTATCAGAACATCTACTTACGGGGAAATAGGCGGTTTGATCGATTCGACTGCAGTATTGTGGAATAATTTACCAGATATAGCCAAGCGTGCAATAAATATTAATGAGTTTAAAATAGTGTGAAAATTTACCTTTTTAGAGCCGTCTTTTATTAGATCATCAAGTTATGTATATATATATATATAACATATATATATATATATATATATATATATATATATATATATATATATATATATATATATATATATAAGCATAGCGGGGATATTTCTGAGAGTTATACTTACCTTCCATGCTATGATTATGCAATCTGGTCACATTACCTGATTCTAACGCACTTCTAACCGACCCTAAAAGGCAGTAACCAGCCAAGCCCTGAGCCTCCATAATACCTCTGTACCCACCTCACTCAACATTCCCGAGGGCCTGAGCAGGAGGGGGGCGGGCGGGATGCATGGAAGGTAATAGCTCTTCGTAAATATCCCGGTCGCCCAAGCGGGGTAAATTTCACTTTAAGTTATACCTTACCTTCCATGCTATATATGCAATCAGATTGCAAGCGAGAGCGGAAGGAAGTTCAGACCCGAAGCACATTTTTTTTTTTTTTTTTAATGAAAGCTGGTACTAAGCTCGCATAATCCGAAAACCCGGAAGGGACGAAAAAACCTTCTCTCGTAAGGACAAAAAAACCCTCCGAATAGGAACTATGAAATAGCAACCCATTACAAGTTATGGCAAGGGAAACGAAAACCTCTCAGGAGAATAACTGAGTAAAGCGTCACAGAACAAAGTTGAATCATACGTGAAAAACACGCCATGGCTGACAGTGAACGAGCAAACTGTAAACCGCGCTCCAAGCGGTACGGCGAAAACTCACCAAGTTAGTCAGACCGCGGAGCTGGTCAAAAAGCATGAAATGAACAAACCGTCTGTAAAGTAAACTAAGCAGAAACATCAGAACAGCGTTAGTAAAGCGTAGCGAAATGAAATGCCAAAGTGGCTAAAATTCCGTTAGGAAAGAGCGAAAGAACAATTGCCAAAACACGGCGAGTTTCGTTAGAATAAACAAAGCGAAATAACCCAGAGCGAACAACGGCGGGTATCACGTGGTGAAATGGAAGGCGAGGAAAGCGTTAAGACAAATAACGTAAACAACTTCAAAGAAGCCTTGGGGAATAAGAAAGAACACCCCACCTCAAGAAGGAGTGGTCCTCTTCAAGCACGGCCCGTGCAACTCCGCCCTGATAGTCGAATATCCACCAGGTAAGCTGGGCGAGCGTGACTGGCGTTTTCCACACTGCAGCACGAAGGATCGTCAAGGGAACCCCACCAAAAGCGCCCAATTAGCGCAGCTGTACCTGCGTACCTGGTATTGCCTAACTTGACGTTCGCGAACAACGCGCGGACCTATTATATGTGATCGTCTGAGCGATCCAGCGTGAAATAGTATCACGGGGAGGCTCGATGCGGCGTTGGAAGGACCGAAAGGCGGTAGCGTCCTTCCGAAAGATTGCGTCGCTTGATATAGTGTTTGAGACACGAGCGGGACACCTGACCTTGTCTCCGTCGTGTCAGAAAGCGTAAGCGGCGCCGGAAGGAAAATAGGTTCAGTAGAAACTCGGCGTCTGATTCTTACCGCTAAGAAGGCGGGTCAGTGCGAGGCGAAGCGCCCCGATTCAATGCGAATATGGCCCTCCTTGGGGAAAGCGGCGTGAAGAAGGCGCCCCTCCGCCCTAGCGAGGCTGCGGAGAGTAAAAGCACCCGTTTTGATCGTCAGTTCCTTGAGAGGACAATCCGGCCAGAGGCTCAAAGCGGAGCCCGTGCAAAGTCTCGGGACCATCTGCATATTCAAGGGAGCAAGGTTTGAACTAAGGCCGTTGCAGAACATGCAGCACAATCAATCTTTCCAGCGGCCTGGCGTCGGTGACAGTCGAGCCGTCGTGCATTCTCGGTGGATAGCCGCTATGGCGTTCTGAACCCCCTTGGCCGTATTGATGGACTTATTCCAGATTAAACTGGACCAACAAAAATCCGCTCGTCACCAGAAGCGCCGTATGCGGAGAAACGATCTATCCCGGCACCAGTCCCGGAACATTCGAGTCTGGAAGCATACATGCCCAAATGGAAGATCTCGGCTACAGGCCCGCCAGCTGGGCAACTGCCTCCGAAAGACCTTGCGACACAAGGGATTCGCGGATAAACCACACAGTCAAATAGTGTGCTCTTGGATTGTGGTGCAGTTATTTGGAACCGGTATGAGACCAACTCGTCCGTGACCGGAAGTTACGTCACGGAAACCTGCGACAAGATTGAGCAGCTGAAGGACCACAGTTGGCCAGGCCAATTGGGAGCCACCAGAAGAAACATGGAACACTGATCGGGGCGCCACCTTGTTCAGTACTCGGCACAAGAAGCGAACAGCCAGAAAAGCGTAGCCCACGAAGTGGGTCCACTGATAAGTGAACAGCGTCTACCTTAAACTCGAGTCGGGTGTGAGCGCAAAAAATTGGTAGCTGTGGTTGTCCGCGGGCCAGCGAACAGATCCACGTCCGGAGACGAAGGTTAAACCCAACCCGGCCACCAGCGGAAAAGGCCCCTCTGTAGGCGGGGACAACAGATCGCCAATCGTGTTCTCCGTGCCTGGCAGATGGACGCCTGGAGCGTGACCTTGTTCAACATGCCAAGACAGAAGGGATCTGGCTAAGATCAAAGGCTCCTGGATCGTGCCTCCTGTCTGTTGATAAAGCGCCACTACGTGGTATTGTCCGTCACGTATGAGAACAGTCTTGTTCGGACCTGAGGTAGGAAGTGAACAAGAGCCGGCGTGCCGACTCTAGTTCCAACAGATTGATGTGCTGATCGCACCAAGCGCCCGTCCAAAATTCTGCGACTTGGGACCACAGCTTCTCGCTCACCCGTCAACAGCATCCAGTTACCACACAGGAAATGAGCGAGTCTGTGGGCGGAAAAATCGCTCCTGTGACATGTGAGAGTGGGCGCACCACCACCAAATGTGGGGACCACCGCCTGAATAAAGGGAGCGAGAGGCTAGTCTCTCCCTGGATGGGAAATGACTCAGTGGATGGAATTGTAGATCCAGCATGTAAAACCTGCACATGAGGACTACATCTGAGGCTGAGAGTATCCCAAGAATACCAGCCAGGCTCTGGCGACGCCCGATAACGAGAAGGGCGTCGGCTCCACGCCCTCCGCGGCAGGATCCGTTCCTCCGTCGGCGTGTCGACCCGTCGAGAAAATCCCAGGACTGCCCCCAGAAAAGTGGGAGTCTGAGGCGGCACTAGGTTGGACTTGGCGAGGTTAAACACCCACCCTAAGTCCTGTGCCACCCGTAGCAACCCGCGTTTGTGTGTCGCGGCGGTGGCTGCGTCTACCGCATAGCGATCAGCCCGGTCGTCCCGGTACGCAAAGATTCTGATGCCCTGCCTTACCTAAGAAGCCGCTCAAACTCGTAATCCAGGTGAAGACCCTGGGGCAGTCAGCCGAAGGATAACGCCCTGAGCGTGTCGTATCTCCCGGTGGAGCAGCCAGAAAGCGTCTGTGTTCCTCGAACATCGGCACATGGAAGATATCGTCCGTGAGGTCACCAGTGGCCCACAGGCTCCTCGTCAACTGAGAGAGGATGGAGCCAGAGTCTCCATCTTGAACTTCAGCGGTCGGATGAACCTGTTGGCGGTCTTAGATTGATTATCGGGCGCCACTTGTTACCCTTGCAGGGCCAGGACGTGGACATAACAAGGTTCCTGGGAGGTTGGGATGAGTGATGGCATTCTTTGCCAGCAACTCCCGATTTCTAACCTCAACAACTCGGTGGCAGTCGCCCTGGCGACGTGGGAGTGGGCGAAAGACCCCTCCCCTGGGGCGAGAGGCGTGAACTCAGGCAGTAACCCTGCGAATGGTTCGTACACCACTTGTCAGTGGTGATTCTCCCCAAGCCTCTGAAAGTCCTGAAGGCGCCCCCGGCCGGAACCCCGTTCAGCGGAAATTCGGGTCCAACGCCGTCCCTGGCCTCTCCCTCGGAAGAAGTACCGCTCTGCGTGCAGCCCAGAAGGGCGTCGTTTAGTCCCGCAGCCCTCTGCTGGTCCACGAGTGGACTCCTGGCGAGATGAAGGAGCTGAAGGGCCCGCGACAGTGTCACGTGACGCGTTCCGGGCGTCGCTGGCCAGCGCGCAGCCCCTGTAGCGGGGTGAAGGGTGGCGACGAGCGGGAAGAGAAGAAAGGACCGTCTTAAGCTAACGGCTTCTGAGTCTTCCGAAGATCGTCTTGGCGGCCAGCAGCGCGACAGGACATCCGCGGGTGACCAGCAAATAGGTCGGACCCTCGGTAATTAACCGCCGAAGATCCTCTGGTGGCGGCAATGAGTCCAAAGGAGGGAGAACATTCACCGGCGTCTCTCCCGGACGCTCTAGTGGAGGCTCGGTGCAGTTGAGTGCGACTGTCGGCGTCGAGCAAATCCGAGTCAGTTAACAGAGAGCAGGGTTTGTGGGGCGTCGGCGGAGATGCCTGCGCAGGGCCGAGTCTAAGCCCTCTGTTACCCATCACGGCAAAGCCTGGTATTTATAACCCCTTAAATGCGGCCGGTCGACAGCTAATGAAATCATCCCTCCGGCTGGACGCGGAGTCACGAATTTGAACCCTACCCACTGAGCCAGACACAGCTGCGGTGCGCTGCGATTAGGGAGAGGTTACCATACTCCATCCGGGATTCCAGAAGGCTGTATGGCGCCTGAAAATCAGTTGGCTGGACATGTGTAGCCTGATCAACGTCGGCTGTAGGCGTCAGTCCTTGGCGGTCTGGCCCAATGCCTAACCCTGTACACCAGGGAGGCATCAATGAAATTCTTGGCGCTGGCGAAGCAACCTTTGAATCTAAGCTGAACAGTCACGCTGAGACTGCGGGCCCGCCTCAATTAGAAAGTATTCCGTGACCTCCAGTTTGATTTCCCGTTCCAGGAAATCCAACAGCTGGGCGACCCTCCCCTTGTAAAGGGGTCCATCGGGGAGGGGTGGCGGAAAGAGGACCTCAAATCCGATATCGAAGGATCGGAGGTCAAATCCGGTGCAAGCGGCAGCATAAAAAATCGGCCTGGGAGGCGGCTGGAACCAGGGCGGTGGGAGGTCCCCGAACGAGGGGTCGTCGCCCGTATCAGACGTCCAGAAAATCGACCTCTCTCGAGGATAAGGTCGAGGGCATCCTCCTCAAGACCTCAGGGTCAGGGATGCCAAACAGCGGCAGTGGTAGCTGCCGAGGAGTGAGAGAGCCGGAGGCGTTAGCCTCCCGCTCCAGTGCCTGTGACACAAAGTTTCAAGTGTTTTCTTGAGTGTGTCCTGCGCGGGATTCTCGAAAAGGGTGGCCTGACTTTCTGTAAAGCTTCCCTATGTCTCCTCTTATACTCAAGGAGGATGAGAAGAGGAGGATGAGGACCTATGGCGTCGACTCTGTCTCTCCTTGTGTGCACTGTCGATCCCTGTCCATACCTCGGGGTCTGCCTCGTTAGGGAGACCCTAGCAGAGGAAGCGGGAGGAGAGGCCTCCGCCACAGTGTTAGGCACCACTGGGTACATGTTGGCGTGCGCCTGTTCAGTTGAGGGGCCCTTCAGAGGCGCCTCGCTGACAGTGGTGGCCCGCCTCCCGGACGGGAGGTGGGTGCACTTTAAGCCTGGGTGGCGGAGGCGGCGGGGAGACAAAGGCCTCTCGGACCGTCGCTTCTCACTTTCTCCGCGCTCTTTGAAAATCACGATGCGGTGGGTCATGCTCCGACCACGCTGCTAGATCCCAATGTCGCTACCAAAGAGTACAGGATTTGACTCGCAGCATAATCTCTACAGCGTAACATGTGAGATGTATCACGGAGGCGTAATTAAAGAAGCGTTTGCACGATCGCCATGGAGGACATCCTGGAGTGTGTAAAACATCGACACTCGGGGACCTGTCCTCCATCCATGATACTGGTGAGAATAAATCCACGGAACTCAAGCGTTCAACGTAGACAGTCTTAATTTGTTCACCCGGGCCGTGGAACTGCGTGGCTGATAGCTCACGGGACCAAGAAAAAAGAACAATGGCTGTCAATGCTATACTTCTAGCCAAGAATGTCACCTGTCACTAACCACGCTAGCTATGGTAGCTGGTGGTGTTTAACGGAGTAACCGTGCGGTATCGTTACCTTCTTCTCGGACCCGTAAAACCCAGGCAGCGGAACGTAAGGAACGTCCAATGGAACCCGTCCGCCCGTTACAGGGCAGCGGGCCGTATGGATCGGAACCGTTAGGAACCGTCTATGGAACCGTCCAACGGTACCGCCCACTACCGAACACGGGCTGCGGAACCGTATGGAACCGTCCGCGGAACGTGTCTCTCTGAAACCGTCTCTCTCGGGACCCGTCTCTCTCTGAAGACGTCTCTCTCTCCCCTACGGAACCGTTTCTCTTTCTGGAACCGTCTCTCTCTCTCTAAGGAGCACCAATCTCTCTCTCTCTGAGAACCGTCTCTCTGGAACCGTCTCTTTATACGGAACCGTCTCTTTTCTGGAACCGTCTCTCTCTCTCTGGAACCGTCTCTCTTTTTGCAGGAACCGTCTCTCTCTCTCTCTCTTTTGGAATCGTCCGCGGGAACCGCTAAACCCAGCACTTGGGCTGCGGAACCGTATGGAACCGTCCAACGGAACCGTATCTCTCTATAGAACCGTCCAACGGAACGTTAAACCAGCACTTGGGCTGCGGAACCGTATGGGAACCGTCCAAACGGAACGTACTAACCAATCGCGGGTCTCTTTTCAACTTAAGCGGCCTTTTTACGCCCCTAAGTTATCTCTCTCTCTCTCTCTTACCTTACCGCTCTGAAACAACGCCACTAAGAGCTTAATCTTCTCTTACTCTGAACTTTTTAACTCTAGGTGGCGTTCACTTGGGCGTCACCTGAAAGCCACTAACATACTAAGTTAATCATTTCTCGATAAAATTAATGAAAAGAGAAAGGCACGTATATCCATGCACACATACACAAATACGGTGGCGACTATGACCCTACGATCACGCTAAGAGAGGCGAGGCATAGCAGATAAATACAGCAAAAAGAAATTTTTAAACAGAACAAATTTCTATCTGGATTTTTTTTTTTAAACCAGAGAAAGGCATCCAACGTAAAGACTTTACCGCGCGCTGGGGTAACGTGGAAAATGCAAACCACTGAGTACTTGATGTCTGTAAAGATAAAAGAAAAGATTAGTTTCCCTTTAAATAGGCGTCGGAAGACCCCTCCCGGTCTCTCCAACGCAAAAAATCAAGCTTGAAAAATTAAAAACTTTGTCTCAAATTCATGTAAAAAAATGAAAATATTCATATGCTGGTTAATGCAAAAATAAGCTCTCTTGTAACAACTGTAGCTCCTTGGAGCTCGAACCGACTCCCAAACACCCAGCGGAGGCGTCGAGCCAATCACGTATGTGCCAAAATCAGGAAAAGAAATTGGCCCTAATCGAGAACTTGTACAGAGAAATCCTAACGTGCTAAAACGTATGCAAAGTTATAACGCTAGGTTCCTCGTGGTGGGAGGCGGGGGCAAGGGTGGAAAAACCTAAACCCTGGGTTAAGAGGTCCCCTAGACAGGCACACCTGGTGCTCTAGGACCTTAAACACACACCCAGTAGTACGCTCTCAGAACTAGCCACTAAGCATGCGAATGAGAGAGACGAAAACCCGCTATGCTAAGTACTTAGGCTACGGAAAGAGTCGTGTAATAGGTGGCAGGCTTCTCGGACCATGGCTGCCTCACCCTTATCCCGGAAGACTTGAAAAGGCGAGGCCAGATGAGAAGGGGCGTAAAACCCTCAGGTAAAAGCTGCCGAAGAAAAGATTAGAAAGGTTGATTATTAATAAAATAAAATGACCAGTTTTCAGCGATGTTAGGTGCCAACAACGCGCTGAAAAAAGTGGTAGTACAGTGGTATTAGGGAGGTTAGGGCTGGCTGGTTACTGTTTTTCTTAGGGTCGGTTAGAAGTGCGTTAGAATCAGGTCATGTGACCAGATTGCATATATTAATAGCATGGAAGGTAGTATAACTTGAAGTAAATACATATATGTATATTGATCAAGTCCATTTTTCAACTTTTACAATGAATTTAATTTGTACACATATATTGCTTATTGACTATTTTAAAGAGTTTGAACTGATAACCTTTTTATATCTGTATTTTAACAATTATTTTTATATTTTTTCTTGACTTGTATGTTTTTATTGTAAAAGCGCTTTAAAGCAATTTTATATTGGATGAGCGCTAGGGCCTATATCAATTCTGTAAAAATAAATAAATAAATGAATAAGCGGAGGAAGTTAGGAATGCAAGTATGAGCTAGATTCTCAGGTAGCCAACAGTGATGTGGGAGGGGAGAGTTGGTGTGGAAAGTCTTGAGAGTATGGTATCGGTTGGTGTTGGCTTTGCATTTCTGAGGTGAACGACGGGATATAATGCTGTGTTGATTGCTTGAGTTCCTCATCAAGGTCTTCATCAGTCAGGTAAGCTATGTCTCTAGTTCTGACCCACAGCAGGTTTAGGGAAAGGTGGGGGTGACTTATGTCAATACCAGTAGCAAGGAGTTTTTTTGGTGGAGAGGAGGTGGTGGCTTGAGTGGCCTGATGCAGTGCACCAGGAGATCACTGTGAATCTGAGGTAGAGACAGCTGAAGTGTACCGATAAGGCCTTGGAGCGCTTTTGAATGAGAAAGAGACTTTTTAAAACTTTATGGTTTTATTGGTGGCCTGTATGATTATAATTTTGGGGACTGGTGCTGAATAATGGTCAAAGGAGGTAGCAGGTGGGTCAAGGGAGAGGAGGGATGGTCAAGGTCAAGGCAGAAGCCTTAGGATTATGATAAGAAACGACCAAAGGCCCGAGCCCCGATGCAACTAAAACAAAATGCAAAAACACTATAAAAAACGCTGTACAATAACAAAAAAAGGGCAGTATGGTCAGAGGGGGAGGAAGAAAAACAAAGCGATCTCACGGAAGCAGATACCCATCCACTGAAAACCCCGGAAAATGAAGATGAAAAACAAAATGTGGTGGTAAAGTGAAAAGGTAAAGGGGTCAATGGAAAGTTGGAAAAGAGTATAGTAGAAACCCACTTCAAAGGGGCATTATAAGATGAAGTGCTTAACCACTGAACTAACCCTTTTAAAAAACTCAGAAAAAACCCAAGGATACAAACTAGACAAGCATCAATTGAACTCACTCTAAACCTTTTCATCGATGACAATATGTAGAGGATATAAAATTTTTTTTTCTATTCCCAATAATATTTTATCTAAACATCATGGTCTCAAAAGTATTTTTTATTTGTGTTATCAACAGACTGACAGATTTTTTGTCAAAATTAAAAGCAAAACCCGGGGGCGTCTCAAATGACAGACCTTTTAAGCACCGTCAGGAACATTCATGCATTATAAATAAATTTGCCTCCAATTATTGAGCCTGCCCAAAAAGTGTGTTTTTTGCACAAATTGAATAGCTGAATATCATGAGTTCTTATTTATGCTGAAAACTATTAATTTTTTTTTACTGATTTGAAATTAAAATAGTACAAATTTCCTAGTTTATATGATTCCTATTTTGATAAACAACAAAATTTCCCTGGGGTTTTTGCCATTTCAGTTCTATATCAGCATAAGACTAGAGGCTTAATTTTTTGGTGTCAAAACAGTACCACGTCCAAAATGAATGTTTCAAGATCACACAATTATAGACAGGGTTTTACTTATACAGTAACATAAATTCTTTTTCTTTGATTTTAGAGGTGCAATGACTCAGTGGGAAAAGGAGTTTTTGGGGGGGAAAAAGGTCGGTTGATTCCGGCGTACCTGCATTTTTCCTGGCAAGATACATTCTACTTGTTTTAGCCCACCCCAGCTGAAAATGAACCCCCATTGATAAGTTAACCCTATGTCCCGTCCGGGAGGCCATGTGTTTTATCTCTTCCCCAAACCGGGGATAAGAAAATGGCTCTCATGATTTAACTATTTTGATAATTGAAAAATTTTTTACAAATTTTTTTTGGAACAAAGGCATGAATACATTTTCATTCATTCAAGTACAACTCCTTTCCCTGTTACATTGGGTGAGCCCGGTTGGTGAGGGGGGAAGTTGTATTGCGGGAATCGCTCTAAAAAAGTTTCAAATGAGTACCGTGAAAAAAATGAAATAAGCGTCAAAAAAAAAATATAAAAAAAAAAACAAATTCTATTTTTTTCCCCTTTAAAAGGGGAAATTTTTAGAACAGTAATATGGATGTAAAGAAACCGAAACCCCGTCCCTATGACAACGTACAATATCCCATGTGGTATTAAATCCCCCAAAAATGTGATTTGTTTTTAAGGCGTCTTCTTTTAAACAAAATTGGTTCAAATTGGATTTACAGCTTTTTTTAAATATGCAAATTTTGTTTTAATCTTGTGATGTAGGGTTGCAGTCTCTATTTCTAATGTAAATCCATTGTTCTTTAACTCTTTCCCTTCAGTTGGAAAAAGGGAAAATAATTTAATGGGAAAAAGTGATCTTTTCCCCTAAATTTCCCGGGGAACAAAAACATTTTGGGCATTTTTTCTATCCCTTTTCAAAAATTAAAAAAAAATAAAATTTTATTACTCATAAATTAAAAACTATATACCCTTTCAAAATTCAAAAAAAAAACCATTAAACTCAGAATGTAATGCTCCTTTCGTGTGTGGCAAAAACGTCTTCCCTATCTTTTATCTCGATAAATTTGATGATTGATACTTTCCATTTAAGTTCTCATTTCAACCGGGAACTCTTTATATGCTTTTTTTCAAGTTGACACATACCATAAATTTTTAAAATTTTCAAAGAAAACTCCTAATAATCTCTTGTTTTTTAAACAATTCCCTTTTTGAATATATAACTAGAACGGTAAATACCGTCATGATTCGCATGCCCATGCAAATATCATTTTGACCTGGTAAATTATGAAAATCGCATCTCACACTAAGCCCCACATGGCATCCCATGTATCACATGGCATCTCACCCCATGTCCCACATGGCAACCCATCCCATGTCCCACATGGCATTCCACCATATCTTCGACATGGCACCCCATCCCATGTCCCACATTACATCCCATGTCCCACATGGCATTCCATCTTATGTCCCACAGGGCATCCCATCCTATGACCCACATGGCATTCCACCCTATGTCCCACATCCCATGTACCAAATGACATCCCACCTCATGTCCCACATGACATCCCATGCCTTGTCCCACATGGCATTCCACCATATTTCCTACATGGCAAACCACCATACAGTGTATCAAATGGCATTCCACCATTTGTCCCACATGGCATCCCACGCTATGACCCACATGGATCCCATCCTACATGTATGTCCCACATTAATTCAACCATATGTACCACATGACATCCCTCCCTATGTCCCACATGGCATCCCTCCCTGTGTCCCGCATCAGTGGCTTCCCACCTGATGTTCCACATAGCATCCCACCATATGTTCCACATGGTATCCCTCCTAATGTCCCAATGACATCCTACCATATGTCCCGCAAGGCATCACATCCCATGTCCCACACCCCATGACCTCCTACCCTATGTCCCACATAGCCTCCTACCCTATGTCACACATGGCATCCTACCTTATGTCACACATGGCATCCTACCTTATTTCACACATGGCATCCCAACCTATGTCACACTTTGTTACTCGTGCATCCCACCATGTCCCACATGGCATTCTACCCTGTTCCACATGGCATCCCACCCCATGTCCCACATGGCATCCCACCCCATGTCCCACATGGCATCCCACCCCATGTCCCACATGGCATCCCATTTCATGTCCCACATGGCATTCTACCCTGTTCCACATGGCATCCCACTCCATGTCCCACATGGCATTCCATTCCATGTCTCACATGACATCCCACCCCATGTCCCACTTGACATCCCATAGGCTCCATAAGAAGTCTCATCCTAGCTATTACAGTCCCTGATTGAGCACACTATGTATGAAAGTGTCACTTCATATAATAACTTATATGCAAATGACTTGTTGAAATGGGGTGGGCACCATGTCCCACATGACATCCCATATCCCACATGACATTCCATCCCATGGCAATCCACCCTATGTCCTGCATGGCATTCCACCACATATCCTACGTGGCATTCCACCCTGTTCCACATGCATTCAACCCCATGTCCCACATGGGGTGGAATGCATGGCATCCCACCTTATGTCTGACATGACATTCCATAAGCCCCATAAGAAGTCTCATCCTAGCTATCACAGTCTCTGATTGAGCATACTATGTATGAAAGTGTCAGTTCATATAATAACTTATATGCAAATAAGTTGTTGAATAAGAAAAAAAGGTGGAGTCAAATAATTATGCCTGATATAGCCCTTGGTATATACAACACGGTAAATATTAAATCATATGTCCTTCATGGCCCCCATCCATGTCCCACATGGCATCTCTCCCTATGTTTATATGCAATCACATCCTGTCACACTTCCTGACAAAGCGTATTAAATAAAAAAGTCTGGTCAGGTCATAATACTGTAGCAACTTTATGCAAATGAGCACAATAATAAAGGTTGAGTTTAAAAAATCATGCCTGATACAACTGTTGGTGCTTAAATATTTTTTTTATATTTTAAGGACTTTAAATCTCAAGTACTACAAGAGAGACTTGAAGATCTGTGAAGAAAATTGGAAAATTATATCATTTTACAGTTATCTTCTAAGAAAATATCAAATGTATTGTAGACTTTTTAAGGATACTAGTCATCAATCCTATCTTAAGTATCTCTGAACAACTTTAATATTTTATATCCATGTTTCATTGCATATCATAAAATAAATTCTTCCAGGATATTTATTCATAAACACCCACCATGCAGATCAAAACAAATGTTGACAACATTAGCATTTGTTAATAATGAACAACATCATCAAAGCAAGTATGATGCAATAACGATTGCTCATTTATCCTATTTCAATAATTTGTCAACAAGCCCCATCTACTATTAGCATTTTGACATCACTACCATATAGATAAATCGATATATGTTTATGATGTTTCATCATTTAGCACTTTCACGTTTAGCCACACCAACCATGCATATTAAGACACTTTTGATAACAAAAGCATGTACAATAAACAACAAAATTTAAACCATGCCCAATAGGGCGCAAAATGGAAATATAGTTGCTCATTTATCACTTTTCCAATTTTCACTTTAAGCCGCCCACTTCTTAATATGCAAGAAATCACCACCACAAACAATAGGCCATATATGCAGACACGGCTATCTGTGTACCTATAATATTTACTCCAATTTACGTTCTTGAGATACCTATTTAAAGCTTTTTCCAGCAAAATCATATTAAACCCGCCCACTATGCCTATTAATGAAATTCAGCGTGTTTACATCATGAACATGTCACACCCTAACATCATAATAAAACCAAATATGAAAGAAAACAGACATGTGGTTCTTAAAATACACATTCAAGGTTTTAACATTAAGCCCCGCCTTCTCATTAATATGATGCGTCCCCCTCAAACAATAGGTCACTTTTTACAGACCATGGTATCAGTACCACCAATGACATGAATCCAGTGTACCATTCTTGATATTCGCGACGGTTGGCCGTCAACACACACACCCCCACCCCACATGCATATCTTCCCACACACCCCATCATGCCCCAAGGTTCTGATGCTTACATCGGCCCAAAAAAGGGATTAGTTTATTTATCGATAATATCTTATAAATATAATTGCCCTTGCACCATGTTGGTCCGTACATCTATCCCCTATCCATATCCCCTAACCTAATTTTGTGGATCTTCCTTCATGCTGGGCTTAAATTTATGAGACTGTGTTGTAGTACTTCAGAGCTAAATTTCGTGATCGGGGGCGAGAGGTAAAGAGTATATAAAATAAGCGTTTATTGCACAGATCTGTTTAAATGAAATGTACTGTACCTTACACAGTTGAAAGGAATATCTTTTTTGAACTTACATCTGTACATAGGCTTAGAATTATCTCGGCTAAAAAGGAATAAGATATCAAGATGTGGCTTTCACCAATTTGTTACTTCACTTGTTCTTTATCATATATGTATGAATATTCAGGAATATTCCATTAATTATGTTTTTTTTTTTTTAAATACCTCGATCCTTAACACATGATGGATGGAAATTGCTGCAGTCCCCTAAACTTCAATATAAACACATAGAATATGAACATAAATAAAGAACCCCAAAGCTTCCACGGAGAACCGTAATTCCTGTGGTTCCATGGAGAACCTATATCTCGTTCTCCAAGTTGAAGAACCATATTGAGTTCCAAATATTGACAAACTATAGAACCCTAATAGGTTTCACGGAGAACCTTTGGGTTCAGGGAGTTTGGGTCTTATGGGGCCCCTATCTACGGGTTCCTTGAAAACCATATTGGGTTCCAAATCGTGACAAACTATAGAACCCTTAAAAGGTTCCAGGAGAACCTTGGATTGGGAGTTTAAAGTTCCATGGGAACCCATATCACATTCCTTGAAGGCCATATTGGGTTCCAAATCGTGACAAACTATAGAACCCAAAAAGGTTCCCGAAGAACCTTGGATAGGGAGTTTTGAGGTTCATGGGGAACCCATATCTCGGTTCCTTTAATAACCATATTGGGTTTAAATCGTGACTAACTATAGAACTTAAAAAGGGTTTCCCTGGAGAACCTTGGATTTGGGAAGTTTGAGGTTCCATGGGAACCCTACCCCGTTCCTTTAAGAACCATATTGGATTCAAATCGTGACAAGCTATAGAACCTTAAAGGTTCCAAGTAGAACCTTTTTCTAAAGTGTAACTTGGTCCAAAATGCGGTGTTTGATCCCAAGTTGTAGATATTGATCCAAACTTAATGGGTTTTTCATGCCCAAAATTGGGCCCCTTTCATCACGACATTTGGTACATTTCTACGCAAACCCTCATTCTTTACAAAACTGTGCATTCGTCGCGTATAAACCATTCGATACGGGCGTCACGTGAGCCTCAGAAGATTTACCAAATCCAAAATTAAGATTACTCTCACCGGCCGAACGGAGAATCTGAATCTGAAGCGTTAATCGGCAAAAATCCTTCAAGGGGCATGAGCGCCAACGGCGTAAAAAGTATGAGTAAAAAATAATATAAAAAAACTAGTTAGCAAACAGGGGTTAAATTTTGT
>JAIGNY010000689.1:0-32500 GCA_020152595.1 Chiridota heheva
AACTGAGCTTCATTCTGCCTGTAAGAAATTTTGAAAGTACGCCATCACTTGCCTCTTCGAAATGGCCACAATCGGTTTGTAACTATGTTGAACTTCACCTCTGTTGATACATTTTATTCACTTTATTTTCTGATTTGTACTCCTTTTGGCACGATTAATTTTGCTCATCAATTAATTTTTCAGTCAGTTTTGTGTACATAGCAGGGTCAACTCTTTTGATTGTATTTTTTGGCAGTTTTACAGTTTTTAAATGAGTTTTGACTGAAGCCTAATGTTAAATCACACTATGTATTTAATATTTCCAATCAATTTATATTTGACTTTACGATTGTCATCACACACAAAAAAACCACATAAACTAATGTTTATTAAAGGAGTGGGGGGGGGGGCGTTTGTTAGGGAATATACGGTATGAAGAAAGACAAACACTTTGAAATTTGTAGCATGGATATGTTAGCAATTGCAATTTGTTTTCTGAAATGGATGATGGAAAAGAAATATATGAGATGGCAAAATAAACACATTGGTACTCATATTCATAACTGCTGAGCTCATCTTTAACTAATTTTATACTTCATCAAATCTAATTAATTTATTCTTCAGCAGATAAGATTTGTATACTCTGTCCTTTTTTGCGTTTTACATTATCAGGCATGTCAAATAGATTGCAGGAATGTGCAAGCCATTTTACTGAAAGGCAGTGCATTAAAGGAATTAAACAAAACAGTGGAAGCCACTCTACATTTCAGAGAAGCTGTTCGGCAAGCACCTCATAGATACGAAGCCCATCAGGGTAAGTTACAACAATGAAATCGAAACCTTCACCAAAATGTTTTCACATATTCATGGTTCTGATGAGTATCAGGGACCTATGTAGTCATGATGGCATGTGTGTGTATGTGACAGCCAGCTCTTAAACGTGATATCTCAAGAACTATGAGCTGGATTCAAGTTATATGTGGTACACAGATAGCCCACGGTCCGTAGATGTCCACTATTGTTTTTGATGGTGATGTCATACATATTAATGAGTAGGCGGGGCTTAATGTACTAATCTTGAAATGTTTATATTCTAACAACCGCATGTTTGTATTGTTTCATATGTGGTATATTTATGATGTTAGCTGGTGTGTAAGTGTACATGATGTAAAAACATTGAATTTCATTAATTTGCATAGTGGGCGGGGGTTAATATGATTTTGCTGAAAAGAGCTTGTAAGCATGGTATCTCAAGACCTGTTAACTTGATTCATGTCATATTTGGTATACAGATAGCCCATGCCCTATAGATGTGCCCTATTGTTTCGATGGTCATGTCATGGATATTAATTAGTAGGCGGGGCTAAATGTAAAAGTCTTGAAATGTCCATATTTTAACAACTACATGTCTGTTGTGTTTTATATTTGAAATAGTTATAATGTTAGCTGGTGTGTACATGTTTGTAATGTGAAAACTTGAATTTCATTAATATGCAAAGTGGGCGGGTCTTTATGATTTTGCTGAAAAGAGCTTGCAAGCATGGTATCTTAAGAACAGTAAACTAGATCATGTCATATTTGGTACATAGCCCATGGTCTGTAGATGTGCCCTATTGTTTTTGGTGGTGATATCACGCATATTAATGAGTAGGCAGAGCCTAATACAAAAATCTTGAAATGCAGATTATTTTGTCAATCACATGTTTGTTATGTTTTATATTTATTACAATAATGATGTTAGCTAGTGTGTATGTGTTCATTGTAGAAAAACAATGACTCCCAATAATATGCATAGTGCGCGAGGCTTAATAAGATTTTGTAAACAAAAAGCTTGTACACACGATATCTCAAAAACTACTGTTTGAACTGGATTAATGACATGTGTGGTACACAGATAGATCATGGTATGCAGATGTGTTTTTGGTAGTGATTTCAGGCATAATAATAAGTGGGCGTGGCTGAAGTGAAATTTTTTAAAAAGTGATAAATGAACAAGTGTACAGTATGTCCGTTTTGTGTCATTTTGGGTATGATAATATTGTTTGTTATTGTGTATATGCTTATGTTGTCAACAAATGTCATTAATATGCATGGTGGGCATGGTTTAATATGAAAGTGCTGAAGGAGGTAATCACCATATTGTATCTATGAACGTTATATCTGTTACGGACCAAAAATAGAAAAGTAACAGAAGAATGCCAAAAGATAAAATCAAGATAAAAACAAGATCAGTGACTTGTAAATTGTATCTGGTGCATTCAAAATTTCAAAGACTTCTTTCGATAAACAATATATGATATACTCTTAAAGAAGCCCTCATCAAACAAACAAACATAAAGATAGCTTACTTAAATATTCTAACTTGATACTGTAATAGTGAAGATGATGAGCTATCTGTTTGGTCTCTCTTTGGGCGTCGGTTGGTATTTAGGTAAGTCCTTTATTATTCCAAGATATTAATAATCTAGTTTCGCGACAATAATAACATTGATGAATGCGATGATTTCTCTCAAAGTTTTAAGTCTATCAGAGATTATGATTTATAACAGCTGTAAGATCCACTTTTTATGATATATATCGGCAGACAGTTTAAGGAAAAGACTTTCTCTAATTTTATTCCTCTAGGCAGCAGTCAAATTCAAGTTGACTTTAATAAATATCCTTACACTGAATGAAGGCACGCAATTCTTGATGTAAGACAATAAGACACAATTAATTATAAATTGATGAAACCTTGAAATTTGTTTTGAAAACAGCTGCTTATGTAGATAATATGCAAATTCTATTTTAAGAAATAAGTGTAGCAGGGTGCATTCCTCTGATTAGGGTTTCAATTTTAGAATACATTGTCATAATGTTCCAAATCGTGAAGATTGGATCAGCAGGTCACTGTATTGGATCATCATATAATTTTTTTGAATCATAGTGTTATTGCGCAATCTTCGTCACCCTCTGGAATATCGTTGCTATGTTGTGAAAGGGCGCATGTAGCAATATCGGATTTGTGCCATATGTCGTACACAGATGGGTCATTGTCTGTACATATATTCTTATGTTGTGGTAGTAATGTCATGAATAATAATGAGTAGGTGGGGCTTACTGACAAATTTTTGAAAAAAGATAAATGAGCTACCATTTTTCATCATACCAGCTATGATAATGTTGTTGATTATTGTGCAAATGCTAATGTTTGTCAACATTCTTATTGATCTGCATGGTGGGTATGGCTTATGAATAAATATCCTGGCTCAAATATTTCATGATATGCAGTGACATGACAGTTGATACAAATTTTGCAAATCAATCAGCTTATGAAAATAAAAGCATCAGAACCACAACACTTTTTGGTTCTGGATTAATTTACTGACTGAAAACATTTTTGTAACCATTTTTAAAAAGTGTAATTACTCATTGTGGAATAAATTTGCAAAATAATTAGAAATTTTATTGAAATCGGAGAATGTTTATGAAAGGTAAATCCTTGATATCACTGGCTGCTAATTTTTTGTTTCATGTAATTGTATCTTGCGACAGCTTTGAAACTCAATAGCTATTTAAAAAAAAAAAAAGTTGCTTTTAAGGAGTAGTTTCTCGTAATCATTTTTTCTTCTTTCTGTATCATGTTTCTCTTATATTCCCATTACTTATAAATAAAAGCATTTGCCTACAAATCTATCCAGTCTACTAACTGTGGTGTAGCGGTTATTATACATGTCTACAGACCACGAGGCCCTGGGTTCAAGACTGGGTTGGGTAGACACGCCAGTGCACCACAACTGGTTATCAAAGGTCATTGACATTGACTTGGTTGCCGATGTTATGTCTGTCCGTACGTCGTACCTGTGCTCTCGTCCGGGTCGTATTGAGCGTTTCGTGATAGCATTGTTACTATCATAACCGAATACGCAGGCGACGACCCGGTCATTGTAATTGTGTGTTCACTCGTCGTTGGTGACAAATCTATCCTGTCAAATTGAAATAGGTGGTCATTGAATTCTCATGCACATGTAGAAATATGCATTGGTAGAAATTGTACTGTTATTGCTTTTCTTTTACCATGGTTGTTCCCCTGTGTAATATCAAAGAAGTCCTGTGTCAGCTTAACCAGTCATATGAAATACTAGTTTGACCTTGACAATTTTGTATATTTATGAATAATAGAAAGTAAAAATTCTTCCTTTTCAAGGTTTGGTGGAGTGTTATGTGCAAGCAAACAGAATTCGAGAGGCCATCTCAACCTTCACCAATACATGCAAAGTGTTAGGATACACACCAAGGACACTGACCACTCTTGCTTCTCTGCTAGCCAAGGATAGACTGTCCTTAGAAAAGGTGAGGCCTTCAAATATTTTTGTGATGTATTCAATTTCTTTAAGCTAGAAACTTTTTGTTCAGCCATTGATCCCTAAGTGCTTTATTTCAATGGCGCGAGTGTGGTGTCTGTTGTGTGTCATGATATTTCAAAATATGAATTACTATATAGTAAGGTACTGTTATAAACATGGTGAACTACTATATAGTAAGGTACTGTTATAAACATGGTGAATTACTATATAGTAAGGTACTGTCATAAACAGTAGTGAGAATTGCATTGGTTTTCTTTGATTGAATTGCTTGATTGATATATGCTGCATTGAGAGTCTCTGAATAGTGACGCTGTAAAATTTGCTGTATTCAAGAAATCAGAAATGTTATTAACTTACGATATGTGTTATTAACTTACGATATGTGTTATTAACTTACGATATGTGTTATTAACTTACGATATGTGTTATTAACTTACGATATGTGTTATTAACTTAAGATATGTGTTATTAACTTACGATATGTGTTAGGAACTTACGGTATGAGTTAGGAACTTACGGTATGTGTTAGGAATTTACGGTATGTGTTAGGAACTTACGGTATGTGTTAGGAACTTACGGTATGTGTTAGGAACTTACGGTATGTGTTAGGAACTTACGGTATGTGTTAGGATCTTACGGTATGTGTTAGGAACTTACGGTATATGTTAGGAACTTACGGTATGTGTTAGAAACTCACGGTATGTGTTAGAAACTTACGATATGTGTTAGAAACTTACGGTATGTGTTAGAAACTTACGATATGTGTTAGGAACTTACTATATGTGTTTTATTTTAGGTTGCACATTTTATGATTCAAATGGAAATATCATATGTTTTGATTGTATGCACAGGCAAAGTCATTGCTGGAGAAGGCACTAGCTCAGGACCAAACTTACCTGGAAGCTGTTTACTTGCTTGCTGATGTTTACACAGAGCAGGATAAAACTTCTCAAGCCATGGACTTGTAAGTGAATGGTCTAAAAACATATTTAAGGGAGCTGTGGGTATTAAGCAAAAGAAAGACTTTATTTTCTCTGTAGTTTTATGAACTTATATTACTTACACGAAGCAGTGATGAATGCTTGGTTTTCTAATCTTATCGCTCATACAGCGTTATTCTGCTGATTGTCTAAAAATAATAATCTACACATGTATGGGTGAAGGAGATACTGAATAGACCAGATACGTTTTTTTCAAGTTTCTTACATAACATGTAACTCTGAAATAGACAAAATCAGTCCCAGTTATATTACAAGAAGTGAAATGAAAGAGGCATTGATGAAGTTAAAGAATATCAAAGCTGCAGGCAAGGATGATATCACTGCTGAGTTGTTAAAAGCTGATATATGCACATCAGTATTATGGCTTGAAGAGCTGTTCAGAATTGTATGGGGAAAAGGAAGTTATACCAAAATCATGGAATCAAAGACTGATAGCAAAAATATCTAAGAAAGTCAATACTACTGTATGCGATAACTGGCGCGGAATAACCTTAACATCCATACGAAGCAAAGTATGTGGAACAGTTTTAATAGACAGAATTAGAAACGGTGTTGACAGTAAGATGAGAGATGAACAGGCTGTATTTAGAAGAGGAAGGAGTACCACCGAGTAAATTTTCATCCTGCGCAACATTCTAGAACAGGTGGCTGAATGGCAGTCAGCCATATATATCGCCTTTGCTGACTTTGAGAAGGCGTTTGACTCAGTGCACAGAGAAAGCCTCTGGAAAATAATGGCAGCCTATGGTATTCCACAAAAGATAATGTTTTAATAAAGCGTTATATGAAGACAGTGAATGTGCAGTTATAGATGGTGGTGTAGAATCTGAATGGTTTCAAGTCACAAGTGGTGTAAAGCAAGGTCATGTAATGTCAGGGTTTCTTTTTCTGATGGTGGTAGACTGGGTGATGAGGAAAATGACTGATGATAACAGAAATGGAATTAGATGAAAGTTTACGTCAACCCATGACGACTTATATTTTGCTGATGATATCGCTCTACTTTCATCTACATATCAACGCATGCAAACCAAAGTGACCAGGCTCAATCAGTATGCTGCACAAACTGAGTTAAGAATTGATAAGGATAAGACAGAGCTCATGAAAGTTAACAGCAAATGTTCAAACAAAGTTTATATCGATAACCAACAACTAAATGAAGTAAACAAGTTTAGATACCTTGATGCAACAGTAAGCTTACAAGGTGGTGGTGAGGAAGATATACAAATCAGAATCTCTAAAGCAAGAGTAGCATTTATGAAGTTAAATAAGATATGGAACTCAAGCACATTTTCAATATATACAAAAATACGACTGTTTAACTCTATTGTTATGTCTGTACTCTTGTATGGTTGCGAGACATGGAGAGTTAATGTAGCAGATAATAGAGAGGTGGATACAATTATGTTCAAATGCTGCAGCAGAATTTTGAAGATCAGATGGCCATATGTAATATCTAACGATGAAATACTGAGGATCACTAAACATGACAAAATCAGCACTGAAGTATAAAGAAGGTGGGAGGTGGATTGGTCATGTGATGGGCATGAGCACTATTAAGCACTGTGTGTCAACTATGACATGGAAACCAGGCGGGGAGAAGGAAAGTTGGTTATCCTAGAATGACCTGGAGAAGGACAGTTGAGAAGGAGAGGAAAGTGATGGGATGGAGCTCATGGACAGAAGCCAGACAAGTTGCAAATAACAGAATCCAGTGGAGAGAGTGCACTGCAGCCCTATGGGCCAGGAGGCCTGAAGAGACTAGGTGAGGTTAGGTATGGGCAAAGAAGAAGTCCACATAGCGTGAACTGGTGTTGTGTCCAAAAGGAGGGCTACGTCTAACTATAATTTGGTCATATTTTAAGTGGGTTTGCTGGCCCAAGGGCACCATATTGCATATTCATAGCCAGCTATAATTCTCGTAAATACCCTCACTACTCAAGTGGGTGGACACAATTGCTATTAGGAAAAGTTTAGTTAAGTTTTGTTCACCCTTCTAGGTGTATCCCAGGAAAAAGCACTTTTGACTTGTTTTCAGTCTGGACCCAAGGAATTTGCCAGGATGGGAAGTAGATGAACATGGGATTAACACCCTGTTCTTTTCAAGAAGTGTTTAGAGAGCTAGGCAGGTGGTGAATCTCCTACCATCTGGACTGACGGATTTACATCCCCTCCAACCAACATACCAAGCATTGGCCACTTTTCCCAAAGTTCGGGTAGGGGAGAAGGTGTCACATACCTTTGCATGTTGCATATCTGTGAAAAAATTGCTAGTTAAATTGCCATTGGACTCTAACCTGAAACCTCCAGCATTTATGTCGTAATTGTGTGCACAAAAAGTGTCATCGTGCACAAAAAGTGTCATCAAGTATCAGTTTACCTCAGCTCCTGGGAATGTTGCAAAGATATAATGGATTAAACCTTATGCTTAATCATTCATTCAGTTATTCAACAAAAGCAAAAATAGAAAATCCTAATCTTGGTCGATGAGTGAAGCTAACATGTATTTTCTTAAAGCCACCAAAATAGTGATTGCTGATTTTCATGGCCTGTATGGTTATAAAGTCAGCCCAAATTTCCACATTTCGTGTTGGGATGACATCAGTTTCTCCCCATGACTTAATATTACCTAAAATACAAAAAAGTTGAATAACCAATTTAGAACAGAAAAGATATGAAGCAACAGTTTTTGAAATTGTAACTTTTACAATTCCTTTTTATTGGAGTCAATGGGGAAAATCACGATATTGGGGACTTTCGTCAACACAGCAGTCAATGGGAGCTCAGAATTCTCTGTTTATACTTCTGTGGTAATTACCTCAGTCATTGAAGTTGGACAGAGGTTATTTTATGTTTTCGCCTGCGTTTGTTTGTTTGTTTGTTTGTTTGCTATCAACATATCTCAAGAACTGATAATTAGATTTGGATTAAATTTTGTATGGTTTTTTTTACTGTTAAGGAAGAAGTGAATAAATTTTGAGACATAATTGAACAGGGGGAGGGTCCAAATGGAGGGGTGGGGATGTTTTAGGGTGAGTTTGAAGTGATTTAAATTTGGGACGTATTGGCACAAGGGAAGGGCAGAAATCAAGGGGTGGGGATGTTGATGGTAAGGTCTGTCAAGACATAGTTAAAACTTTCCGATGGAATGTGGTAAACAATGAATTTATACTATGAAAAGAAATCCAACAATCAATCTTCTGGACTCAAAGAAAATTAAATCAAATAACAACAATCTGTTTCTGCCATGAATGGAAAATGATGGAATGTGAATCTTAACTGAAAGGAACTTGAACGAAGTATGCTTAGCCTGAATGAAATGAAAAACAGTGAAATGACCTTGGAAGAAATCAGTCAGAAGATAATCTTCCAAGTGTTCAGAATGTAAATCTTCATTACAGATCAAAACTTGGGGATGAATCTTGGTTGGCCTAGGTTTTCTGAGGTAGATTATATTGGGTATGGGGATTGATTGAACTTTTAAAATTATTCTAGGTGACATGTTGGTATTGCAGCGGGGGTGGAGGTATGCGCTCTACAGAGTGCTGATATTCTAGTTACTTAGATGTTTTATAGCAGTATATCATGTCATGTCAGTTTACCAAGTTTGTAGTTACTTCATTTTTCATTGATGACAGATTGAAGAAGCACATGGAGCATCAGAGCACCAGCAAACTCCATCAGAAGCTGGGAGATCTGATGATGAAAACCCAGGATATACAAGGTGCCCTGGATCAGTATGGGATAGCTATAAGGTAAAGGGAATCATGCATTTTTGTAATGTCAATCTATCGAGTTCTCGATTAATCCTCTTTGCAATGTGTAAAGGAAAGCAGCTAACTCTTGAAGTAGGCTTTCCTAACCTAGCCATACTCCATAAATGTCTGTTGATAATAATGCTTCGAAAGTCATCACTGGCCAAATCTGAAGAATAAAATGTATAAGTTTTTTGGGTTCTGTTACTGTATTTTCAGTATTTTATCACCTATGAAAATATTTTATCAGTTGTAAGTTGAAACCAGTTATTAAAGTGTGTTTACAAATTTTGATGACATTTCTAGCCACTATTTCATGTCGTCTGTGAACTGCCATTATCTCTGTGGGAACATTTTGAGATTTGCTAACAATTTGCACCAATATTGAAGAGACAATAGACCAAATCGGCTTTGTTTGTTTACGTGTGTCATGTGACCTGAATTGGGTGTTTGTACTCGATCTGTCTAGATATACTGTGTGACTGTTCTGGGTTGTTTACGCACGAATGTTTATTGTAGTTTTATCAACTGAGTTTGTTACTTTCGTTTGGATTTTTGAGAAGTGCCTAAATACTCAGAAACGGGAAAGTTTGATCTTACAGACATTTACTAGGTTTATAATTATCATAGTTGGAGGAGTAGGGTGAGTTTTAGTTGGATTGCAAATTGTCGTTAATGTGTCAAAATACCAATAGTAGTTGCGCGAAAATTCAGTTCCTGGCAAATGTTTTGATGATAATATTCATTATTTGTTTACTCACCTGAATCCCACCCACCTTATGAATTATAGCGCATTTTAGAACGGGGCCAAGCAGTCTTCTTTGACTTGTGAACAGCCCCTTAACTTTTTTGAATAAATTTCTGATCAATTACAGATTTGAACCCACTTTACAAATTCATGCAACTGCTTGTTCCAGAGGCAAGGTTATTACCCATTGTCTAAATATGTAGGCTTTATTTCTTACATCTAGCCTGTATTTCTGCTTGAAGATTCATAAATGATTACATCTGGTGTGTGGATTTTCCATAAATTGTGGAAAAATAATCTTGCTCAATAATATTATCAAAGCCTTTCAAGCTCCATTTGCATATTAAAACCTTCTCTTCAGTTAGGTCAGAGTGAAGTGCTTTCAGCTCAGAGAGTCAAGTAGCGCAGTCAATAGAGACTGTCTTGGCTTAGACCAGAAGTCTTTTAGTAACCAGTGGCGGCACTATGGATTTCCCCCCCCCACGAGGTCGATTTTCCCCCCACTGTCCCGCAGAAAATTAAGTAAAGTGACATATTTTGTTCGATTTATAGGCTTCCTCCCCCACATGAGACACATTTTCCCCTCACTTGCCCCCTCTCCCCTCCCCATGACCAAAATTCTAGTACCGCCAATGTTAATAGCAGAAATGCAGATTGATACACCGACTTCTCATTTGGCTGTTGAGAGAATGCACCAATGTTCCATCTATTTCTGTTCAGGGTTGAACGTCTTGGGAATTTGGATAAAATATGTAGGGATACGACCGTGTACTGATTATCGTGTACACGATCGAAAATATTGATTACCGTTTACAAAATTAATACATCGTTTACACAGAAAAATCACCCAGAAGGTGCCCTTATCAGTTTTCCAAACAAGCGTACATTGGACTTCATTTTGAAAAACAACAAGGCATTCTCCGCATCTGCCAACGTTTATTTGTCCTGCTTATAATTTAGTGGCGCTTCTTTGAAATGGCTGAATGGGGCCTTGGGTAAACTTGTAACGATTTAGGCCCAGCCCCGTCATGCCCTTGTCATAGACTCATATCAGCATATAGGCAGTGGAAGATATTTCATATTGGGGGGAGGGCAAACTTCTAACTCATAGTCCCACAAGAAATTTCATAGCAAAAACTATACCACCCCCGCCACTCCCCATGCACAAAATTCTATATTGCCAATGTATTACCTTACATTAGAGCCTATGTTTGTGTACACAGATTCTCAAAACCACCGTCATGGTTTGGGCTGGGTTGAAAAATTTTCATATATTTTAATCCTCCAGTTTCTTGGATATGGCACTTTCTCCCCCTAAGCTAATATAACCCCAAATCAGACACTTTCTTTTCTTATTATTGGGGGCCAGCCCCCCCTCCCCCATCCCCAGAAAATTATTGTGCCATCACTGGAGGTTCTGCCCCTTGCCTCTAGTTCCTTCCGACATTCCTGACAATATTAGATACCATAGACAAGTGTGTTCGAAAGCGTTCAATGTTGACATCATTTAAATAAAGTTGCTGTACTTATGACGGGGTAGTTACGGCCCATTCGTTGGCAGCAGTGTATGATGGTATATCATCTTTAAGATTATAAATAAGGTTTCTTGGTTAAAGCGTTGATTCAACTCAGCAAAAACTAGATCCAAGACATGGAAAAATTGCTGTCTGAGGTATTCTTCGGCGGAGGATGAACTTGAAGTGATTTCTGCAGAGGCAGCGGAGAAGTGATTTCTGCAGAGGCGGCAGAAGATGTTTGAATCTGGTGGGATACAGGGGGTACAGGATCTAAGGGGCACTTTCCACTCATATTTTTCAATGTTTGAAAGGGCATGGTACCATCTTTTCCATCTGAAAAAGAGCAATTTTCCCTCAGAAAAAGGGCACTTTTCCTCTCTGAAAAAGGGCACTTTTCCTCTCTGAAAAAGGGTACTGTACTTTTTAAACTTTTGAGAAAAGTTGTGGGGGGAGGGAACGTGCACCCTCTTCCCCCCATTTCCACCGCCTATGGATATCTGTATCAATTAGATTGATTGCTTTTTTGTAAAACCTTTTTATTTGTGTCATGTATGTTTGCAGGTCTGTGGTTATCTGAATAAGAATTAATGTAATTTGTTCCAGTAATTTGATTTTCTTATTCGAAAAATTATAATGTGTCTAAATGATACATTTGTAAGTTCAAAGCTGTCAGGCCAAATACTTACTTTTGAAAAGTTGGGGCACAACGTCATCTCCGTAGCTAGGAAGTGATCAGTTGCGCTAATTTTCTAACTAGTTCTATGAATATATTTTCAAAATGTAAACACCCAATTCATGTCACGTGACACGCGATGCCGATTTGGTCTTTGGGATGGGACAATGAGTTTTATGCAATATTGTAGAGCCATCTTAATTAAGAATTGAGATACAGATTAAAATGTGTTTCAAAGTTTAGATACTAGTTCTCATTTTCTTTACATAGTCTGGATCCTTCAAACAAGAGAGCTGTTCAGGGTCTTCAGAGAGCAGAGAATTCATCGGACATGCCGGATGGTGTGGAGGACGAGATGGAGGTCATTGAAGAGACAAGTGAGGAGGCGGAATTCGACCAGAGTGATCAGGATGGAGAGTGGGTGGAAAATGAACCAGAGGTCTGCATGAAACACTACTTCCCTTTACTCTTCAGTAATTGTTTAATTTACTTTCTGAACAATCTACTTCTGAAAAAATTAGGTAGAATTTCTTTAGGGGTATCTTTCAACACCTACAGTATTAAATTCATAATTTGAAGCTTTACGATTTTGTCAACTTTGGGAGGCATACATGTAAGTGATCTAAAGCCTTTTTGAGAAACTTTGCTACATGTTGAGTATGAATGAATTGAGATGTTACAAACTTTGTAATCTGCATTTTTCATTAAACACCATCTTTATCTCTTTCCACAGTGGTTGACATGATATATGCTGCATGCCACACATGAAGGAAGATACGACCTCATCCACACTGGAATGATGCCTTGCTGGTTTCATCACAACCATGGCATATGTCAAGGCTTAGAACATTCCTAAAGGAAAGTATTGCTGAAACGTGCCATTGGATTTTTCAGATCTTACAATTTATGCAGAAAGTTTTTACCAGTATAAAGGTGTATTTCAACTTGGAAGTAGACATCACCCTGGAGCAAGAGTGATGAAGTGTGTTCTTATTGAAAAGGAATGATTATTTCATCAAGCAATGTCTTTTTTCCCCCATCATATTACAGACATTCCAAGAAGTAAAATTAAGAATGCTCTTGTAAGCAAAGCAAATGTTCTTAACTCTCTGTACTTTGATATCACTTTATTTGTGTATCTACTACCTATGATACCTATGATGTTCCCTGGCTTAGATTATCCTGAAATATTACAGATGGGAAAAATGTAAGAGCAATGAGATTAACACAAAATAGAATAAATTTACTGGCAGTGTTGTAAATATATTGAGGTATAGTCCCTCAGATTATGCACAGTAATTTATAATGATACAAAAAAATTCCCAGCATTTAGATGCATTATTCACCAAAGTACCATAGCGCCTACAACAATCAATTGTCCACACATGCCGGAAATGAACCCAAGTACAGTATCATAGCGCTTACAACAATCAATTGTCCACACATGCCGGAAGTGAACCAAGGTACCATAGCGCTTACAACAATCAATTGTCCACACATGCCGGAACTGAAGCTAAGTATCACAGCACTTACAACAATCAATTGTCCACACATGCCGGAACTGAAGCTAAGTATCACAGCACTTACAACAATCAATTGTCCACACATGCCGGAAGTGAACCAAGGTACCATAGCGCTTACAACAATCAATTGTCCACACATGCCGGAACTGAAGCTAAGTATCACAGCACTTACAACAATCAATTGTCCACACATGCCGGAAATGAAGCTAAGTATCACAGCGCTTACAACAATCAATTGTCCACACATGCCGGAACTGAAGCTAAGTATCACAGCACTTACAACAATCAATTGTCCACACATGCCGGAACTGAAGCTAAGTATCACATCACTTACAACAATCAATTGTCCACACATGCCGGAACTGAAGCTAAGTATCACAGCACTTACAACAATCAATTGTCCACACATGCTGGAACTGAAGCTAAGTATCATAGCGCTTACAGCAATCAATTGTCCACACATGCCGGAACTGAAGCTAAGTATCATAGCGCTTACAGCAATCAATTGTCCACACATGCCGGAACTGAAGCTAAGTACAGTATCACAGCACTTACAACAATCAATTGTCCACACATGTCGGAAATGAACCCAAGTACGGTATCATAGCGCTTACAACAATCAATTGTCCACACATGTCGGAAATGAACTTAAGTATTATAGCACTAACAGCAATCAATTGTCCACACATGCCGGAAATGAACCTAAGTACAGTATCATAGCGCTTACAACAATCAATTGTCCACACATGCCGGAACTGAAGCTAAGTATCACAGCACTTACAACAATCAATTGTCCACACATGTCGGAAATGAACTTAAGTATTATAGCACTAACAGCAATCAATTGTCCACACATGCCGGAAATGAACCCAAGTACAGTATCACAGCACTTACAACAATCAATTGTCCACACATGTCGGAAATGAACCCAAGTACGGTATCATAGCGCTTACAGCAATCAATTGTCCACACATGCCGGAACTGAAGCTAAGTATCACAGCACTTACAACAATCAATTGTCCACACATGTCGGAAATGAACCCAAGTACAGTATCACAGCACTTACAACAATCAATTGTCCACACATGTCGGAAATGAACCCAAGTACGGTATCATAGCGCTTACAACACTCAATTGTCCCGACATGCCGGAAATGAACTTAAGTATTATAGCACTAACAGCAATCAATTGTCCACACATGCCGGAAATGAACCTAAGTACAGTATCATAGCGCTTACAACAATCAATTGTCCACACATGCCGGAACTGAAGCTAAGTATCACAGCACTTACAACAATCAATTGTCCACACATGTCGGAAATGAACCTAAGTACAGTATCACAGCACTTACAACAATCAATTGTCCACACATGTCGGAAATGAACCTAATTACCATAGCACTTACAACAATCAATTGTCCACACATGCCGGAACTGAACCTAAGTACAGTATCACAGCACTTACAACAATCAATTGTCCACACATGTCGGAAATGAACCTAAGTACAGTATCATAGCGCTTACAACAATCAATTGTCCACACATGCCGGAACTGAAGCTAAGTATCACAGCACTTACAACAATCAATTGTCCACACATGTCGGAAATGAACCTAAGTACAGTATCACAGCACTTACAACAATCAATTGTCCACACATGTCGGAAATGAACCTAATTACCATAGCACTTACAACAATCAATTGTCCACACATGCCAGAAATTAATCTAAGTATCATAGCGCTTACAACAATCAATTGTCCACACATGCCGTAAATGAATCTAAGTACAGTGCCATAGCACTTACAACAATCAATTGTCCACACAAGCCAGAAGTGAATCTAAGTACCTTAAGGTATGATTGTTATCATAACATTTAACCGAAAACAGCAATGCAAAACAAGGGTTTATAATTCAAATTAAAATCTCTTCTGGAGAAACAACTATATGTACATCAGACAAAATTTGGATCAGCACATATAGTTTCAGTAGCTTCTAGCTCTTATGTTTTTTTATCTCGTCACCCACCACATATACATATATGTGGGGATGAGATATTGTAGTCCTTTGCTGTATAGGCAAATAACTACCTGTACCTCCTTCACTACATGGCCACCTAGGGTGTAGGGGGACTGGTGGGGCCCACCAGGGGTGTCATATGATGACCTCATATTAGGGGCTAGGGGTCATAAGTTTTTAAAATGGGACAAAATTTGGTGATTTTTGCGTGGGTGTGCATGTGTGCGTATGCAACAATTAATTTTGTATCGCTTATAACTCAAAATATGTAATACACACATGAACCAAAATTGGTGGACAGGTACCCCTGGCTCGGAACTTTTATCTCCAATGATTTGGGGTACAAAGGTCACAGGTCAAATGGGACAAGTTTTTGGTGATGGCTGTATCTTTTGAAAGAATTACTTGGTATCTTTACAAATTGCATAGGGTTTAACATTCTAACAAAACAGGTCATAGGTCAAATAAGTGCCTTTTGTGCAAAATTTTGCAGATTCTTAAATTTAAAGAGTACAAGACCTATTTGTGTCCCATATAGACTCTGGGGTCAAAAGGTCAAAGAGCTGTTATGGAATGGTACATGTGACATGAGCATGAATGTGTCATACAGTACGGTGCCGATAAATATGAAAAATTTCAGATGTTGTTGTAGTGATTAGGGTCACAGGTCAGAGGTCAAACATGTGATTTTAGTAGTAATTATGTACTAATTTGTACATTTTTGCAGCATTTAAACTGAAAAAGTACAAGACCTACAGTATACCAACCTATGTTGTACCATAACACCTTGGTCCATGAATTTGTGTCCAGTAGATTCTGAGGTCAAAGGTTACAGAGCTAGCTATTTACCACTTTTCACCACTTCCCCTATATAATTATGGAATGATACGTGTGATGTGAGTATGAATGGTGTCATACAGTAGGGTACAATAAATGTGAAAATTTCAGATGTTGTTTGAGTGATGAGGGTCAAGAGGTCAAATATGTGATTTTAGGGGATAATCATGTACTAATTTGTACATTTTTGCGTCATTTTAAATTCTGAAAGTGCAAGACCTATACCAACCCTATGTTGTACCATGATACCTTGGTACATGAATTTGTGTCCCGTAGAATCTGGGGTCAAAAGGTCAAAGGTCACATAGCTAGTGACCCCTTTTAGCCATTTTCCCTATAGATTTGGAATGGTAAGAGTGATCTGAGCGTAGACGGTGTCATATAGTAGGGTAAGATATATCGCCAACAAATTTCACGTTGTTTTGGTGGTTAGGGTTAAAGGTCTTATATGTGATTTTAGGGGGTAATTATGTCTTCCAAGGTTTTGGGGTACAAAGGTCACAGGTCAAATAAAACAAAAGGAATTGCTTGGTTACTTTTACGAATTGAATAGGTGGGTAGGGCTTAACATTCTAACAAAAAAGAAAAATTGAAGGTCAAACGTCATAAGTCCAAGGTCAAATAACTGTTTTTTATGCAAAATTTTGGGGCATTTTAAACTCAAAAAGTACACAACTTATTCCAACCCTATGTTGTACCATGATACCCTTGGTACATGAATTTGTGTCTCATAGACTGGGTCAAAGGTCAAAGGTCACAGAGCTATTGACCACTTCATCATTTTCCCCTATAGTTATGGAATGGTAAGTCTGATGTGAGCATGAATAATGTTATACAGTAGGGTACAATGTGAAAAATTTCAGAAGTTGTTTTAGGGATTAAGGTCAGAGGTCAAATATGTGATTTTAGGGGGTAATTATATATATACTAATTTGTACATTTTTGTGCCAGAGCTATAGTGACCCTGTTAGCTATTTCCCCCACAATGCTGTATGCTTAAGGTGATGAGATCAGCAATTCCATGGATTGCTTTCTTGTTTATTATTTGATCTGATTTCTTCTTTTTGGATTTCATATAAGGAAAACATTAAATAACAAAACACTTCCACTTTTACATTGATAGAGAATTGCAGCTGTACATGCAATATTTAGAACTGAATATTATTACTTGACTATTTTGGACTGGAATATTAAAGACCAGTTATTTTCTCTAACATGGAGGTAAATAAATGTCAATTTGTGTATTTTGATTGGTGGAAATACAATGGTCCAATGTGAACGCCAGTCATTAATCATTTAGGAACAAAATGTATGCCACCACATTTTAGTCACAATAGATAGCCTTTGACTGGGATGAAATTTTTAGAGAATTCATGCAATTGGGGTCATTTTATTTTCCTCTGTAAACTGATGAAAATAACATTGCACACAGCTTCATTTTTAGCTTGACTATTCAAAGAATAGTAGAGCTATTCTACTACCCCCGACATCGGCGATGGTGGTGGCGTTGGAGTCTGGTAAAGATTTGGTTTAAGTTTTCATAACTTAAAGTTATGAATGGTGTACATTCATGTGACTTGGCATAGAGGTAGAAGACATGGGTACTGATCAAATGAGCATGATTGGAGGGTTGTGTGTGCATAATATTTAGCTTATTTGCATAACAATGAAAATATTTATCAGGTTAAAGTTTTGGTTAAAGTTTTTGTTAAAGTTTTCATAACTTATGAATGGTGTACATTCGTATGTCTTGACATAGGGGTACTGTTCAAGTGAGCATGATTAGGTTTTGTGTGTGCATACTAATTAGCATATTTACATAACAATGAAGATACTAAATTACTGAATGTGGGGATTTTGTTTGCACAAATCATCATATATGGAAAGAGCGTTGTCTACTTTTAATGGTGAGGTGAAATGTACATATTAATTAGGTTATTTGCATAACAATAGACTTTCGTACAAAATGTTTAACATTCATGAGTGCATAACATTCATGAGTGCATAACTTAAGTTATGAATGGTGTACATTTATGTAACTTGCCACAGTGGTAGAGGACATGGTACTGTTCAAATAAGCATGATTGGGGGTTGTGTGTGCATACTGATTAGCTTATTTGCATAACAATGGAAATATTTGTATCTATGATATGTCTTAAACTAAAGTGGAGTGGTGATTTTGTTTACACAAATGATCATATATGTTAAGAGCATTGTCTATACTTAATGGTGAGGTGTAATGTGCATGTAGATTAAGTTAATTGCATAACAATAGACTTTCGTAGAAAATATTTAACCTGAGATAATATCTTGGTACTTAATACAGTTGTAGGCGGCATTGGTACTGTTCAGTTAAGCATGATTGGGGGATCTTGGTACATACTATTTAGCCTATTTGCATAACAATGAAAATATTTGTATCTATAATATCTTTTAATATAAGTGGGTGTGGGGATTTTGTTTACACAAATGATCATAAATGTGAAGAGCATTGTCTACACTCAATGGTGAGGTGTAGTGTGCATATCAATTAGGGTATTTGCATAACAATTTTCCCTCAACTTTTTCAGCTGTCAAATTATAATTACCCTTATATAGATTCTTTTCAAGTACTTTCCAGGTGTATGGAAAAATTTGAAAGAATACCTAAAGACTGAGGATATAAGGATGTGATGTCACAACTATGTAGTAGTCAGATTTTACTTGTTTCTAAACAAATGAGACAAAACTATTGACTGAAATATCTCCCTAATGGATTAATATATTGGAATGCTTTCTTAACCCTTACTCTACCACGCGGCGATATTATCGCCGTTTTGGGTGCCCCGTCTTTGGCCCCGCCTCCCGAGCGCATTTTCAAATTAGTGCTGGTAGAGTAAGGGTTAATCAACCCGCGACATATCGCCCACCGAAAATATAGGCAGCATGATCGGTGGCGCCCAGCGGGTCCCGACAGCGAAAGGGGCCCGACTTTTCTGCCTGGAAGACAGAGGACCCTTCAATAATCACGTCTTGATTAACCCTTACTCTACCACGGCGATATTATCGCGTTTTGGGTGCCCCCGTCTTTGGCCCGCCTCCCGAGCGCATTTTCAAAATAGTGCTGGTAGAGTAAGGGTTAATCAACCCGCGACATATCGCCCACCGAAAATATAGGCAGCATGATCGGTGGGCGGCCCAGCGGGTCCCGACAGCGAAAGGGGCCCGACTTTTCTGCCTGGAAGACAGAGGACCCTTCAATAATCACGTCTTGATTAACCCTTACTCTACCACGCGGCGATATTATCGCCGTTTTGGGTGCCCCATCTTTGGCCCCGCCTCCCGAGCGCATTTTCAAAATAGTGCTGGTAGAGTAAGGGTTAACCTTTTTTTTTTTTTTTTTTTTTTCTTAGTCCTCTTCATATAAGGTGAATTAATTTGACCACTGAACTAAAGCTTAAAGATGAATAGAGAGGGTAGTTAGGTAAGTAAATGACTGAAGAAATCACAAATAATTGCATTATGCCGCAAGGATACATCAGTGTTCATATTTTAATATTTCATTGACATGGGCAAATCGTGGGTCTCTCCTTTCTTTGTGACTCAATGGATATAATGAAGAGATGTTTCATTTATTTAGATTTCTTTCATGTTTTCTGAGTTACTGGGTGAGGTAGTAACCGCACCCAAAATTGTCTGATACAACTCAAAGATATTTTGAAGCTTGCAGTAAACTGTGAAAATCAAAAGAAAGGGGAAAAGTAAGTGCATCCTGTAATTTGAAATAACTTTCCCCCACTAGCCCCATTACTAGCATATACGTTCATCAACAAGCCCATTGTCTACGCTAGCTTTGAATAGTCAAGCATACTGTCCTTCCGACAGTTCTTGTTGTAGAATTAAAACTCAGATTTGAAACATTTCCAAGAATTAATATATAATAGAATTCAAAGAATATATACTGTATATAATATTTTGGTGTAAGTATGGTCTGTAAGTATATAATAAAAATGTAAAATAAACAATATTTAATATTGAGTGTTTTTTTTGTTGCATTTTTTAAGTTACCCCTTCAAACATGAGTTGTCTTGACATTGGATTGGCTGTTTAAATTTCATATGAGCACTACAATGTAGGAGCCAAAAAATTTCCTACAATTTTCATCTTGGGGAAAATTTGTCAGCATGTAAGGGGTTAGATTGAGATCTTTGGAAAAGAAAGTACAAGATAACCTATAACTGTATAATGAAACTGGCTTGAGTTTGTTTTTGACCCAGACTGATAATTTGGTCAGAGTTGAGCATTGTTCTAAATTGGTAAAATGAGCCTATAAAATACAATTACTCAAATTTCCAGATAGCTGACAAACCTTTCCCACAAAAGAGGGAACAAATGTTCATTCAGGGGTTTTCAATTTCATGATTGGGTATTGAAAATACTTTTTCCTCTGTTATTACAAAAGGAATTGCATTTATGACCAAAAATGCACTTTTCCTTTACAATTGGTATGCTCCTCCAACAACTTGTGGCCACTTTTTCATGGTGAGGAGACAATTCACCCTTTTCAAGTTTATAAAATGGGATTTTTATTTATCAATTCACCAAAGCAAAACAAGAGGGTCATCTTCCCCACCCCTTCTTTCTCTACATTATTTTTTCACCCATACACCTCTCTCGATCCCAGCTTTCTGGCTTTTACTTCTCTTGTTTCTCTCAATCTCCCCCTGTTTACTCTCCTTCCTACTTCTGGAATGATTAAACCTCTCAGGCACAATTTGACCTTTGATGTTGTGGTGCCGTTAGACTCATCAAACATTTTTTTTTCTTCAGTCTTTAATATTCCATATCCAGCCAAGTATAAATTATGCAAATTGAAAAATGATGAACAAGAGTTTATTCAACTGATGACATAAATTCACGTATACAGTATGCTTGAATAAGTCTTGTCTTGAAAATTAAAAGTTGTGAACTGGTTAATTTCTGATAATATTTTTGGTTTTCACTGTAATTTTTACTTTTACAATCCAGCTTAGTAATCTCTCAAGACGACTAAGTCCATAGCATTGGTAAAGAAAGCATGCTCGTATATATTTATCATCTACCTGGAACAATCCTCTATACCACAGGTTCTAAATTAATTTTTTCCAAGGGCCATCATTTCACAACAGCCTCCGGCTGTGGGCCAATAGCATGGCAAAACCAGCATTACATGACAAACAAATCCCCTTAAAACAATCCCTGAATACAAAGCCCTATTCGGATTGATGAGTTCTGTTGTGAACTTTTCAGGGAAGATTGGTCCGAGGTTTATCATGCAACTAATGCAAATACAGCATATAATAAGTTTGTTTCAATTTTTCTTACACACTATGATAATTTCTTTCCCGTTTGTTCTTCAGTTATGAAATGTAATAAACAAAAAAGTTTGATAACAAATGGTATAATCAAATCTTGTAAAACAAAGGATCAGCTTTTTAAGAGGTACAAAAGAAACCCCTCTGCCCAGAACCGTAATGAACATAAAGTGTTTCGCAATAAACTCACCTCAGTTATACGTGTTGCCAAGAAAATGTATTTTGCTCATAGTTTTGCTAATTGTGCTGGTAATATAAAAAGTACCTGGTCTGTAATTAATAAGTACTGTAGGGGAGGGAATGAAACAAGCAAATGCCTAAATAAACTAACTCTCAATGAAAAAACATATAATGCCCCTAAGGAGATATGTGATGCTTTTAATGATTATTTTATTTCAATTGGTTCAAAATTAGCAGGTGAAATCCCACCGTCTAATGAACATAAGTTTTAGGAGTTCTTGCCCCCATCCAATCCTTCCACTTTTTTTCTTCATCCTACAAATGATGCTGGAGTGCTTAAATTAATTAATGGTCTTAAATCTGTTGCTCCTGGTTTTGACGATATTTCCCCAAGTGTTGTTAAAAAATGTTCATTTATTATTTGTAAACCATTGTCGTATATTGTTAATCTTTCATTGTCAACAGCTTCTATGCCTGATAATCTCAAAGTAGCTAAGGTTATTCCTATTTTTAAAAGTGGTGATAAGGAGCAAATTACAAATTATAGACCTATTTCGATTTTACCATGCTTCTCCAAAATATTTGAAAGAATTGTTTTTAATAGGCTCATCAGTTTTCTGTTTTCTCACAAAATTATTTATAAATTCCAGTTTGGTTTCCTCCCTGGCAGGTCAACTGCTCATGCTCTGTTGCATCTCATTGATAAAATCACCCAAGCTTTTGAGAGAAAAGAAGTTGCCCATTGTACTTTTTTAGACCTGTCAAAAGCTTTTGACACCCTGGATCACTCTATTCTTTTGCATAAATTATCAACTTACGGTATTCGTGGCATGCCACTTGATTGGTTTCGTAACTATCTAAAACTTCGTCAGCAATTTGTATCCTATTCTTGTACTCAATCTAATTCCAAGTGTATTTCTTGTGGAGTGCCACAAGGCTCAATTCTTGGTCCTTTGTTATTTGTAATATATATAAATGATATGCAACGAATTAGCTCTGTTCTTTCACCTTCACTTTATGCGGATGACACAACTCTTTTTTACTCCCATCGTTCTCCTCATACAGTAATTGACAAAGCGGTTTCAGGTTTGAATAAGTATGCATCTTGGTTTAATGTAAATAAGTTATCCCTTAATGTAAAGAAGACTACTTCAGTTTTCTTTACTCCTACTCGTCGTGACTGGTCCCTTTACCCCAAACTCTCCATTGGTGATGTAAATTTTAATCATTCCCCCTCCTCAACATTTCTAGGTGTATTAGTGGATTGCAATCTAAATTGGCAACTTCACATAGATTGTATCTGTCATAAATTAGCAAAAGGTACTGGTATATTAAATAGATTAAGAACACATTTTCCTGAACATATACTTAAGATGCTATATAATACTTTGATTTTGCCATATATATCATATTGTAATGTCGCCTGGGGTGGTGCTTATCCTTCTCACATACAAAAGCTTTTTCTTTTGCAAAAACGTGCCATTCGAATTGTCACTGGTAGTCCTTTTAATGCCCATACCGCCCCGATCTTCTTTAAATTGAGAACTCTTAATATATTTGACCTCCATAAATACCAACTTGCTATAACCATGTATCAATATAAGAATAACAATTTACCCAATGCTTTTGACCATTTTTTCTCGCAAAACTTTTACAAAACCAGAGGTCATAATGATTACCGTATTCCGAAATTTAGGCTTACACTATCCCAACATTGTTTAAGATATACGGGTGTAAAAGTCTGGAATGACATACCGCAAGATATTAAAAACGTAAATAATGTCAAAACATTTAAGTCTCATCTTAAGAATTACTTTCTAAGCTTATATGATTCTATCTAATTCTTTTTTTTTTTTTTTTTTTTTTCGTCCACTTTTTTCTTAAGATACCCCGTTTAATAATGTTGACTATTGATATATGATTTCTTTTCTTTTTTTCATGTTAAGTTTGTGTCGTAACATATTTGTTAATTATGTTTTCATGGGGGTTTCTGCCTCGATAAGCCTTTCTGGCTTGAGCAGATAACCCCCTCACTATCCCTTGCAAATTGTCACAAATGTATGTAAAGCTCAATTATTATTTTCTTAACCTGTATATTGTTGTATTTGCAAGAGAGTGAAAATAAAGTTACAATCAATCAACAAACAAGCTGAGAGCACGCGTGTAATACGAAGGATGTACGCCAGAGGTTGGCGGTTCTCTTATCTGTCTTCCTTTGACAAGCCCAGTGGCGTCACCAGAGATTTTCGTTTGGGGGCGCAGCAGTTCAGAGGAGGAAAATGGGGGAGGGGGGGGGGCACTATAAAAGTGGCGGCACTGCGCACTCGAAGCGTGCACGTACCGGCGTTGGGTCCAGGGGCCCACTTAAGGGCCCCTGGTGGGGTCCACTTAAGGGCCTCTGGTGGGGTCCAAGGGGAGCTATGCAGATTTCTTGTTTTTAATGCCCCAAAATGGCTTAAAATCAAACACGCACATTCTAAATTGAATTGATTCAAACGTTAAATCAACATGAAGGGGGAAGGGGGGCACTTTTGGTTACCATTTCTTATCAGGCAGAAAAACAATTTCCCCTGAAAATTGAGATAATTTGGGCCCAACAGAAAAGCAAAAAAAAGGGAGTCCAGGGGTGAAGCCCCGCAAGCTCCAAAGATTCCATGGTTTTGATGACCCATAATGGCTGCAAAATCTTTTAAAACACTTAGCAAGATGTGGGTTTTTATTAATCTAAACAGAACAGTAAATAACTTACTATTAGGACCTATGGATTTCAGGATGGTACAAAAGGACAGATAATATTTCAAATTGGTGTCATCTGTGAGAATTTTATTGCCGTTTTTTCAGTGGGGGGCCGTTTTTTCCATTTGAGTAAGTTGATGCCGTTAGTGTCACAGGAATGACATCCAGACAGTAGTAACTTGGATGACACTGGTAACTTTGACGTGGAGGTCAGTATACATATACACTAGGAAACTAAAATTTAAAGTGTCAATTGCATTCATTTTTCACTTTTTTAAATTGAATAAAAAACAATTAAGTATTTTATTTTGTGGGCAAAAGAACTCATGGTTTTTGTTTTATGTTTATGATTTATGGCCCATAGGGGCCCCAGGATTTTTTACACCCCAGGGCCCCCAGAGGCGAAAAACACCGTTTTGGGGGGCGGAAAATACCGATTTTTTGTGGCGGAAAATAACATGATTCAGTCTCAGCAATATGCATATGTGAAAAACTGCAGCAAATATTCAACACTACAAGCACAATCATTTCTTTTCGTTTCGTACACTTCGCTAAACTTTCATAGCCAATTTTCAGATTTTAGTTACTCGCCAAACTATTTTTCAAAAACCAAAAAGTGTAACATTTGATTTCCCATGCACCGGTTGTATGGTGCACTTAATTAAATATTTATCTTTTTGATGGTAAAATAACAATTTAATTTAATTCAACAGCATTGTTTGTGTTTCTATACAATTTATGGGGAAGAAAAACAAAAGAAATCCTTAGCAATAGGACTATCATGACTATACTGCCCTTACGACATTTTACTGGTTATGAAAAAAACATGTAATCAAAGCAAGATAGTTGTACATTATGACGTTTTTGAAATGTGAGCATGTTTTAGTGTAAAAAACAGCCGCGCGGTGGTGAGCATCCACGCGATTGATAATTTCGATTTCTTTCTTGTGTTTGACGTATGCATGACGTTTATGTAACTTTACACGTGATATTTTGCAAGTCTGCAATTTCTGGTTACGAGATCATTTTGAATCTAAATCTGAATCGGTTCAGTCGGCAAAAATCTTCAAGAGGACATGAACGCCAATCGAAGTTTGAAATATATTTATTGTACTAGGCTAAAGCGTCGTGTTCACTTGTGCACAAATCGTAGCATGTTTTCACCGACAAAGCGTCCCGGATGTTCAAAATGCCTGGACGACTTGATTGAAATATGGCAGTGCTGTGCAGGGGCGCATATCTATGTCTGGATTTGAGGGGCGAAAACTTGAGTAGTGGCAAAGCCAATTTTGTTTCTCGGGAGGGCAAAGAAAGTGAAAATTTTATAAATGTGTGTATAGCTCCTCCCCCTCCCCCCACACCCCACAACCAAAGTCCCCCTTCCCTCCCCCAAGTATGCAAACCTATAAGAAGTTGTTTTTACTATTGTTCTGGCAAAAATTTCAATTATTTTCTCTATATCATTTACTTTTGTAGCTATGCAATATTTTCTCTCAATATTCATCAAAGCTTCCCAAAATAAAAGGAAATTACGCAAATGTAGAATTTCACAAACTGAACCCAATTTCACTAACATCAAGGATATTTTAAGAAAATTGAAAGAAATTTTCTAAAATTGAATAAAAACTTCTCAAAAATTGAAGAAATTGCATGAAAATGGAAGGAATTGCATCAAAATTGATGCAAATTTCATGAAATATAAAAATCAAATTTCACAAAAATAAAGGAAATGCTACAAAGAAGAAGGAAATTGCACAAAATTGAGCCAAATTGCACGAAAATAAAGAAAAATTGTGCGATTATGGAAGCAAGTTTCCCTGAAACTGGGAGGAATTGTGCGAAAATTGAAGCAAATTTCACGAAAATGAAAAAATTGAAGCAAAAACACATGAATGGTTGCTTTCGATTTCATTCATTCAATTTTATATATATATATATATATATATATATATATATATATATATATATATATATATATGTATATATATATATATATATATACATATATAGATATATAGATATATAGATATACAATATATATAATATATATATATATATATATATATATATATATATATATATATATATATATATATATATATATATATATATATATATATATATAAATATATATATATATATATATATATATATATATATATATATATGTATATATATATATATATATATATATATATATATATATATATATTTATATATATATATATATATATATATATATATATTTATATATATATATATATTTATATATATATATATATATATATATTATATAAATATATATATATATATATATATTTATATATATGTATATATATATTTATACATATATCCATATATATATATATATATATATATATATATATATATATATACATATATACATATAGAACTGTTTCTATGGGGACATGTATATATCACCTGTCTATGGGGACTTCTATTTATGAAAATGATATTCAAAACCAATCATATGGATATTGTCTAGTGTGCCTCCCTGATTACAGAAAAGGTCATATATAAGAATATATCGCAAACAATTCTGGGATATTAAGTTTTTGTATTTAAGATTAAACATGATTATGGGGACACATGTCCCCATAACCAAATATGTATATTAAGTCCCCATAATCTGTATATAAATATTAGGTCCCCACAATCTGTATATAATATATATATAGTATATATACAATCTATATATATATATAATATTATATATATATATAATCTGTATATAATATATTAGGTCCCCACAATCTATATATATATATATATATATATATATATTAGGTCACAATCTGGATATATATATTAGGTCCCCACAATCTATATATACATATTAGGTCCCCACAATGTTGAAATTCAACTGACAATCAGATGGATATTGTCTAATGTGCCTCCCTGATCACAGAAAAGGTCATATATAAGAATATATCGCAAACAATTCTGGGATATTAAATTTTTTGAAACTCATAATATAGACAGGGTTATGGGGACACATGTTTTAGGCCTCGGTCTGAAAGTGACCATTATTGTTCTACTTCTGATCGCTTTCGTGAGAAAGACTATAGAAAAATTGTTTTAATGTTGTTTTTATTGAAGATCCCTAAAATGCGCTTTGAAGCAGTGATACTGCAATGTTGCTTTCATAATATAACACAAATATAATTAATTCTTAAATTAAAGAAGAAAAGGTTGTTTTTTCTTGATGAACATTTAAAGTCAATGAACATGTAAAATCATGTACCACTGCCAGGAACAGAAACTTGAAATTAGGAATTTACCTATATACAGTAAACCCGTAAAATTGTGTTATTGCTCAAATTTTAGATTTTCCAAAGCAATCTAACAGATTTTTTTCTCCAATTAATTAAAGCATTGATTCTGTCTAAAATAACTTGTACATGAGCGTGGCCATTTTCTTCATACTGCCCTTTAAATATGACATCATCAACACAGTTTTTGATAAAAGTCTAATGTTTTTCTTTATAATTGATTTCAAATAACTTCATGTCTTCTTTAATGTTGCAGTTTTCTGTGTATAAATTACAGAGGTTGTGCTTCCCACGCCTTCAATATGAATATGCAATCTTTGATCTGTTATCTTTATTTTAAAGTTTCCATTATTTAAAAGCCATTAATGGCCATTAAAATAATGAATATTCAAAACTTCCGGCAAGCTCGTCCCTGGCCCTGAACCTTCTTCGTTCCCACGCCGATATGTCCCACTTATAATTTTGTAAGGTGACGAATATGCGCGCTTATGTTCCCATAAAAAAAAAAAAAAAAGGATGACAGTTCTGCAGTTTTCCATCATTTGAAAGCCATTTAGCAGCTCAGGGCTATCAAAAGTTACGAATCATCAGAGTATCCATTGTCCCTTGGATCCCTAACCAGGTTCCCACGCCGATATGTTCCCCCAATAATTTTGTTATATGACGAATATGCGCGCTTATGTTCGCCCTAAAAAAGATGACTGTTCGGCAGTTTTCCATCATTTTAAAGCCATTTATAGGGCCATCAGAAATATTAAATCTTCAGAGTATCCATCTCCCCCTGGACCGCTAACCAGGCTCCTACGCAGATATGTCCCTCTAATGATTTTGTTGGGTGACGGATATGCTTATTCCCCCTCTCCATAAAGAAGGGAACCTTATATATCAAGCAAGTACAATATTGCTTATGTTCCCCAACAAAAATGAGGCCTCATATCTCAAGCAATCTTCGTCAAGCCCCCCCCCCCCCCTCCCCTCCTTCTTCCCTTATAACTTATTGGGAACAAATATGCTTGTGCTGAGTTTTACAAATGGATTTTTTTTAAATATATTTTTTTTATCTTCATTCAAAAGTTTTGTATCATTTTAAGGCCATCAAAACATGACATCTTTAGAGCTTTCTGAACACACTTACTGATTTAGTAAAAAGGTTTCCTCCCTGGTTCCCACGCCATCATCTATAGTTCGTGCTGGTTAATATTAGTATATTATCTATCATCTTTATTTGAAAGTTGTATATGTCATATACTTCACAAACAGTAGCTAATCCACGCGGGTGGGGTGGACTAACTAAGGTAGCCCCCAGGCTGGACCCTAAGGGTCCGTAGTGGGACCTTAGCAAAATATAGTGTTGGGGCTGTTATGCCGTATGGGCACGCAGGGCCCTACTCGTCCCCACTCCGTTACGCCATAGTTATCCCACATTGGGTTACGAGGCTTTAAAATGATGGAAATTACCAAACAGTCAAATGACAAAACAGGTCAAAGTTTGCATAGGCTTTATATACAAGATTTCATTTTTAAGGGTGGGGAGGGAGGGGGGCATAAGTATATCCGTCCACCAACAACATTTTGGGGACATGTACTCCGTCTCCCGGGATCGCCACCTATGGTATTACCCAACTATCGATTATTTGCAAATCACTTGCTCGGTACGCAGCTGACCATAACGAAAACTTTCCCGACTTGCGATCACTCGACTCTAGGTAGCCCGGAACTAATCAGGTATTAATCCGCAAGAGCAAATTGAGTACTCTCAGTAAAGAGGCTGAATAAACATTTTTGATGGGCCGCCATTTACGAAGGAACAAGTCCAAGACTTGAAAATTTTAGTAGGTGTATGAACAGATGAAAAGAATATGTCATGACATTGAATATAGAATTTGGTTAAAATCATCTTCAGAAAAAAAAATTGGGGAACTATTTTACCATGCAGCAATACTGAAAATAGTGTTATCAAATGAGGGTATTTACTATCTTTTGACTTCGGGCCCAAAACCTCCGGTAACCACCTTTTGAAATTAACCTCATCCAAAAGATAATAGAACATATTTTTCAGAAACCTCACAAAAGTCACAAAATCTTTCGCTTTCTTGTATGAAAAAGACTCCGAACTTAACGCTTTTATCATAGGTTTCAATAAGGCAAATATTTAGCTCTGTGCTACCTTCAGTAACTTCGGCGAAGTGCAAATCGTGTTTTCTCCCATATGCGCTAACGAGAAGTGCCCCTATGGATTGAGCTCCGGGTGTCGCTATATGTTCTGCCGGAAAATTTCACCTTCCTACGCATGTTATATGTCACGTCTTTGATCAAACTTAAAAAATTCAGTACATGAAACTCATATTATAAGTTTTAAGACGGACCAAAACTGACCTGGAAAGACGGCCAAATCGCTGACCTTCCGGGTAATTCTTCCCTTGGCCCCCACCAGAGCTTTGCGCCTTGACCCTACCAAGGGAGCTTAAAAGTTCCAGGACTACTTGTAAATATCGAGATAATTCACTCTACGCGTATCGTACAATGCCATGCACGTCTAAGAAAAAGAGTGAAACTATATCAATTAAATTGCAATGCACTATAGTTAAGGTTCCTGGGTAAAATATGGCCTATTTCCATTATATTACCTAAAAAGGTTTACTCAGACCTTTGCGCCCCCACTTCAAATTACGCTCCGTTGCTTATAAATTTGAACCCCCCCCCCCCCTTCCCTTTTCCTTCCCCCTTCCTTTAATATTTTCTGGTGATGCATATACATGTACTTTTGCTTCCGTCTTCGGTAATTTTGAGGTAAATATGCCACAAGGTAAAGGACCTCTAGACTAAAGCTGTTTGACAAAATATTTAATTTTAATGACATGTAAGTGTATGACACTTGGCATGCTTGGAAAAGAATAGTCAATCACCTTTTTTGTCTTTTCAATATTCCCTGGCACAAAAATGAACCTAGTCAAGCAAAATGTAGATATTCGAGTAAAATATGCTGACTAATATGAAACAGAACTTGTGACACCAGATTGTTTCGGGCGTCCTCTTCCCTTGGCATGTTGGCCAAGAACTCTTCTTGCTGCTATGTCAGTATGTGCATGGGTGAAGCAACATTACATGACCTGATGACCCTCGGATCATGTTGGTCACTATTGAAAGAATTTGTTGATGTGGATTTTCACTTTTATTTAGTTTTCCAGTACATTTCTGGAGAGCCGCACGTAAGAAAATAAATTTAATTCAGCTAACCTTGTTAACGCCAAAGGATTAGGAAAAGATTCGATTGTTTAGTTCTACATAATCTTTACTCCAAATGGGTTCATGAAGTAACATTTTGATCTTTAAAGAAAAAAGTGGTATTTAAAAATCACCTCGCTACATCTACATCTCATTTTGCTACTGACATCTCGGAACAACTGAAGGTCGTAACTGAGTAAAAAAAACATCTTTCAAGTTTCAGTCTTTGAGGCGTAGTGTATACGTGTCAGTTGTGCATCCTTGGCAAACTGTTTCCATGTCCAGACTATTATTGTTGCATGTCCGATAATATGAAGGGGGATGACTCACTTGTCCCCAGGCAGCCAGATTTCATTTATTTATCATTGATGGTAGGCCATGTTCCTCACTTTTCACATTGAAATTACATAACTTTTTAGGCCATAAACTGATAACCTTGGCAAAATCAAATGGCTGTATATTGTGCTGGTGGCGGTGGGTTGGCCCAAAGTGGGGAAGATGTCTGTTAAAACATCCACATCCAGTGTGGTGATCAAATGGGATGGGGGTGGATTGTACATTTCAAAGTTTTTAGGCAAATATTTACGTAAACGCTCTCGTCCCGGGACAGAAGCACTGTCCCGGGACGAGACTATTTTTCTTAGTTGATAAGCCATTTCTCCCTCGCGGCCATTGCCCGGGTTAGCCCCCCCCCCCCCCCCCCTTTCCTCTTCCTCCCAAAGGGCTTCTTGTAAGTGATTTCTGGAGAACATTACCAAATAATGTACAAATTTCTGTCATTGGATGCGAAGGACTTTGTAATTCAGCAAAAGACATGTAAATAGTGTTTACCGTAATTTTAAGGTGCTTTCTTTTACCGTGATGATGATTGAGGAATGATGCCCAGAGATGGAAAAAATCAGGTGCGGATCCATAAATTTTCCAAAGGGAGGGGAGGAGAAGGGGGGCGGGGGATCACATTTTACCACCTTTTGGTTTCTGCGTTATAAGAGGTTTGATGCAGTTTTGTTTTTTGCTTTTTTATGAAGAGGTCCCGGGGAAAAACATATAGCCAAAGACATAACTAAGAGAGAGTACTTAGTACAAAACTGTGATCCATTCATCCCAAATTCCACATGAATAATTTTCCCACAATTTTACCGAGAAAACGTGACAGTTTTTCGGGATAATTTTGCAGTTTATCCGAATTTCAACATTTAAAATCATTATTTTTCGAAAACTGTCGGAAAAAGTTTACAGTTTGTTGGAAAAGATATAAATTTTCGAAAAACAGCACTATTTTCAGGACAAACTGCAATTTTTATTTATAATTTTCATGACTTAATAAGTTATGTTGAAA
>JAIGNY010000689.1:40000-51876 GCA_020152595.1 Chiridota heheva
TGCATATTTGTTTTTAAGAATTTCATGTCCATGTCATGATGCTCAATACATAAGTGTAGAAACCGGGAGGGCAGGGGAACAGTGCCCCACACAAAAATGAATGAAGTTCCCCTTTTGAAAATAAAAAGTTTACTTCAATTACTGACAAAGGTACAAGAATTTGTGGCGGAATTTGCGGATACTTTTAGACAAATATTACAAAAATGGCTTTTTCAAAATGAATACCGCTTGGGCTCAAAATTGTTATCTACTGGGTGAGGGGGGGGGGGGGGCATTTATTTAAAAAAAATGAAATTAAGACGATAACTGTATTGTTAATTAAGTTGTAGACCTGTAAGAAAATATTTTGTACAAACAAAATTAATATATTTTGGCTCAGTAATTGCCATACTCCTTACCTCGAACCAATTCAGCCTCATGACGCATAGCAATATGAAAAGTGGGCAGAATTTTCCTACCGAAAGTGGGGCAAAATCAAAAGTTTGGGGGACAAAATCATGCTAAAATGCAAAAATTAATCTTACATAAGGTACAAATTTGGGAACAGTGTTTGTGTGTGTGTGTGTGTGGGAGAAGGGGGGTGGCCTTCCTTATAATTTTCCTCTCAAATCTCGCCTGTGTACATGAACAACGGTGACCGATATGGTTACTAGTCTCGTTTACTGTACATTCACACCATGTGGTATATGCTACGTATTGTTGTCAGATCTCGTTCATACTTTTAACATCCAAGCTTTGTTATTATTGGTACGCACACTAGTTGTTCGATTTAGTGGTGTTCGCCCACGAATTCTCTTGACGCTTGGAAGTTCGCAGTGTCTTTAATTAATTAGGTACAGACACTTCAAGGGTTTGTACAATGAGCCATTGCGGAGAAGGATCAGTGAAATTATTTTCTTATTTTACCCAATTTACAACAGCCATTGAGGTTTAAATGTGGGTGTCCATTAAGATTAAGTCTTTTTGAGTGTGTTCATGCTATTTTTACATCGGACAAATTTTTTAACTTATAATTACAAAAGGCAACAGCCACAAATTCGTTGCAGAAAGGCTTATTTTAAGCTGTGCATCGTCAATATTCGGTTACGCTATTATGTTGAGCAATACAAACGCTTTCCACGTTATAATTTGCACAACGACTTCTGACTGTCTACAGCTGATGCATATGGCGACAGTACACAGTCATATATGTGACTACACTTTGATGTGCATTTTGCAACCATTTCGGTTAGGCCTAAAGTTAGTGGTACTTGCTGAGTTTTGCTGCTTAGGAAACAACTAAAATTTTAATGATATTTGCTTTTATCTTCAATTCTCTCCCACCCCTGGTCTAAAAACTCAGAAAAATTGTAAGATAAATTTCTTCCAAATTTGCCCACTGGCACATTCTCGAGGTCGGTTTGACATAACCGTGTACGGGCTTAGTACGGTTTTGCTAAGTTGGAGGGGAAAATTTATCATTACAGTCAATGGGATATTTTTTATGAATACTTGTGTCGCCTCAGCCAATAAGCGAAAATTAATGGTACTCATATATATTGGAAACTATTATCTATACACAACATTAATGAAGAAAAATAAATTATGTTGAGTATTTGTTGCAAAATGACAAAAAAAATAGGTCTTTCTCCCATTGACTGCAATGATAACTGACTGTTTGTTTTCCCCTTTGACTGAAGTTTGAGATTGTTAAAAAAGCATTGTTACGTCGCCGTGCACCACAACATTCCCGGATGTCCGACCTTGAGAATAGGCCCCTAGCTCGAGAATCCTCGAGTTTATTACTGCAGTTTGATATGGTCCTGCTACCTCTTCTTCAATGTTATGGGTCGTTGATATTTGCTTTTGTTTTGAATTGGCACCATCCACAGCTTGAGGTAATTAGCGAAAATCATAGATCACTTTTCAATCTTTAATTTTAAACAACATGCATTATTTTGATAACATTATTTTAATATAACGTTAGGCCTAACGTTAGGCCTATTTTGTTGTTCATCAAAGATTTATACTTTCAATTTGATTTTACCTTAAAACGGAAATTTTCGCCAAAAACCTAGGACAATCTGTAAGAAAGTTGTTTGATTAAAATGGCCATTTTTAAGAATGACTTAATTTGAACAAAACGGAAGTCTTTTACAAACTACGGTAACTCAAAATAGACTCACATTTTTAATGAAATAATTTCATATTACTTGCAGAGATGTATATTCAACACCTTATATATGCTATTACAAGTTTACTGTAGACACTGTATTAACTTTCCTGGCCCCTGATTGGCTATTGTTACATTATGTTGTTGACGTCTTTTGACAAACTGCGTACGATCACTTACGAAAACTTCTCAGAGAACTTGATGTGGATTGTTGTGCAAAGACTTTATTTTTGCGAAAAATACCTCGATCATAATTGTTTTGGTGTGGGTTATAGGAAGTTAACATCTCTAGGCAGATCATTCATACGATTTCCATGTGAATAGAGAATTCTCAATGTAAGTATTTTGTTACGAAATATTTCCCTTAATTCCCACGCGATGGTGGGTGGAATTCCGTACACTTGACCATTACAGCAAGTGTATAGTCTGAGATCATAATAACAAACAAATGCAAAATGTCAAAAAACGCAAAAATTAAATGAAAATGGATGCCCTGTCCACTGTTAGAAGAATTTCAAACTAAGTGACACTTAGTACCAACCTTTATAGACATTCTCAAACTCCATTGCTCTGGATCTCTGATTTATTAGAGTATGAACGATTACATACTGTACATAATCCATTTACACTCTAAAGCAAGTCAGTGGGCTTCAACATGTGTTTTCCAAAAAATTTGGGCAAATTGATTTTCGTTATGAAGACTTCCAAGCCTTCCATATTTTAAGTTGAAATAAGGTAGTTACAACTAATCACGTGACCCGCTGGACAGCATTGGTAATTGCGATGAACAAAATCTCAGAAAGGCCATGTAGCAAATGCTTTTCTATAATTAATCCTGCAGCTGGGAACCCATGACTTCTCTGACACAAACTGTCATCAATCCAAGAACCTATCTAATTTCTTCAGTATTTTTTCCCTCTACAGCCAGGTGGATTAAACCAGGTAAGCAAAAGTGCTGTGCAGGTTTGCTCAAAAATAAGCAATACATGACCAGCAAATGGGAACAAAAATGACACTTTACCACTTGCCAACTGAACAAATTGAAATTACATGAAGTGCGAGAGCCTAAAAGAGATAAATTGCCAAGATTCGCACATTGACACATTATATGAATCATAATGAATATTCCTTTTGATTAAAAAGATTTTTTCTTATGGAATTCCCTCCCCCCCCTTCCCCCCCCCCCCCTTCCTCCTCACCCTATCCACTAATTTGAATTAAAGTGATGATTAAATAAAGAAAACAAGCTACTAATTACAATAGATAGATCAGTGTTGATAAACATCATCAAAAATATGAAGTTAGGCCCATCTCCAATAAAGGCCTAAAATATTTTGTTACACTTTTAATATGAAGTTAGGCCTATCTCCAATATAGGCCTGTAATATTTTGTTGCACTTTTTATATAGTTATACCAGGTAAAATATATTAAAAAATGGGTAAATTACAAGTAACTTCACACTTTGCCATGTTATTGTTTACAATTTTAGCATCTGTCTCTTTTAAAGTTATTTGCATGTATGAACTTATGCACTGAACCATGCACTGAACCTATTGTTTAATTTCCCCCAAAAAGCTTGTCAAATAAACTATGAAGTAAGCAATATTTGATTCAATTTAGTATAGATTTTCTGCACCACTTATTTTGCCATGCCATTGATGACCAAAAATAGCTCTTACCTTTATACCATGATGGTCAATTGCATTGTTATCCACAATAATTGGTTTTGCTGGAGATTATATCTTGTGAAGCCAGTTGTGTTTGTCCTGAGAGTTCGGTTGGCCTTCAAGAATAGAGGTGCATTTATTTGAGTCTGCCATAAAAAGAAGGGAGCAGGGCAACTGCCAACTGGTGAGTTTCTTCTGTTTCTTTAAAAACAATAAGTTCTGTTGGGAAAAACAAATTTATCAAATACAGAAATATTATGGTAAGCTACTGTAATACTTTAACCAAGTAGTCGGGAAAACCTTATTAAATATGCTCTGATACTGTGTATTAATCTTTCACCCACCTCCTCTACCATTCCATCCCAGGAAAACACCAGGTTTGGCATGAGGATAGACAGCCCCTCAAATTTCAATAAAAACCTTTAAATCCCAATCACTGATATCCCCCTCAAAATACCAATGACAATGCCCCCACCCCCAAAATAAAAAAAAATCCTCATTTGAGTAATAACATATATATTGAACATTATCAAATAGGTCATGAAATATAATATGTATATGTATTTTTTACTCTTTAGAACTAAAGCTTCTCTGCAATAGATACCTTTCTTTAAAACAAATAAGTTTCCTTTTTTAAATATGACTACAAATAAAATTGCCTTTTTCTGGTCTTCTGAACTAGTCTTTCATTTTCCTCCAAATTCCCTGATCTCAAAATTAACCTAGCTGAACTGCTTTGATCAATTTTCTCTATTCTCTGCATTAATGATCTCAGATAACGCTTTGAAATTCTCACAACAAAGCTTGGCCTAACTACTGTTTGACCAGAGGCCATACATACTTTCATGAGACTTTACAATATACAAATCAAAATTTAACCAAGATTAGTGAGGAAATCCTAAGTTTGTTTTGAAAACATGTTTGTCATACAAATGATAGATTGTATAGAAAAATGAAAGAAAAGGAACTTACATTTATAGCAGAAATCGCTAGCCTGACTCCTGTAAGCATGCTAATAACATTTGCTAGCTTAAACAGTAAATGTCTAAATTGGCATCTCTCTGGTTTTAAATTTAAATTGTTTGACCTTCATAAAAAATATTCTGTGTTTTCATTGGCTAACAGGGATAACACTTCCTCCAATTTGTGGCATGATCGAAATCTGATATTATAAGTGAACTTCTATTTGAACACAGTGTTGCTTGTATAGCCATGAAGCATTGACATAAATAGAGAATTTAATAAAAAATAAAAAAAGTAAAGAAAAGTAAAAAAACTGAGTACCAGGAATGTCTAAATAACAGATTTCTTGTAAGGAGATTACATAAAGGTTATTTACAGAAGCCTGTATGAATTGGTAACAGAGAAGTGGTTTATAGCTCCATGGGTTAATACAGAAAGGGAATGGATTAAAGAGGGAAGGTTTTGGCCATGCTGAGTTCAGGTATAGAGGAAGGCTCATCTCAGTAAAATACGGTAAAAATAGGGGATACTTTGTTTTGACGTCACTTCCGGTTGTGGAGGCAAGATCCAATCCTCTGTCTGTTTGTACCACACAGTACAGCCAGACACAGCATGTACGTTGTGTGTGTGCAAAATTACATACACAGCGCATTACGTTACTGTGACGAGAAACTTATTTGTTTTTTTCAATGCTTTTCTGTCAGAAAGCGAAAGTGAAATTTTAGTATATAATACTACAATGATAGTCACCAAATGAAAATTACTGAGAAAAAAAAAAGAAGAAGATGAAAGCAAAAATGTCAAAATAGACGATTCTACTGGGGCTTGAACTCAAGGCATGATTTGAAGAAAAAAAAACGTTAAATGCGATAGCTGCAAGCATCTGGGCTTTCTCGTGAGGTGACCTTTAAGGCGTTTAAAATAAATTTATACCTTGCAATACGAGACAACGAATCGCGCAGCAAACTTTCAACCAATCAAAAAATTTGAAAGGAATTCTAAATATTGTGCACATATGACGATATCGCCTCTTTAAAAGCAGCATTGGGGATGAGAGATACAAGATCATGGGGCTGAATGCATGGTATATTGGTACTTAAGAGTTCCAAGGGATTTTGGTCATAAAGGAGAGAGGAATTAGCGTGAGGCAGAGGCAGGGGGTTGTAAGGGTGACATGGATGACTTGAGGAGTTGTGAGAGATAGTATCATTGAACATGTTTGGTTTCTGGGAAGGATAACATCCAGTATTTAATTTGTTCATGTGGGAGAGAGGATGAGTATGGCAGAGTGTGTCATTTGAATAAGGGATATTGAGGCACCACTAAGGTGTTGGTCAAAATAGAGAAATTAATGAGCTTGAGGAGAGGAAAATTGCACAAGGTACAAAAATGTTTTATGTAGCACAATTAAAACATTGAGTAGTATAATGCACTCCTCACCCAAGTTTTGCATTTGAGTACACATCTGATCAAGTTATTATTAAACTGGAAGTTGAATGATATATGTTTTACTGATGAACTTTCAGATATCATTTGATTTTATTTGTAATTATTTTATGGTCATATCCCTTTAGTTTCTCATCTAAATCAACATAGAAATAATAAGAAAGGGAATATTAAAGATGAAAGATTATCCACAGATTTCCCACAATGTGTTTATTTTTAAATATTTCTTACATGGGAGTTACACTTGAAGTTGTGTCTTACATATTTCTTATGTGAGACTGGCTTTAATTTATGTTCTTACATGGAAAGTTTGTCTAATTTTTGGATAGAGGTTGTGAAGAGCTTGTCAGATTATTGACGTGCTCGTGGTGAGCTCATCTAATTTTTGACGAGCTTATCAGATTGTTGACGAGCCCGTCACAAGCTTATCCAGTTGTTGACGAGCTCATGTTGAACTCCTCTATTTTTTGACGAGCTCGTCAACAATCTGGCGAGCTCGCGACGATCTCATTTTTTATTGACGAGCTCATCTTGTTGACTGCTCATGGCGAGCTCATTTTTCTGTAAGGGATATTAGCCTACAAGCAAAGATCACAGATATCAGTTAGCCTACAAGCAAAGATCAGATATTAGCCTACAAGCAAAGATTAGATATTAGCCTACAAGCAAAGATCAGATATTAGCCTACAAGCAAAGATCAGATATAAGCCTACAAGCAAAGATCAGATATTAGCCTACAAGCAAAGATCAGATATCAGCCTACAAGCAAAGATCAGATATTAGCCTACAAGCAAAGATCAGATATTAGCCTACAAGCAAAGATCAGATATTAGCCTACACTAAAGTATCACGGTCTAGGTCCAACACTTCTTGACTCAAGCCTCAAAAACTGGTCATCAATATTCATATGTGATCAATTAACTAGCAAATTTAATCTACATAAAGATTGTAAATGTATACAACAGTTCTCATGAGCAGCTCATAACGAAATGGCATGACTACTGTAGTGAATTTCGACTTGGAGGGGAGGCGGAGGGGGCGGAGGGGCATAGGCCTAAGCATTTTTTTGTGTGGTGAAAGTAAAGCCCTATGATAAAACAACATCCTCATTATACATACAACGTGTTAGGTTCTATTAGGGATTGTGAACTGGAAGTCAGAATTTATTATATAAAAATTTAAAAATTGGGAAAGCGATTTGAAATAAACAAATACTAAATTGTACTGAGGTTTAAAAAAACATATTATCATATCAGTGATACAGCTTTATTTCATAGCCTTGTGAAGATGAAAAATATGTACAGTACTTCAGAAGTCATCTTGTCGTGAATTACTTTTCTCTCAAGTTAGTGGAATTGGTCCCTGAGAAAAAATTGTAAAAAGATTGTACTGGATATTCAAGCCCAATTGGAAATTATGCTAGTTTAAACCTTTTTTTCTCCACTCATTTTGAAAAAAAATTATGTAAATTTTGACTGACATATGTAAATTTTTACTGCCTTTGCTCTCAAAACCACCTCATCCTTTATGTTCCAAAAAGTAAACTTACATATGGCGATCGCTCTCTGCAAATATTTGGCCCAAAATTTTGGAATGACTTACATGTACCTCTTTTAATCAAATCTGCTCAATCCCTTGAACAATTCCACACCTTGCTTAAGACTCACTTATTTAATTGTGCTTTCAAGTCCTCTTCATAATTTTCTTGTTCTTTGTTATCTTTATATTTCATGCTTATCTTATTTACACATTTGTATTCATTTTCTTTATATGCATATTTTGTAAGGCGCATTAGAATAAGTTGTTTGGATAATGCGCCATATAAGTGTAATAAACTTAAATTCAAAACTTCAATTTCACTTTTCCATTAAAAGAAAGAATTCTTTATCGGCAAACGATCCAATAATTATTCACGTTGTGATAATCATATGAAAATAGACTTCCAGGTCAAGCTCCAATGTTTAGTAATTCTGCATTTGGAGGTCAGTCCTCCAACTGATCAGATATCTAGTTTTAAGATGGATGACAGAGTCGTTAGAAGTTTGTATTTTGATGAATCTTTTCAAGTTTTAGATGGATAATTTTATAGGAACAATGCATGTTTATGACATATTCTGACACTGTCAACTCAAACATAGAACAAATCATGTTTTTACATGGATGACGGAGTCCATACTTCCCCCTCATCCAAAGAAAAGTATACTTATAATTTTGCGGGGTATTCTATAATTGTGCCGTACGTTGAAATGATAGAACACAAGATTCTTGCAAAAATCAGCTATGACTGGATTGATTTTCCACAAAGTGATAGGTTGTTTATAATTGGAGTCAATAAGAATTTCCAATAGTTTTGCAATATTTTTGGCTCTAATTTTAGAATTGCTGATAGAATTGTGGTACATTGTTAATGATTGCGTTTGCTCTGCATTGACATCAAAAGTAAGTTAAAATGATATTGTGGAAGATTTCAACATGACTTCGTCAGAAATTCTTATTTCATATGAGGATGGAAATGTGATCTGTAACTTTTTTACAAAAGATGTTAGGAATTGGTCTCTATCATATTGAAAGAAAAATAAATTACATGAAGCACTTTTTTAAATGAATAAAATAAAAATGAAAATGTTCTTAACTTGATCCCCCATTGACCTACCCCCACACACAATCTAACCTGTTGAAGTTGATAACTGAAGTAGATTGCAGCTCAAAATATTAAGTCAAGATGACAGGAGATGAAGAATTTAACTTTATGATACTTACGGGGTGAAGAATTTACTTTTCATTCCTAGTAGCACAGAAAAGGCTTAAAAGAATTTCTTGAGAACAATTGTTAAGAAAATGAATGACAGGGAAGATATTGCAACATGATGTTTGTAACCTTATACCCATGCATTTGGTAGACCTTTTTTTAGTTTCATCACTCACAATGGAACTATCAAGATTGCAGAGCTGTAAAGGTGATAAACCAATATTCTAAATATACTGTTAACAAATTGTAAAAAATATTTCCTCACCCCAAAATGATGAGATATCATGTTTTGAATTGAAAGTTATAATAGACCCCCATTTTGTAGTAGTTAGTGCTGTGTCCTCGCACCCGCATGTCCCGGGTATGTATATCGGTGGGTCTGCAACCAGTGGGCTCACAACTGGTTATCAAAGGCTGTGGCCATCTTGATATAATGTCTAGCACTGGATGATGTCCAGCACTGGATGCTTGCGGGATGTTAAACCTTGCTATGCTATGCTATAACATGATATCATCATATGTAGTTATGTGATGTATTGTGCCTATATATCATAACTTAAATAGTCACTTCATGACAGACATCACATTCTCCTTGCTTGCCCCCTGTACAACCTTCCCAGAGCTTCCCTCGCTGCCCATAACTCGGTAGCCGAGCTCTTCCAAAAAAAACCCTTTGGACAAAATTATCTCCATCCTTCATCTTGCTTCCCTCTACAACCATATTAAGTCCTCCTTCCCCACCCCCTCTCTCTACATTATTTTTCCACCCATACACCTCTCTCGATCCCAGCTTTCTGGCTTTTAGTTCTCGTGTTTCTCTTAATCTCCCCCTGTTTACTCTCCTTCCTACCTTTGGAATGATCTAACCTCTCAGGCACAATTTGACCCTTGCTGTTGTGGTGCTCTTAAACTCTCATCAAACAAACAAACATTCATGACACACTCCATATTGCTTTAATTCTTTAAGGGTATTTATTATCAGATAAGTTTGTTATTGTATACAATTCTATCCTTTGCTAAAATGGTACATATCAACTGGATATTAGTCACATCATAAATATGCACTATTTCAGAGAAATTTTTAATGTAGTAATGACTGAGTGGAAAAGATACCTGCAGATGAAAAAGGCAAGTGGCCAACTTTACTTGTGTTGATTGGAGAGAAGGTGTAAGATGATGACTGGTGTTGGTAAGTTGTGGCTTCTGGAGATGAGTGAAAGTAACTTTTGATTGGAGTAAGAGTGAGGGTGTGTAATGATGTCAGAAACTACCCAAAATATCTAATTTGACTAGAATATTCAGTTCCAGCATGATCTTTGTTCTGTCGAGATAAACTGTCCACTGGCTGTTAATGTTTTATCTGATTGATAATTAATTTGTATGAATATTGTTGGGAACTCTGCTTGACGGCGAGAAGTCTGAGAGAGAAGTTGAAATACTGGTGAAATATATTTGGTGATACTGTTAAGTGTTTGTGTTTTACTTCCACGTTGTGGGGACTTTATGTGCTTTTGAGAATATAACGGATGAGATAACAGGTTTGAATTGAAAGTTATCATGACATATAGGAAACTCCTGGGATTTTCTTTTCTGTATGATACTTTGGTTCAAATTAAAAGATGTACATTTTATATACTTTGAAGGAAATACAGAGACAGTATTAGGTATTAGTTAAATTGCTTTTAAGTCTTCAAAATCATGAAATGAGCAAAATATGACCAAAAACTGACCATTTTACAGCATTTTGAAATTTCAGACATCAATATTCTTTTAAAAAACAATTGTTAGTTCAACGAAGTCTAGTTACAAAATGGGAACTTTCTGTTAACTTTCATCTCCCATTTTTTAAATGTATCTAGTCAGAGGATTTTGACCAAAGACTTCTGAAATTTGGCAGTCTTACACAGCATGAAAATCTCTACATGGGGTGTATTCAGTTTTTCATTTACTATTTGCATACCTGTAATAGAGCAATTTTCATTTTTATGAAAATCTGCAGTCAAATCTGGCTAATGTGTGCTAATGTTTAAATATGTGCTAATGTGTAAATAATTGCCCACAGCTGACTATTCACACCAGGGAAATGACACCAAGGAGGCGCCACTTTGTTCACACTACAGTGCACAATATCCTCTGTTGCATGGATAGCATGGAATACTATCTCTGTTATAATCACCCTCGCTTGTTATTTTTGCCTCAGTGACTTGTTTCATTGTTGCTATATAAAGTAAATTGCAAACTTGCAGCTCTGGAGTTTCTTCAATCTAAGGTGTAGCAAATGTCAAAAAATTGTATGAACTATGAAATTTGTTTGCTTTTAAAAGTTGTAATTTTAAATTAAGTACTGTAATCTTCTGAAAAAGTAGGGGACTGAAGCCTCTTTTTCCTGGTAATTTGGAGAAAGGGAAAAAAAAAGTATGGAAGTATCCTTTATTTGAGGAAATTTAACTACAAAAATGAAGATGCAACCTTAGCAAGAGATATCTTGTTGATTATCTTATGAATGATGAAAATATTTTTGTTTATACAAATTGTTGCTGGGGAGGCCTGAACTGTACTTCCTTGGGTTCCATTGAGAAAGTCCACTGAAGTTCTATTGATGTTTCCCTGTTTGAAGGAAAGTAAACTGCTTTTAGCCAACAAAAATAAGAAACTTGCCAGTTAAATAGTAAGATAAGTATTGTCAGTATGAAAAATTTAAATAATGTTTTCTCTGAAAAAGTGTTGTGAGGCCTAAGGGGGACGAAGTATACTTCCTGCGAATCCAAGGGGACAATGAATGATACTGCTTTTTGTTGTTTTCTTCATGGGTGGGTTCTCACCGTCTCGGACAAATGAATTTGGTGCATGTTTTCCCTTGGTTTTCCTTTTCTTCAATTGTTCTGTTCAAGGATCAAA
>JAIGNY010000696.1:0-92500 GCA_020152595.1 Chiridota heheva
ATAGTGATATATGTACTGTGTGTGCCCAAAATAATTTTCCTGTATATTGTTAGCAAAAGTATAATGTAAGTCAACCAAATTTCTTAAATGAAATTTTGCCTTGACGCCACTCACACCTCCCCTTTCACCAGTCTCCACGTCGAGGCCAATGAACTCCCCTTCGATCTCCGATGCACGAAGGCCGGGCCTCTCCTTTGCTCTCCGCATCCTCACCGATCCACGTAACCCTTGCTTCCATTCATCCGTTCTCCTTCCTTCATCAATCTCTGCATCCCCCCACCTTTCGAGATTCGGATGCACTCCCACTTCTCCAAAGCCAACATCAACATTTTCTCGATCGCCAGATACACCATATCACCTACACCCAACTGGACTATTCACCCCCCAAGGTGTACTTTCGTCTATCCTCCTTTACGAAAGCTCTTCACAACCCAGCCTTCTTCCACTCCAAATGCTTCCAACTCAGTAGACATTTCCACTACTACTCCTTCTTCTTCACCGATGGCTCCACACGGGAAGGCTCTTCTGCAGCCGCCGCCGCCTGTCTAGGCCTCGCCCTCTCCTCAAGGCTACCCGACGGCACCTCTATCTACTCTGCCGAGGTCAAAGCCATCCTCCTAGCCTTAAACTTGATAGAACGCCCCCGTTTCGTCATCTTCTCTGACACTAAATCCGTCCTCACTGGCATCCTCAACATGCTCTGGCCCAACCCTCTCATTCTACAAATCCTCAACAAACTCCACACTCTCTCCTCCTTAGGAAAGAGTATATCTTCTTCTGGATTCCCAGCCATGTCGGCATTCCTGGCAATGAGAGAGCTGACAGAGCTGCCAACAAAGCTTTGTCAAACATCGCCTCTCCTTTTTCTATTCCACACTCAGACCTCCGTCTCTCCATCTCCAACTACATCAAAAAAACCTAACAAACTCCACACCATCAAACCCAAAGTCGGGAACAACACCCCTCTGTACAGTCACAACCGCAGGGAAGACATCGTTGTCACCCGCATCTACCTCGGCCACTCCTCTCTTACTCACTCCCATCTCTTATCCAGCTCCCCTACCCCTCTCTGCCCCACTTGTAACACCGATCTCTCCATCAAACATATCTTCGTAACCTGTCCCCTATACCAGAACTCCAGATCTCTTCTCTCCTCACTATCCTCAATCTCAACCCCGCCATTCTTGGCACCTTCTACTGGCCCACTTTTCCTCCTTGGGCCATCCCCTCCCTTCTATCCACCTGGGCCTCTCCACTCATCACAAAACCCAAACCCACCCTAACCTCTCCATCAATCTCCTCAACCAAATCAAAGACCAACTCTCAAATTACACCTCCATCTATACTGATGGCTCCAAGGAAGGCAACAAGACAGCTGTTGCTGCCGTCATCCAAGACATCACCCTCAGTAGCAGACTTCCCGACTACTCGTCCATCTTTTCAGCCGATGCAAAGGCCATCCTCCTCGCCCTCAACTTTATTGAGTACTCTCCGCTCAACCTTTTTGCCATTTTCTTGAACTCAAAGGCTGTTCTTCTTTGCTCAATCTTAAATGGGATAACTTCACGTCCCACCTCCTCCTCCAGAAATTCCTTTCGCCCACCATCTGCAGGAAAAGTGTTCTTTTCTTCTGGATACCCAGCCATGTTGGCATCCCTGGCAATGACAGGGCTCATGCAGCCGCCAAGCTTGCCCTTCACCTCCCCCTACCCCTTTTCCCAAAACCCTCTCTGACATCAAACCGCTAATCGCTTCCCTTGTCCGTGACCGCTGGCAAACGTCATGGAACTCCCAATTTGAAAACAAACTCCACGTCATCCAGCCCACCATTCCGATCAAACCCCCCATCAACAACCTCTCTCATATCGACAACGTTTATATTACCCAACTTAGAATTGGTCACACCCACCTCACTCACTCCCACCTCCTTATTGGCTCCCCCAACCCCTCTGCAACAATTGCCATTGCACCTTCACAATCCATTACATTCTCCTTGCTTGCCCCCTGTTCAACCTTCCAAGAGCTTCCCTCGCTTCCCACAACTCAATTGCTGAGTTCTTCCAGAAAAATCCTCGGGGATAAAATTATCTCCTTCCTTTATCATGCTTCCCTCTACAACCATATTTAATTCTTCTCTTCCACCCGCTCTCTCTACTTTGTTTTTTTGTTTCACCCATGCACCTCTTCTCTCGATCACAGCTTTCTGACTTTTTGTTCTTGAATTTCTCTCATTCTCCCCCTGTTTCCTTTCCTTCCTACCTCTAGAATGATCTGACCTCTCAGGCACAATTTGACCCTCGTTGCTGTGGTGCCGTTAAGCCCTCATCAAACAAACAAACAAACAAACAAACTATCATAATCGACTGTGACTGATCGTTATCTTCATGATGCACATGGATTTGCCGAAAAGATACTATCATGATTGACTGTTACTGATCGTTATCTTCATGATACACATGGACTTGCCGAAAAGATACTATCATGATTGACTGTTACTGATCGTTATCTTCATGATACACATGGATTTGCCGAAAAGATACTATCACGATCAACTGTGACTGATTGTATCTTCATGATGCACATGGACTTGCCGAAAAGATACTATCATGATCGACTGTGACTGACCGTTATCTTCATGATGCACATGGTCTTGCCGAAAAGATACTATCATGATCGACTGTGACTGACCGTTATCTTCATGATGCACATGGACTTGCCGAAAAGATACTATTATGATCGACTGTAACTGATCGTTATCTTCATGATACACATGGATTTGCTGAAAAGATACTATCATGATCGACTGTGACTGATCGTTATCTTCATGATGCACATGGACTTGCCGAAAAGATACTATCATGATCCACTGTGACTGATTGTTATCTTCATTACAGCATAGTTTCATTTGTTAGATGAATGTTTTCCTATGTATCACAAAAATCTTTATTAGGAGTCCATATCATTTCCTGAATAACATCATGTGCTAATAGTAACGCCATATTTATCTCAGGTTCAATATATCAGATCCATCTGGTGGACTTGGCATGTGGGGACATATTGTGGAAAATTAATGTTACCTCCATCATTCTGTATTTTACAACCCTGTCTCTGGAGAATTAGTCTGTCAGGGTAGTGCATGATGTCTTATGAGTTACTACTAGCTTATCATTTGTTTTGTTTGAAAGCACGGAACATTTTGCTATTATTATAAAATGTTATTTACGGAATGGGTTTCCAACGCAACAGATGTGATGTTAGTATTTCAATTTCGTCCAATATGGGAATGTCACGTTGCTCCAGGAGGGCTCATTAAGAATTGACACAAGACTTTCTTTTTCTTCCTTTTCTTTGTGGAAAAATGTCTTCATAATATATGTAGTCCAATAGTACCAAAATTCAAAAGAATTAAGAAATGTATGCTTACTGTCACTCTTGCATGGGAGTTAACTCTTGTTAAAGTGACATGCTGCAGTAATTAGACACTTCATAAACTTGACTTTTGAAGTTCTCTTCAAATTCTTCGTGGCAATTTTTTTTTTTTTTTTTGAAGGATGCATTCAGGCAAAACAATCGGTGATAATGGTCCAAAAAGCAAAGCAAAACACAAAAGAGGAGGAGAGGAGGGAGGGGGGGAATAAATTACCAGGAGATTACTGATTTGGAAAAAGCCTAAATTTTGCAAGAATAAGAAAATTTTAATATGGTGAAAATAATGTGTCTTAAACACCTGATCATTAACATAAAACTGGTCTGGTGATCATATTGCATTACTTGCTTACTCACGCATTAAATTATAAAACACAGTTTCCAAGCTCCAGCCACGCGATTCACACACAAGTGATTAAACTAACTTGAATCATTGCATCATGTCTGCAAATTCTCCTGCTATGCTTGTAAGTCGAATTTACTTATGTGTGGTTTTTCCGATTAATGCATGGAGGTGAGATGTTGCATATGTCATTAGACAGATAGACACCTAATTTGGACTACTTTTTGGATTATCTGGCTAGATCATCATGTTAAAGGATTAGTTCAGTGGTCAAGCATGTCCATCTTATATGAAAGAGGAACTCAAAAGAAACAAAATGGTGAAAAAAGCATTGCAAAATCTTGAGATATTCAAGTTGTAAAGTTTGGTATCATTTGTGTAAAAACGACTAAAATCAGACTAGTTGTGATGTAGATAATCAAGTTTAAAGTTTGGTATCATTTCTGTAGAAACAACTGAAATCAGACTAGTTGTGATGTCACAGCCTCAGATTCCTCAGTCTATATGTATTTTAAAGAAAGCTTCTTTTAGTTGGTATATTTTAAATACCCATTCTAGATTCAGTTTTACTACTTTTTGACATATCCCATGGTTTTTAAACCACAAAATTGCAGGACAAAATATAATAGAATACATAAAGACTTTGAGGAATCTGAGACTATGACATCACAAACAGTCTGATATCAGTTGTTTCTACACAAGATACCAAAAGTTAAACTTAGATATTACGGAATAAGATTTTTGAATGCTTTTTTCACCATTTTGTTTCTTTTGAAGTTCTCTTTCAAATAAGATAAACATGCCTGACCACTAAACTAATGCTTTAAATTTGCTTAATTAGTTAATTGTGTTGTTTTAGACCAAAACCAGCCAAGTGTGGTATTGCATTCTAATAACTTTAAAAGGTGAGAGTTGTCTTGATAAGTTCCTCCCTTTGATATCTAACAACTATATATATTTTAGAATAAATTTGTACAAGGATTTAGAAAATTCCAGGCATAGGAAATGAAAGTTGGTACTTGATAAGTGTCCTGTTTGCATAGAGTAACATTAAAGCTTCAGAAACTTGAATGCATCATATGAGTAGTGAAATGAAATATGGTTGTTTTGGTAAAGACTGGCAGATTGGGCGCAAATATTTACCTTTCTATTCAAAATATTTGTTTTGGAAAAGAATGGCCTATAGATTGTTTATTATGCTTTTGATTGACAACATTGAAACTTATGCAACCTATGGATCATACCAGGATGATTCTATTCAAAGGTGAATGGATCAAAACTGCAATGCAAATGTCCTGTAAGTGTTTATACCTCAGGGAAGGTGAAATGGGTAGTATGAATGTTTTCCCTACTTGTTTCCCCCCATTAAAAGTTTGCTATCTATGGCCAAAATTGCCTGCTTGGTGTCATGTTTCCCCCCTATGTAGTATCACACCTTCCCCCTTTCTAATGTCTGTGGCAGCAATATTTTGGTGGAATCATTTCACATCACTAACTTATTATTTTTCGATGTGGGAGGGGGATCACTAACTTATTATTTTTCGATGTGGGAGGGGAGGGGTGGCTTGTGGTGGGAGTGCACCTCATATATCAAATTGTACCACACTTACAGTGAAAACTGAAAATGAAAACATAGGTTTATACAAGACTTGTGTACTGTATATGTGTGTTTGAATTAGTAAGGATTTGGGTAATTATACTCTTCCAGACATAGGTACAATATTTGTTTGAAATAATGGGTAATAAGACTCACATGCATGGCCCGTCCTGAACATGTCCATGTTGATATAAACCTTGAAATGTTGTTTGCTTGATGAAACAAAACCTATCACAAAAAATAATTGGATACTGTTACCTGTACTGTAGATAGGCACATTTTGTTTATCACTTTATACTGTGCCCTTTACACTCTATAAACTCTTGGCATGTAAGACCGAATATACAAATAATTTGCATAGGTGGGAATTTTGCTGGGTCAGTAGGGTTACAGTAAACAAACAATTTTTTCTAAAATTGGCCTGAATGCAGTGGCATCAGTAGACAGGAGGAGGGGGGGAGTAGGGGGTGTAAAATTACAAATTTACAGACAGAAGAGTTTGACGCTACCGACAAAAATATATTCTACATTCAGGGCCCTCATAACATCAACAATTTTGAAAGAAAGAAAAAAAGGTCATCGGTCCAAAATCACAGAACAAGCGCCATAATAATTCTTTTTTTATTCTGTTTGGTAAAGTTTTCATCATCTTTGTTGGAGGTTTTACTGACGCGGACCTTGATTTACCAATAGGTCTTCAAATTTACCGACAGCTGTACCGAAAGTGTGTAATACCCCCTCACAACCCCCGGGTATTTATGCCCCTGCCTGAATGGATGATCTAAGTTTGAAAAAATGACATTTTTTTTATGTATTGTGGCTCAGACTTTGTTTCATTTTAAACAGAATTAGTTTCATTTAATGCTGTTTACAGAGGTATAAGAGTTTTTAGGTATGTGTGTAAGGATTATTTGGGTGTAACCAAGTTTATAGAGGTATGGGTGTAACTGAGTTTATAGAGGTATGGGTGTAACCGAGTTTATAGAGGTATGAGTGTAACCGAGTTTATAGAGGTATGGGTGTAACCGAGTTTATAGAGGTATGGGTGTAACTGAGTTGATAGAGGTATGGGTGTAACTGAGTTGATAGAGGTATGGGTGTAACTGAGTTCATAAAGGTATGGGTGTAACCGAGTTTATAGAGGTATGGGTGTAACAGAGTTTATAGAGGTATGGGTGTAACAGAGTTTATAGAGGTATGGGTGTAACCGAGTTTATAGAGGTATGGGTGTAACCGAGTTTATAGAGGTATGGGTGTAACTAAGTTTATAGAGGTATGGGTGTAACTGAGTTTATAGAGGTATGGGTGTAACCGAGTTTATAGAGGTATGGGTGTAACCGAGTTTATAGAGGTATGGGTGTAACCGAGTTTATAGAGGTATGGGTGTAACTAAGTTTATAGAGGTATGGGTGTAACTGAGTTTATAGAGGTATGGGTATAACCGAGTTTATAGAGGTATGGGTGTAACCGAGTTTATAGAGGTATGGGTGTAACCGAGTTTATAGAGGTATGGGTGTAACAGAGTTGATAGAGGTATGGGTGTAACTGAGTTGATAGAGGTATGGGTGTGACCGAGTTGATAGAGGTATGGGTGTAACAGAGTTTATAGAGGTATGGGTGTAACTGAGTTTATAAAGGTATGGACCGTGTAACTGAGTTTATAGAGATGTGGCTGTAACCTTAATAGTTTTACAGTAATATTCCCATGAATTTTCAAATTGGTATAAAAGTCATGTTGATCTTATTCCATTTAGGAATTATTGCAATCTAAAGATTTTCAAAGAGTGATGAAAAGTGACCTTGTGATGTCATAAAGTTAGATCCAAGACAATTGTGTGTGTATTGCATAAAGCAAAAAAGTGTTTCTTTTACTTTTAGAGTGCATGGTACATGTCATGAGCTGACGGGCAACGGTGTTTTTGCAAAGTTCATGTTATACCCCATCTCCATAAGGAAATGCTTCCAATAATTTAGAAAGAGCCAATTGATTGTCAAAGAAATGAATGAAGATTATCTTGGATCTGCCTTTATGACATCACACTGCAGGTTAACACTGATAAAATCCTTGCAATAACACCAAAATGGAATAAGATATCAACATGATTTTTTCACTAATTTCTTTCTTTAATAATAGTCCTCTATCATAAATATGAAACCAAAAATTCACCAGAAAATTCCTTTAACAATTAGAAGTTTGGGTCACCAAAAATGAACCTTAACATGCCCTCTAATGTTCTCACTATCCATTTTGACATAGGCAGGAATATGGGAGAGCAAGGAGGAGGGTAGATCCCCCTTCCCCTTTGGATCTCCACCCCCTCCCTCAGGCTTGACACTTGTTTTGTATCTTATGGTAATTTAATTATTCTTCCACCATTCGGTAGGCAAATTCCACCCATGGACACATGTAGTAACTCTTAAAATAACCACTTACCAGCAAAATAGGTTTCACAAACAATGCAGTCCCGTTTCACATTTCTACAGGTACTGTATGAACAGGCTGTGATGTATTGAATACCAGCATGCTCAATGGAATATCACATTTCAACTCCATTAAGTGATGCTTGTGATTGCCTTCAGTACATTCCAAACCCCTAAACATTAACTTGATATATGAGCTATCAGTGAGGCCATCAAGTGGAAATCAAAGGTCCACTGAGCATGAATATGAGAAACCTAGAGCTAGGTTTCATTTTCACCTGTTACCAAAATAATATTTTTCTGCCACTGTACATTAGAGTTGAATAGTTTGATGACTTACTGTAGTACAAGAAGGGAAGACCAGGGAGTTGTCATTGCAGGATTCCAAGACAGTGAGAGCAAAGACAAGTTGTAACTTGCAAGATGTTGATTATTGTGAAGAGGCGGGGGAGGGTGGCTATTGGGGGCTTTCCCAAAACAGTGGCATATCGCCCCAAATAAAGAGGGAGGCAAACATGGGAGATTTTATAAATAGAGGGAAGAGGTGAACATGGGTTTGGGGTTTAAGAGGGAAGCACTCCCCCCCACCACATGGGTTTGTGGTTTCCACATGGGCACCCCCCTCCCCTCAATAGAGGAAAAAATCTAAAATCTAATACAAAAAATCTGCACACCCCCTGGTTGTGATTCTGAGAATTTACAGATGCAGTGATTTCTATGTACAATCGTTAGAACATTGACAAAAGGAAAATTATCCTTTTTAAAGAAAGTTAATTTAATTTTTTCACTATTTAGGTTTTTTTCTTCAAACTTTCTTCAGGTGGTATATTATAATTACCCTTCCTAGATTCAGTTTGAATTCTTTTTTGACATAGCTCATGGTTTATATCCACAAAATCACAGTACAAAATATGATAGAATACATAAAGACTTTGTGGAGTCTGATTTCAGTCGTTTCTACACAAATGAAACCAAACTAAATTTAAAGAGGACATGACATGAACAAATTAAAATTGAGTTTATAATAAAAAGTTTTGCATAGTTCATTAATATCAAAAACATGATATTCCATCAAAAGTCCCAAAATGAAACCCTTGCATGAAAAAAATGGAAACTAATCAAGCAATTGACGCTCCCGACAATGCAATAATTGAAAACGGCTAAGCGACGTGTGACGTCACTCCCAGAACGATCTCATCAGCGAATTTGAACATACATACAAATACAGTGCTAATTCCATAAGCAAAGTTTCTCCTTTGCGTCGCAATTCCTGTTCTTCAGAAGACGTTGACATTGATATATCAGCCGTTTCTGATGTAAATAAATGTTTTAATATAAATGTCAATGTGTTGCAATAATCAAAAGTCGAGTCAAAACTTTAAAAGCCCATCAAACTTTGCAATTTAAAAATTTCATTTTGGAACAAATCAATGTTCCAAGTCAATGGGTAATTTTAACATTAGGTTTCACATTAGAATTTGCTATGTTAGGCTGCTGCCGAGCAGGGAAAATTTGGAACGTAATTTGGTTTCAACCAATAATTTCTATTGTAAGAACTTATACATCGTGATAAATTTTGCTGCATTTAAATTCTATGACAATAATGTACATACAATAGATGATATTATCGTGTGAAATGTCAAATTAAGAAAAATAATCAATGCCGTCATGTTCAACTTCATAAACTTACAAGTTTCAGTTTTAGGCCTAACGTTAGACACAGTCTTTGCAACACTTAGGCAGCGATGATATATATTCATGAAGAAGGATATGACTTATTTGAATATACATGTAGGGCCTACATGTATGTTTAAGAAAATAACAGCTTCGTAAAAAATGTATTGTTGAAAAATCTTTTACTCCTATAATCTTTCTAATCTTTATACGTCAAATTGAAAGGAACATACGCGATAACACTAGGCCTACATGTATGTTGTTTGTGTGATGTGAAAGTGTCGCAAGAAATTTTGTTCTGGGAGTGACGTCATTACAAGTTCACCAATTTTTACGAGCAAGAACCTGAGCTGATTAGAACAAATACTATATTTGCTTTTTGCTCCAATGTCTGCTATTACAACCAACACAAATTTGGGAAGAATTCACTATCAAATTGTTCAAATATTCAAGTGAGAGTCATATGAAAACCCGTGTTGCCCTTAAACTTAAATATCTCCTTAACCGAATAAGATTTTTGACTGCTTTTTCTACTATTTTGTTTCTTTTTAAGTCCTCTTTCATATCTGATAGACTTGCATGACCTGTGAACAAATCCTTTAAATAAACTTAACATCAGTATTACAAGTTATTTCACAGGAGTTGGATCGGTCTTTTACAGCTCCCAGTGCTACAAATAACCAGGTCCTCTTGTGATTTAAAATACCCATGTGACATCTTTCATCAAATCAATAAACAAGCTTGGACAGGGGTTTGTTTCTATCAAATGAATGGTTTGTCTCCCCAGATGAATGTAAATAAGCAGAGTTATTGATTTGTGATTGCTTGAAGTCTACTAGCAGAAACCCTTTGTGGATGCCTTTGTGATTGTTGATACTATAATAGCTACCCCACGCTATAGATATTGTTTTGTTGCACAAACTGAACACTTATGGGTAATCAGGGACTACAAGAGTTTGTGTTGGAATCATCTGAATGTAGTTAGAGGATTTAAGCTTTGACAATTATAAAACTATTAACTTTGAAGAATTATTGTTTTGTTGGTGAGCAGTTTCCTTCTGAAACTTGTGTGGATAAAGAATTACAGTATCTGGACTTAATTTGTAGTTTACAATGGAAAATTTGAGTAAGTATCAGTTTGGGCATATGATATTTATAAAGTTACTAAGTTTATTGACTTTGTACATTGAGGGAACATCTCTGTGTTGGGCACAGGTCCGACATGTGTAACTTTTCACACTGTATGTTGACCGGTGTATTAATACACTACTTGTTAGTTGTATGAATCACCCCTACATCCCTGGACAAGGTTAGTCATTGCACCAAAGTGGGTGGACAAAACATGTACATTGACGCATCTCAGTCAATAGGTAACTGACATTTTTTGTGAAATGACTTACCCCAAATCAATCACCTCTGTACAAAGTCAATGGGTCTGAAGTAAATTGACCCACCTGCACATGTGAGTGACTATTTCGTATGTCAATGACTTACCCTTGTCACACAATTGACAAGTGCATAAAGCGCTCGACCCACTGTCGACCCATATTGGGAATTCCGGAGGAAAATGATAAGTGTTTATCATTGAACAGTGTGAATGCAGAGCTGTACTGAACCGTGTCGACACAGCAACACACAGGTCATAGCTAGTGTTATAGCTAGTGTGTGTGTGGGGAGGGGGGGGAACAAATAATGTTCTTCCCCACACTATAATTTGTCCTATAATAGGCAAAATTGGACATTGAATGTGATTGCTTTCCTTATATTTGGCATCCTACTAATTTCAAAAACAATTACAAGTTGAGAATTCAGAAAAACTATTTTCAAGACAACAGTGTTTAATACATTTCCAAATTTGATATTGCTCAACTCTTTCAAAATATAAGCCTTCATCACATCATCAGATAAAGGGTTAAGTTTGTGGATTGCATTCAACTGAAAGTAATCTCAATATACATAAACCCTTACAGCATAAGTTGTTGAATGAATTGTTTATACTAGCTGTGCAATACCAGCACACCCTTAGCTGTAAGGAAGTATTATGCCCCATTCAATCTTTAAAGATGTAATTTTTTTCTACTTTTTATAAGGAAAATTGTGATTCATTCCTTGAGGCAAACATAGATCCTTTTTGTTAGATTTAAAAGAAAAATACTTTTTGAAAGAAAATGTCAGAAGTCAGGTCATAGGATGCTGAATAGAAACAAAAAATGCAGACTTTTGTCCTAATTTTGCAAATATACAAATTCACTTGCTTTTTCGTTTGTCAGAAAAACTTCAGCTTTTATATCAAAGATGGAATTATTTTAAAGCTAAGTTGAAGAATTGGTGCATTTTATTAACAGGGACATAGTGTTGTAATATGGGATTTATTTGAAAAGTAACAGTTGTGCACTAAATGTGGGACAAACAAAACTATGGGAGATGGGAGGATCGTTTTGCTGGGAAAAAATGTAATTATAGAAATAAGGAATGATATTAGATATTTGAGATTTTGTGCCTGTAATTTAAAGAGGGAGGCTCGTCTCATTAAATACGGTAAAATTGGGGGATGCGATATTTTGACGTCACTTCCAGTTGTGGATGCAAGATCTGATCCACTGTCTGTTTGTACTACAGCACCCTCAGACACTAGCTTGTGTGTTGTGTGCCACTGTGCAGAGTTACATACACAGTGCTTTACGTTACTGTGACGAGAAGCTTGTTTTTTTTTTTTAATGCATTTTTGTCAAAAAGCGAAAGTGAAATATTAGTATTATAATACTACAATAATAGTCACTAAATGAAAATTACTGAGAAAGTAAAAAGAAGAAGATGAAAGCAAAAGTCGCAATAAACGATCATACCGGGGCTCGAACTCACGAACTGTTTGGTTTGAAACAGAATTGCTTCCGATTGCCGTAACCAACTGGGCCAACTTGTGCAATGACCTTTAAAGCATTTTGAATAACTATATACCTTGCAATACGAGACAATGAATTGCACAGCAAAATTTCAACCAATCAAAAGATTTGAAAGGAATTCCAAATATTGTGCACATATGACGATTTTGCCTCTTTAAACAAAAAACGCAGGGCTTTCTGCACAAGTGATTACAATGGCAACTTCTCTATGAATATGGTCACCATCCACATGCTGTTCCCTGCCCCCTCCCCTCCCCCCTCACCTCAAAAATTGCTCTGCTTGGCATCTGAGGATATTATTTTTGAAAGCACAACAATTTGCCATGTTGAGCTGTAAAAGTAAAATCTTGTGCTGACTTCAATAAAAATCAATGGCTGTGCATTAGAGCATTGGTATGGGGAGGTATTAGAGAGGGGAAGCTATGACACATGCATGGGGGGGGGGGGGGGGTTATGTAAAAGGATTAGTTTAGTGGTCAAGCATGTTAATTTTATATGAAAGAGGACTTTAAAAGAAACAAAATAGTAAAATAACCATTCAAAAATCTTATTCCTTTTAGGAGATATTCAAGTTTAAAGTTTGGTATCATCGTATAGAAATGACTGAAATCAGACAAGTTAGGATGACATAACCTCAGATTCCTCAAAGTCTTTATGTATTCTATCATATTTTGTTCTACGATTTTGGTACTAAAAACCATGGGATTTGTCAAAAAAAGTAGTAAAACTGAATCTAGGAAGGGTATTTATAATATACCACCTGAAGAAAGTTTGAGGATCAATAATTTAGATAGTGCAAAATTAAATAAACTTTCTTTAAAATGCATAACGACATTGAGGAATCTAAGGCTATGACATCACAACTAGTCTGATTTCAGTCATTTCTATACAATGATACCAAACTTTAAACTTGAATATCTCCGTAACAGAATAAGATTTTTGAATGCTTTCTTCACCATTTTGTTTCTTTTGAAGTCCTCTTTCATATAAGATGGACATGCTTCACCACTAAACTAATCCTTTAATGATATAAAGTTATAAACCAGACAAAATTTGTGCACACAATTTTTTTTCATGAGAGCCATGTGGAAGAAAAGGATTCTTAGGGAGAAAATGCCCCTGTAGTCAATTGCCCCCTCCCTGTATCACCACAATCAAAATATTTTGTTTTAACCCTTGTAGTGTGTTCAATAGAATTCACTGAAACTTTAGTTAATAGGTATGATTAATGGTACAGTAATCCTTGTTGGGTCGGGACAGAAGTGAGCTATACCTGGGCTTCACTTAGATTTTAGTCAGATATGGGTTAAAGCTAATCAGAAAAGGGAATTGCGTTTCACTCCATTTCACTCCATATCATTCTTACAATGGTTAAGACCAGTCCTGTACATGAAAATATGTGTGTAAAATACTGCATAATGATTCATGATTTTTTGCTAAATGTATGTTGCGTCAGTGCCTTTACCTGCCCATACCTACAGTAACAAACATCTGTATTGATTTCATAATAATTAGTAGTGCTTCTAGATTTACCAAAGATGTATTGTGGCAGGTATATAATGTTGCACTGCCATTATTTCGCCAAGTTGGAAAGTCCACATCCTGTTGTATTAATATCAAAGGTGAGTGCATTTTGTTTCATTTGTTGCTAGCAGGTATGACATCATCCTATTGATTGTAAGTTTGTGGTCTTGACAGTAATTACAAACTTGACATGTTCTTGATCACAATCAGAGATGTGTGTGACATATTCACATCAATCAGATATGTGTGTGACATATTCACATCAATCAGACATGTGTGTAACATACTGTATTCACATCAATCAGATATGTGTGTGACATATTTACATCAATCAGACATGTGTGTGACATATTCACATGAATTAGGAATCAAATAGATAAGACTTGTTTAGTGAGTATTTATTTCACATGCTCTTTATCTAAATTCCATCAGTTGCCAAATTGTTCCTTCTAATAATGAAACCACTATTTTGATGTATTTTATATTAATTTATGTTAATGAGGTGCTAGTTAAGGAGTCATGCTTATATTGGAAAGGTACCGAGTTTGATTCCCATTGTGAGCGCTGCATTGTGTCCTTGAGCAAGACACTTGCTTCAGTCCTCTCAGCTGTAAAATGAGTACCAGTTAATCTTCGATGGACTGGCGTCCCATCCAGGGGGAGTAATGTACTGTACTCTGATCCGCTTGCGCTATGGAAACCTGGGATAAGCACCGTCTCAATGAGCTTAATGGCTTGGATGGATTGAGCTCAGCTATGTTAATGATATTATATTTCATTCTCTTTCAATGCTTCCAGGGAAAAAAAAATACTTGCCCATAAATAAGTTGATAGCACAGTAGGGCTACATACAGTAAGTGTGGTATTAATCTGTAGTTGAAAATGATAACATCTGTTAGAGGCTGACTAAACATTTTTGAGGGACAGTTATTTAATGAAGCAGCAAGCACATGACTTCAACATCTGGAGGGTAAATGAGGAGGATATAACTTGACAGCAAAGTTAAAGGAAAGGTAGTATCCCATAAATAAATTCAGAAGTTTAAGCCGTCGTGCTAGTGACGACACTTCTGGTTGTCAATTTTCCTTATAGAGAAATCTGTGATGTAATTGTTAACACATGTAAGCCCCTATCTTCAGTTAAATAACTGTGCAAATTTCTCGCGATCAATAGGGAAAATAGCAAACAAGAAATGATGTTACCAGCACGTCATGTATTTATAGGACAATAATTCATCCGCAGAAAAAGTTTTTCTTCAGGGGACAATTTAAGCATTCAACAATACCTTAAATAGCTTTATCTGGCGAGTATGCATACTAAGTTGTGGCTTTAATACCTTCACCTCTCAACAAAATTATATGAAAGGTAAAATATCTTACTTATAGCCTCATCCCTCTCTTAAGAAGTGAACAGAAATGTAAAGCTTCTGAATTCAGTTCCCTAAAACCTGAAAAGAAAGGCAAACAGATAGATCTCCCTAATAATAAAACTGAAGTCAAACAAAACCCTAAGGAAACTACCCTCACCAGAAAGGACAGCATTTTCCAGAAAAACATCACCGTAGATTATTCCCCAAACTTCCCCTGTGTGGCACAGAGCACAAATTTTGCTTTTATTACAGGAGTTTAATGGGGAAATAGTTTGGTGCTACCTAGTAAATCTTTAAAGGTGCAGTATTTGAAACCAAATTGACATTGCTTTAAAGGTTTAGTTCAGTGGTCAAGCATGTTTATCTTATATGAAAGAGGACTTCAAACGAAACAAAATGGGAAGAAAGCATTCAAAAATCTTATTCCGTTAAGGAGATACTTAAGTTTAAAGTTTGGTATCATTTGTGTAGAAACGACTGAAATCAGACTAGTTGTGATGTCACTGCCTTAGATTACTCAGTCTTTTATAGCCTTAGATTCCTCAGTCTTTATGTATTCTATCATATTTTGTCCTGTGATTTTGTGGCTTAAAAACCATGGGATATGTCAAAAAAAGTAGTAAAACTGAATCTAGGAAGGGTATTTATAATATACCACCTAAAGAAAATTTGAAGACAAATGTAGATAGTGAAGTATTAAATAAACTTTCTTAAAAATACATAAAGACTTTGAGGAATCTGAGGCAGTGACATCACAACTAGTCTGATTTCAGTCATTTCTACAGAATTGATGACAAACTTTAAACTTGAATATCTCTTTAACGGAATAAGATTTTTGAATGCTGTCTTCACCATTTTGTTTCTTTTGAAGTCCTCTTTCATATAAGATAAACATGCTTGACAACTGAACTAATCCTTTAATGCAGTTTACTTGTCTGCATCTAAAATAACGTTCTATCAGTTTGTCCACCCATTTGTTTGTGGTGAAAACACAGAAGCATCCAAACTTCTTTATATAAATTGGTATGATTCCACTTAATTTACATATCTTTGTAGGATAGACTTAAAGTTTGGATAATGCCAGTTGGTAAAGTAATTTTATTTATCCCTGAACACTTGAAACATATTCAAGTTAACAGAGAAAGCAGATATCTTGAGAGGGTTTTAGATAATTATAAGATTCGAACAGGGATATCATCACTGCATGTTTACAGAAATATTAGCTTGCTGCAGGCGTGGGTACATTGTGCATGTGTGCATATGTAACAATTAATTTTGGGTCCGAGTCACTGATAACTCAAAACTGTAATCACACTTGAACCAAAATTGGTGGATGGGTACATCTGGCCCAGAACTTTTGTCTCCAAGGTTCTGGGGTTCACAGGTCAAATGGGACAAGTTTTGGGTGATGGCTGTATCTTTTTAAGGAATTACTTAGTATCTTTACAAATTGCATAGTTGGGTAGGGTTTAACATTCTAACAAAACTTTAAAATAATTGGAGGTCCATAAGTTAAATAACTGATTTTTATGCAAAAATGTACAAATTAGTACATTACCTCTAAAATCACATATTAGACCTTTGACCCTTGACACTAATCACTGAAACAACATCTGAAATTTTTTCACATTTATTGTGCACCTAGTGTATGACACCGATTCATGCTCACATCTAGTGCTGTCAACGATTAGCGATTAATCACTAATCGCTCTCAACTCTTCAAAAACGTTTAGTAAAACTTTTAACTGATTAATCGCGAAAATACTATATGGGTGGCCTTAGTGTACAGTAACAATTAGCACCACTGAAAAAGATCGTAAAATACTCAAAAATCACCTAAAAGATTTGAGCCATAAACTAAAACAAACCCCTCTGTGCTTAAAATGCATGAGAAAGGCATCAAAAATAAAGCAAATTCCTTCATTTTACTTGATTATCGATCCTTTAGAACTTTTCATGGCGTGTTCATGGCCAGAACTATATTCAACTTGTTAAATTTAAAATTACTGGTGCACTTTAAGAACTAAAAATTAATTTACAGCAGGGAAGTGCCATTTTACAGGCCTTAGCCAATACTGTACTGGGGTACGGTTGATGTACACAAATTATTTTGTGACAGCAGATGGAAGTTCAGACTGCCAGAAATCAGCAACATTTCTTGTTAAATATTTTATTTCTACGCTGGTTTGAATGTCATCCAAACCCAGGATCTTTATTCTTAACTAGTTTTATTAGCCTAACTGGTAATAAGACGTTAAATTTGCATTTGGTAAGATTCTTGGCCTATTTTTGGTCCGAAAATGCATGGTATGTTTGTGTGTGTGAAGTGTACAAGTTCCACATAATTTTTTTAAGTTTTGGTGAAGCATGGATGTGATTAATTGCTAAACACTCACAAATTTTGGCGATTAAACATTTAGTGAATTAATCACAAATCAACAGCACTACTCACGTTACACGTACCATTCCATAACTATAGGGAAAAATGGTGAAAAAGGTCAATAGCTCTTTGACCTTTTGACCCCAGAGTCTATACAGGACACAAATTCATGTACCAGGGTGTCATGGTACAACATAGGGTTGGTATAGGTCTTGTACTTTTTGAGTTTAGGAATCTGCAAAATTTTGCATAAAAAAACACTTGTTTGACCTTTGACCCATGACCTTTAACCTCCAATTAGTTTTAAGTTTTGTTAAATGTTAAACCTTACCCACCTATGCAATTTGTAATGATACCAATAAATTCCTTCAAAAGATTGACCTTTGACCTTTTGACCCCAGAGTTAATGGAGCACAAGTTCATGTACTACAGTATTATGATACAAACATAGGATTGGTATAGGTCTTGGCACAAAAATGACAAATAAGTACATAATTATCCCCTTAATCACATATTTGGCCTCTGACACTTGACCCTAATCACTGAAACAACATCTGAAATTGTTCCCATTTATCATTGCCTACTGTATGACACCATATATGCTCATGACACACTTACTATTTCATAGCTATAGGGAAAAAGTGGTCAATAGCTCTTTGACCTTTTGACCCAGAGTCCACGGGACAAAAATCAATGTACCAAGGTATCGCATAGGTATAACAAAGGGTTGGTATAGGTCTTGTACTTTTTAGCTCAACTATTCGAAGAATAGGGCTATTCTACTACCTCTGGCATCTGCTTCTGGTAAAGTTTTGATTAAAGTTTTGGTTAAAGTTTGTATAACTTAAGTTATGAATGGTGTACATTCATGTGACTTGGCATAGGGGTAGAGGACATGGGTACTGATCAAATGAGCATTATTGGAGGGTAATTAGCTTGTTTGCATAACAATGAAAATATTTTTCAGGTTACAGTTTTGGTTCAACTTTTGTTTAAAAGTTTTCATAGCTTATGAATAGTGTACATTCATGTGACTTGGCATAGGGGTAAAGGACATGGGTACTGTTCAAATGAGCATTAATTGGGGGGTTGTGTATGCATACTAATCAGCTTATTTGCATAAGAATGACAATATTTGTCAGGTTAAAGTTTTGGTTAAAGTTTTCACAACTTTAGATATGAATGGTGTACATTCATGCAACTTGGCATTGGGGTACTGTTCAAGTGAGCATGTTTAGGGGTTGTGTGTGCATACTAATTAGCTTATTTGCATACCAATGCAAATATTTGTATCTATGATATCTCTTAAATTAAAGTGGATGTCGTGATTTTGTTTGCACAAATGATGATATATGTGAAGAGCTTTGTCTATACTTAATGTTGAAGTGAAGTGTGCATATTAATTATGTTGTTTGCATATTAAACAATAGACTTTTGAACAAAATGTTTAACATTCATGAGTGTATAACTTCAGTTATGAATTATGTACATTCATGTAACTTGGCAGGGGTAGAGGACATGGGTACTGTTCAAATAAGCATGATAGGGGGTTGTGTATGCATACTAATTAGCTTATTTGCATAACAATTAAAAATATTTATATCTATAGTATCTCTTAGATTAAAGTGGTATTGGGGATTTTGTTTACACAAATGATCATATACCTGAGGACCATTGTCTACACCTAATGGTGAGGTGTAATGTGCATATTAGCTTATTTGCATAACAATAGACTTTTGCATAAAATATTTAACCTGAGACAATAACTTGGTACTTGTTACAGGGGTAGAGGACATGGGTACTAGCTGTTCAAATGAGCATGTTTTGGGGTTGTGTGTGTGCATACTAATTAGCTTATTTGCATAAGAATGAAAATATTTGTATCTATGATATTGCTTAAATTAAAGTGGATGTGGGGAATTTGTTTACACAAATGATCATGTATGTGAAGACCATTGTCTACACTCAATGGTGAGGTGTAGTGTGCATAACAAAAGACTTACATACAAAATATTTAACCTGAGCAAATAACTTGTTATTTGGTTCAGTGGTAGAGGGCATTGGTACTGTTCAGATGAGCATGGTTGGGGTATTGTGTGTGCATAATAATCAGCCTGTTTGCTTAGCAATGAAAATATTTGTATATGTGGTATCTCTTGAATTAAAGGTGGGTATGATAATTTTGCTTAAACAAATGAATGATCATACAGTATATGTGAAGAGCATTATTCACACTTAATGGTGAGGTATAGTGTGCATTTGCTGCAATATGTTTGACCTGAGATCAAAGACATATGGCTTATGAGTTACCAACTTCACATTTCTAGTTTCGTTGTGATATTGATACTCCTGAAATGAATAGCAATTAAAATGTTTGTTTGCCATGAATTAAGAAGCAAATAAAAGTATCCTTGCTTTTATAGAATTTTAAATTAAGGGTTTGGGAAATATAAACAATAAGCAGAATGTGGGGTAGAAGATACCATGATAAAGTAGCTGAAGGAATTAGGATGAGGACATGTGGGACAGGGTGGATTTGTATAAGGGCAGGGTGCGGTGGGATGTTGATCAGGATGTAGTGGCATGTTAGGCAGGGTTTATTGGCATGTAGAACAGGGTTGGTGGGCATGTAGAACAGGATGGGTTGGCATGTGGAACAGGATGGGTTGGCATGTGGAACAGGATGGGTTGGCATGTGGAACAGGATGGGTTGGCATGTGGAACAGGATGGGTTGGCATGTGGAACAGGATGGGTTGGCATGTGGAACAGGATGGGTTGGCATGTGGAACAGGATGGGTTGGCATGTGGAACAGGATGGGTTGGCATGTGGAACAGGATGGGTTGGCATGTGGAACAGGATGGATTGGCATGTGGAACAGGATGGGTTGGCATGTGGAACAGGATGGTTTGGCATGTGGGACAGGGAGAATGGCATGTGGTGGGATGTCATCTGGATTTCAGTTGTGATGGCATGTGGGTCATGCAAGTGGTGGAATGACACAGTATCTGGTTTTCAGGTGTGATTGCATTGGAGTATAGACATGGGATGACATTTTGGACAAGTTGGGATGAAATGTGGGACAGTCTGGAATATGCATTATTAGCAGTAAAGGGATTTGTATCGTTTTCAATATCTAGTTTGTCATACGTTTAGCAATATTGTTTTGCATAATTTTGCTTTAATGTTACTGTACATTTTTCATGCTGCTTGACTTTGCTTGACACACATATTTTTTTGTAAATTGGAAATTATATTGCAATCCAGGATGTACATGTAGTTCTGGGAATGTGTAGGGGCTGGGGAGGGTGCAGGTTGAAACGGGGTTGAATGGCATTCTTTCATTGACATTGGCATGTCAGGGCCTCTCCTTTCTTTGTTATTAAATTGATAGAATTAAAAGAGGTGTTGTAGTTATAAAGACTGCTAGGTTTTACATGTTTTCTGAGTTACTGGGTGGGCAACCTTGAGCTTTTTTTGTCTTAAGATATCTGGAAAAACTCAAAGATATTTTAAAGCTAGTAGTGCAAATGAAAATGTAAGTGCAACTTTCCAAGCTCAAGTAATTTGCAATTATCTGCCCCTGCTACCCTATTTCTGTATATATTTCTCTCTATTTTCCCATTCTTTATACTAGCTTTGAATAGTTGAGCATACAGTCCTTCCAGCAGTTCTTGTTTAATTTGAAATGGCACAAAAGTTTGCATAAAAACACTTATTTGACCCATGACTTTTGACCTCTAATTACTTTTTGTTTTGTTAAAATGCTAAACCCTACACACCTATGCAATTTGTAAAGATACCAAGTAATTCCTTCAAAAGATACAGCCATCACGAAAAACTTGTTTCATTTGACCTGTGAACTTTGACCTATTGACCCCAAAACCTTGGAGACAGAAGGTCTGGGCCAGGGTGCCATCCACCAATGTTGGTTCATGTGTGTATTACAGTTTTTAGCTTCACCCATTACACAGAGTGTAATGAGTGGAGCTTATCAAATTGTTTGTGAGCTCCCATATGTGCCTGTGCAATGGTTTGCTTTAAAATGCATCTCCTAGGTTTTAACAGTTTTGCTCTTGAAAATCTGGCTCAAGCAAGATTTTTGTATGCTTCATTTAGTTTGTATTTTTCTAAGAGATATCCTTTGTATTTTATAATTAAAGCTCCTGATAGGTTTTAAAAAGTATCAGATTTCATACATAATGGCACTAAAAATAGCTCTTTTAGCTGTAGACATTATGCCATTCTTGTACGTACGCATGCCGTACATGGCTCTAGCATATCGGGGTCCATACAGTTCATGTGTTTCCTATTAGCTCCATGTGTGTCTAGTCTGTTCTTAATCATGCATATCGCAGTGGCTAGATCTTACAACCGAATCACAGTGTGTTTGACAAAAACCATTTTCCAATCAGAATTCGAATATGCAAATTTTTGAATCGGGGATCGTAATATTTCCGTGAAAAACACGTGAGTTGTCAGTGTCAGTTGTTGTTTGTCGATCGATTACAATATATACTGATATGTTTGTTCCATATGTTTGTCTTATATTCAGAACTAGTATCAGCAGAATCGAACAGCAGTGCATTGTCATGAAGGATAATTTATTTTCTTAAAAAGTATAGTTAATTGTTTGTTTGTTGAAAATTTCCAATAATTATTGGTATCTTCATTTACCAGGGACTTACACCTGTTGTTGCCACTAGAGCTGTGACCACACGCTAGACGCTCGTAAATCCTTGCTGTTGAAAATCAACATCATTAATGATTCAATCACTCACACACATTCCGCTGACAATATTAATGACTTTTACAAACTGTAAACCCGATTAGTATAATCCTTCTTAAATGCGAGAATCACAAATGCGCAGTAACCTATGAATGGGGATATTTTGCACTTTGATTTCGCCGAAAGCTGAGTAACTTGTGAATTGCACCATGAATGTACGGCAATAAACACTGAAACTATAGCAATAGGCCATAACGTACGGCTTTACCTGTTTTACAAGCTGTTAAATCAACCAAAAAACACATGGTCAAAATACTTGAATCGTGACAACCAGTACATTTACATGTAAATATTACCTGATGTGTCAAATAAAGTTTGCAAGAAAGAAAAAAAATATTGCAAAATAAACAAACAGAAAAAGGTTGTCAATACTTTTGCTATACTGTTTGCGTGTTTTTTAAAACTTAATTTGGAGCAGTTTTGGTGTACTTTCAGAAAATAATTATGGTACTAGGTACTAATAGGCGTATAAACGATACACACTCGCTTTGAAACTGTAAAACTGTTGGAATTTTAAAATAATGAATAATAATTGCCCAAAAATAAGTAGACTTCAAGATACTCTTTAAATTGCATTTGAATTTCAAATTGAATATATCAGGGCACAACTGCAGAATACCCAGCGTTTTTGAATGTTACTCCGTAGCAGGGCTACACACTGATGACCTCGTAGCCTGTGCCCAAAACATTTCCCAAGTTTTCCGACTTCATTTAAAACATCCACCACCACGTAGCCCGTAGCCCTATCCAAAACTCTAAGGATACCCAACTATGCAGCTCGCAGCCTATGAATATGTGTCATTCTTAAATTAAGTTATGAGAATAAAGGGACTTCATAGCCCGTAGCCTGTGCACAAAACAATCCCAAGTCTTCTGACTTCAATTAAAACATAGCCCTATCCAAAAAGGCACCAACTATGTAGCTCGTAGCCCATTCCAAAGAAGATTTACACAAACAAATGGGCCTTCATACTAGCCTGGAGCATGCAACTTACCCTGTATTCAAACCCCCCAAAAAACAAGAAAACTTAAAAAATACAAGGAAAACAATAACAAACTTTGGTATATTCATGACTGACTGTGTAGCCTTTTAATTTTTTAGGTATACTTCCAGAGCAGTGGGTATTCTACAACTACTCCAATATCAGATATGACACAAATAAAATTTCTTTTAAAATAAAACAAGTCAATTGGTTTTTGCACTACTATGGGTTGAGCTATAACATCATTGATGTCTTGTTGAGTTATAAGTGACACATAATTAATTGTTACACATGCAAATACACACACACACAAACCCACAGACAGATGCAAAAATCACCAAATTTTGTTCCATTTAAAAAACTTATGACCCCTAACCCTAATATGAGGTCATCATATGGGCCCCATCAGCCCCCCTAATATCAAGGGGGTTGGCCATGTAGTGTAGGAGGTACAGACACTTATTTGCCTATACAGCAAAGTGACTTACATATGTATATGTAATTGATGAGATAAAAAGAACGCTCAGTTTTTAATTCTCTTAAATATTTAAAATTAAACTGAAATAGCATCCCAATTATTTGTGTACAGGGCCATACTGACCACTAAACTTATATTTAAACTTAAGATAAATAGAGAATTTTAGTTCTTCTTAAATCTACTATGCTTATGTTCATTTATGTCAAAGTTTGTTGAAAGAAAGGGTGTAGCAAAACTGTTTTGATGGTCATTTGCAGTATCCCCCCTCTCCCAAAAAACTAATAATGATGATAATGGTGATGATGGTGGTGGTGGAGGATGATGATGATGATGATGATGGTGGTGGTGGTGGAGGTGATGATGATGATGATGGTGGTGGTGGTGGTGGAGGTGATGATGATGATGATGATGATGATAATGATGATGATGATGATGATAATATATCACTAAAAGGATTGAAAGGTTGAGCTTCTGGTGTCTCAAGAGATTAAATGAAAAGAATTTGAGACATGATGGGCTTCGATTGATGATCCTAATCTGCAAAATTTAGAAGCATTTACAATTTACAATGGGGGTATCAATAGCCCCTTGTTTAGAAATAGTCTGGATCTTTACCCTTCCCCCTTCAAGTAAAACTTAGCTACACCTCTTACCTCCTGAGAATGTATACCCTCATCAAATTGCTTTTCTTGTCCTTACTCTTCTTACTCTAAATGAGCTTGTGATAACGTTTGCCAGTTTATTACTCGTTTATGGTTAAAACAATCTTTTTCCATAAGATCATAAATATTCCCCTTGCAAACTTGCTTAGAACAAACCCCTAGCTTGATCCAGAAAGGGGCAGGGGTCACTGACCAAAAGGGGCATTAATAAGGCATCAATGGGTAGGGTGTCACTGACCAAAATGGGCATTAATAAGGCATCAAGTGGCAGGGTGTCACTAACCAAGAAGAACATTAATAAAGCACCAAGGTTTAGGGTGTCACTGACCAAAAGGGGCAATAATAAGACATCAAGGGGCAGGGCATTACTGACCAAAGGGGTATTAATAAGGCATCAGGGGGCAGGGAGTCACTGACCAAAGGGGCATTAATAAGGCATCAAGGGGCAGGGTGTCACTGACCAAAAGGTGTATTGACAAGGCATCAAGGGGCAGGGTGTCACTGACCAAAAGGGGCATTAATAAGGCATCAAGAGGCAGGATGTCACTCACTAAAAGAGGAAATAATAAGGCATTAAGGGGCAGGGTGTCACTGACCAAAAGGGGCATTAATAAGGCATCAAGGAGCAGGGTGTCACTGACCAAAAGGGCATTAATAAGGCATCAAGGGGCAGGGTGTCACTGACCAAAAGGGGCATTAATAAGGCATCAAGGGGCAGGTGTCACTGACCAAAGGGGCATTAATAAGGCATCAAGGGCAGGGTGTCACTGACCAAAAGGGCATTAATAAGGCATCAAGGGGCAGGGTGTCACTGACCAAAAGGGCATTAATAAGGCATCAAGGGGCAGGTGTCACTGACCAAAAAGGGCATTGATAAGGCATCAAGGGGCAGGGTGTCACTGACCAAAAGGGGCATTAATAAGGCATCAAGGGGCAGGAGTCACTGACCAAAAGGGGCATTAATAAGGCATCAAGGGGCAGGGTGTTACTGACCAAAGGGGCATTAATAAGGCATCAAGGGGCAGGGTGTCACTGACCAAAGGGAAATCAATAAGGCATCAAGAGGCAGGTGTCACTGACCAAAAGGGGCATTTATAAGGCATTAACTGGCAGGGTAGTCTCTAACCAAAGGGGCATTAATAAGGCATCAAGGGGCAGGGTGTCACTGACCAAAGGGGCATTAATAAGGCATCAAGGGGCAGGGAGTCACTGACCAAAAGGGGGCATTAATAAGGCATCAAGGGGCAGGAGTCACTGACCAAAGGGGCATTAATAAGGCATCAAGGGGCAGGGAGTCACTGACCAAAAGGGGCATTAATAAGGCATCAAGGGGCAGGGTGTCACTGACCAAAAGGAGCATTAATAAGGCATCAAGGGGCAGGGTGTCACTGACCAAAGGGGAATCAATAAGGCATCAAGAGGCAGGGTGTCACTGACCAAAAGGGGCATTTATAAGGCATTAACTGGCGGGGTAGTCTCTAACCAAAAGGGGCATTAATAAGGCATCAAGGGGCAGGGTGTCACTAACCAAAAGGGGCATTAATAAGGCATCAAGGAGCAGGGTGTTACTGACCAAAAGGGGCATTAATAAGGCATCAAGTGGCAGGGAGTCACTGACCAAAAGGGGCATTAATAAGGCATCAAGGGGCAGGGTGTCACTGACCAAAAGGAGCATTAATAAGGCATCAAGGGGCAGGGAGTCACTGACCAAAAGGGGCATTAATAAGGCATCAAGGGGCAGGGAGTCACTGACCAAAAGGGGCATTAATAAAGCATCAAGGGGCAGGGAGTCACTGACCAAAAGGGGCATTAATAAGGCATCAAGGGGCAGGGAGTCACTGACCAAAAGGGGCATTAATAAGGCATCAAGGGGCAGGGTAGTCTCTAACCAAAAGGGGCATTAATAAGGCATCAAGGGGCAGGGTGTCACTGACCAAAAGGAGCATTAACAAGGCATCAAGGGGCAGGGAGTCACTGACCAAAAGGGGTATTTAAGGGCACTTAAATAAAGGACTCTTTGAGGGCAGGTTTGAGGGCACTTGAAATGTAAATAAGGGAGTAATCATTATATACAGCAAGTAGTGTTGTCCCCTAGGGCATCTTTTTATACTGGGGGATCTGTAATCAGCAAAATACTTCTTAAAAGTATGTTTGTGTAAATATTCTAATTGGGAGCTCTTGCAAGATAAAAGTGAGTTCCCTGTCTGTTTTGGGGAGTAAAGAGTCAGCATTTTGGGGATTTGTACCAGATTGGCCTGATTTCTGTGTGGGCACTACAATCATGGCTAAGGGTAGTTGGAACAAATCCCCACTCTCCTCGATCTATGTTGCAAGTCGCTTTTTACCATGATATTTTTGCAAAGCGAGCAACATTGGAAGGGGGGAATGTTGTTTGAATTTTTGAGTGATATTTCCCAATTGTAGATAATGATGACTTATAATCATAGCACATAAGGATGGAAGCATTGTGATGTTGATGTAATGAATATGCATGAGAAAGAATAATTAGATTGCAAAATGGCTGAACTCCTACAAGGGAAGAGATGTAAATGATTTTTGATATAAGACAGATTTATTTTTAGAATAGAAACCAAAACTTTTACCATACTAATTTTGGATGGAATGTTTAGAAACAGAAACTCTAATACTGTAGAGCATCCTGTATTGCAGTTATAGCATTGAAAGATTTCCTTCAAGGGTGTTCTGGACTTGAGAGGATGCTGAGAAAATCATTTGTCTGGCAAATCTCAGATTGTATAGATGTTTTATTCTTATGACCTGAAGTAACGTTTTTATGGACAAATACTCTGAAGTTTAAGAAAAACTATATGGCAGCTATAAAGTCGGATTCTCAAACTCAGCTTGCTGAGGTGGATAGTGATTCTAATCACAAAATGGGTGAGTCTTTGATGTTCCGGACTTAGAGGATGTTAAGAGAAAATTCATTTACTGTAGTTGTCAACTCTCATGTTAGAAGAGATAAGATCAAGAGATAAGATCAATTAAGATAAACAAAATTTGTAAATTTGTTGCCATGCAGCAAAACATACAAACATATTTAAAAAGAAATATAAATATAAAAGTTATAAATATAAGTAACATAAGAGTTATATAAAAAAAGAACAGTAAATTAGGAAAAATGAAAATTTTGGTTAATATTAGTAAATGGTAAAATACAAAACGTCTAAGATGTAAAAATATATATAAAGGCCCACATACATATATATATATATACACATACACACACATACACACATACATACATATACACACACACACATATATGTATACACACATACATATATACACATACATATACATATATAAATAAATATACAAATTTGACTAAAAATATAAAAACATAAACTATCGGACCGCTTTCAAGTTGAGCAGGGAAATAGAGTTGAGGTACAAATGAAAACCTGAATCTGTTATGCTTGGACCGTGGCATACAAAGTCTTTTCTGTGAGCGGAAGAAAATATATAGTGGGAAGAGCGGATGTGTGTTGTCGTTTAATATTTTAGTTATTTTTTGTGTATCATGTTATTGTAGAGATCAGAGATGGACTTCAGACATATGTTATCACCAACAGCACGGCTTGCGGCTCTTACGATCTTCTCCAATTTACTAGTTGAATCTTTTGTAAGTAGCCCGAATATACAGATAATACTGAAAGTCAACACGCTTTGTATTACTGACTGGTAAAAGAGCTTAAGAATGATATTGTCAACTTTGAAGTATTTCAGTTTTCGTAAAAAATACAACCTTTGGTATGCCTTGGTTCTAGTTGCATCAGCCTGATCTTTAAAGGTAAGTTTACGTTCAATGATAGTGCCTAGATAGTTGTAATGGTCCACCTGTTCAACAACCTCATTATTGTTTAAAATCACACTGTATACTCTATACAGATTCAGTTTTTAGGGATACATATTTACATGTTTTTGAACAGTAGAAGATAATATTGATTTTTATCTAGTAAAATTCTCATCTTTGGCAGCTAAGTCGGATTCTGAAACTGAACTTGCGGAAGTGGATAGCCCTTCTAATCGCAAAAGGGGTGAGTCTTAAAGGAATCGTGAAAATCACCACTTAAAATTTGTAATTAACTAACACATTGCCGTGCATATATAACACTGGTATCTATTATTTGGCTTTTTCAGATTATATTTGCAGTCATTTCAGTTGGGAACATTATTCTTTAATTAACAACAAAATTAACTGATTTATGTAGATTTTTAACTTTTAGGAAGTATATACATATGAATGAACATATACCTATTTAACATATAACATTATTTCGTGAATTCAACATTAGAAAATATTATAACTTTGGACATTGTACAGGAGTGTCATGAAAGACCTGAGCATGGAAATTCCTTGTTGAGAAAGGGCTACAGTGTACATGTATATCAGACAGTAGATCTAGATATTTTACTCTGGTTCTAAGCATTTCATGTCACAATCTGTGCTAGAAACTTTCTGATGGCAGACCTAGCAAATACCATTGTTTGCCCAAATATAATTCTTGGTTGTCCCAAAACTTTAGGCAGCCGGATGAGCGATTTGGTTTGTACTTAACTTTTTGAGATTAGTTCTAAGCTAGTCTCTAATGTAAAGTTAGAGATGTTGCTAGTCTCTAATGTGAAGTTAGAGATGTTGCTAGTCTCTAATGTGAAGTTAGAGATGTTGCTAGTCTCTAATGTGAAGTTAGAGATGTTGCTAGTCTGTAATGTGAAGTTAGAGATGTTGCTAGTCTCTAATGTGAAGTTAGAGATGTTGCTAGTCTCTAATGTGAAGTTAGAGATGTTGCTAGTCTCTAATGTGAAGTTAGAGATGTTGCTAGTCTGTAATGTGAAGTTAGAGATGTTGCTAGTCTCTAATGTTAAGTTAGAGATGTTGCTAGTCTGTAATGTGAAGTTAGAGATGTTGCTAGTCTCTAATGTGAAGTTAGAGATGTTGCTAGCCTCTAATGTGAAGTTAGAGATGTTGCTAGTCTGTAATGTGAAGTTAGAGATGTTGCTAGTCTCTAATGTGAAGTTAGAGATGTTGCTAGTCTGTAATGTGAAGTTAGAGATGTTGCTAGTCTCTAATGTGAAGTTAGAGATGTTGCTAGTCTCTAATGTGAAGTTAGAGATGTTCTATTTCCACCTCCCTTCACGCTTCATAACCACCCACAAACACGCAGCCCCTCTACATCTAATTTCTAGAATATTATGTGTAAGGTTTAAACTATATGAACAGCCATAGGCAACTAAGCATTTAATATTTCTAATAAAGCTAGTCAATGCCAATTTTAGGTACAGATTAAATGCCAGAAAGTAGGTATTTGCATTATTTTCTCCTCGTAGGTTGCGTTCTGAAGTAAGAGAGGAAGCTAGCCTTTTGGATAAGATATGCCAATGGTGGCTCTGTAACTTATTGGTGCCAATGGTGGCTCTGTAACTTATTGGTGCCAATGGTGGCTATGTAACTTATTGGTGCCAATGGTGGCTCCGTAACTTATTGGTGCCAATGGTGGCTCTGTAACTTATTGATGCCAATGGTGGCTCTGTAACCTATTGGTGCCAATGGTGGCTCTGTAACTTATTGGTGCCAATGGTGGCTCTGTAACTTATTGATGCCAATGGTGGCTCTGTAACTTATTGGTGCCAATGGTGGCTTTGTAACTTATTGGTGCCAATGGTGGCTCTGTAACTTATTGGTGCAAATGGTGGCTCTGTAACTTATTGGTGCCAATGGTGGCTCTGTAACTTATTGGTGCCAATGGTGGCTCTGTAACTTATTGGTGCCAATGGTTGTTCTGTAACTTATTGGTGCCAATGGTGGCTCTGTAACTTATTGGGGCCAATGGTGGCTCTGTAACTTATTGGTGCCAATGGTGGCTCTGTAACTTGTTGGTGCCAATGGTGGTTCTGTAACTTATTGGTGCCTATGGTGGCTCTGTAACTTACTGGTGCCTATGGTGGCTCTGTAACTTATTGGTGCCAATGGTGGCTTTGTAACTTATTGGTGCCAATGGTGGCTCTGTAACTTATTGCTGCCAATGGTGGCTCTGTAACTTATTGATGCCAATGGTGGCTCTGTAACTTATTGGTGCCAATGGTGGTTCTGTAACTTATTGGTGCCAATGGTGGCTCTGTAACTTATTGGTGCCAATGGTGGCTCTGTAACTTATTAGTGCCAATGGTGGCTCTGTAACTTATTGGGGCCAATGGTGGCTCTGTAACTTATTGGTGCCAATGGTGGCTCTGTAACTTATTGGTGCCAATGGCTATGTAACTTATTAGTGCCAATGGTGGCTCTGTAACTTATTGGTGCCAATGGTGGCTCTGTAACTTATTGGTGCCAATGGTGGCTCTGTAACTTATTGATGCCAATGGTGGCTCTGCAAGTTATTGGTGCCAATGGTGGCTCTGTAACTTATTGGTGCCAATGGTGGCTCTGTAACGTATTGGTGCCAATGGTGGCTCTGTAACTTATTGGTGCAAATGGTGGCTCTGTGACTTATTGCTGCCAATGGTGGCTCTGTAACTTATTGCTGCCAATGGTGGCTCTGTAACCTATTGGTGCCAATGGTGGCTCTGTAACCTATTGGTGCCAATGGTGGCTCTGTAACCTATTGGTGCCAATGGTGGCTCTGTAACTTATTGGTGCCAATGGTGGCTCTGTAACTTATTGGTGCCAATGGTGGCTCTGTAACTTATTGGTGCCAATGGTGGCTCTGTAACTTATTGGTGCCAATGGTGGCTCTGTAACTTATTGCTGCCAATGGTGGCTCTGTAACTTATTGGTGCCAACGGTGGCTCTGCAACCTATTGGTGCCAACGGTGGCTCTGTAACTTATTGCTGCCAATGGTGGCTCTGTAACTTATTGCTGCCAATGGTGGCTCTGTAACTTATTGCTGCCAATGGTGGCTCTGTAACTTATTGGTGCCAATGGTGGTTCTGTAACTTATTGGTGCCAATGGTGGCTCTGTAACTTATTGGTGCCAATGGTGGCTCTGTAACTTATTGGTGCCAATGGTGGCTCTGTAACTTATTGGTGCCAATGGTGGTTCTGTAACTTATTGGTGCCAATGGTGGCTCTGTAACTTATTAGTGCCAATGGTGGCTCTGTAACTTATTGGTGCCAATGGTGGCTCTGTAACTTATTGGTGCCAATGGTGGCTCTGTAAGTTATTGGTGCCAATGGTGGCTCTAACTTATTGGTGCCAATGGTGGCTCTGCAACTTATTGGTGCCAATGGTGGCTCTGTAACTTATTGGTGCCAATGGTGGCTCTGTAACTTATTGGTGCCAATGGTGGCTCTGTAACTTATTAGTGCCAATGGTGGCTCTGTAACTTATTGGTGCCAATGGTTGTTCTGTAACTTATTGATGCCAATGGTGGCTCTGTAACTTATTGGTGCCAATGGTGACTCTGTAACTTATTGCTGCCAATGGTGGCTCTGTAACTTATTGCTGCCAATGGTGGCTCTGTAACCTATTGGTGCCAATGGTGGCTCTGTAACTTATTGGTGCCAATGGTGGCTCTGTAACTTATTGGTGCCAATGGTGGCTCTGTAACTTATTGGTGCCAATGGTGGCTCTGTAACTTATTGGTGCCAATGGTGGCTCTGTAACTTATTGGTGCCAATGGTGACTCTGTAACTTATTGGTGCCAATGGTGGCTCTGTAACTTATTGGTGTTACACTGATGTATTTTAATTAAAGATTAATGTTGAGTGTTTATATGCATATTTATTGTACTGGGCATAGGGCTTTGATATAAGTAGAATGGCCCGACTTTATGAGGGTCATTCGCGAGTGCAAAGTCCTTTGAACAGTACATCAAATACGCATATTAACATGATGCCAAAACATTAATCTTTTTATAAAATTTTCTAGTTAGAATGTTTAAAATGCATTAAAAAAATATTAAAAAAATAATTTAAAAATGAAATACGAGAAACCTTTTCATATATTTTTTTCTTTATTAAGAAATTCACCTGTTGTAAAAATGGAATAAACCAAATAATCAATGCACAGGTCATGACAATACTCCAAAGAAATACAATTTGACCTTCGTTGTCCTGGTGCCGTTAAGCCCTCATCAAACATCAAACATCCATAGAAATTGTATAACTTTTATTACTGCATTTGTATTTGCTGTGTTTTCATACTAATGATGTTGATTCACATTTCATTTATTGGATCATTTGGGTGATGTTGTGGTGTGTTGAGATGATGACAGATCAGTTTGGCGAGAGCAAAATATTGTAGCATGTGAGTCTTCAAATGTTGTGTTCCTGCAAAGGATCCATACAATTTGAGTATATAGCAGAACACTTTGTAAAGTGTTTATTTCTGCCAGCAGCGGCGTGGCCACAGGGAATATTTTCTTTAAAAATTCAAAAATAATTTTTGGGAAACATGGAGGTACAAGATCATGTGATTGAATGCGTACTGTAGTTCTTTGAAATTAGTTCATTCAGTGGTGTTAGAAGCAGGAGGGGGGGGGGTTCCAAAGGACCATACCCCCACTTTAAAAAAAGTAGGGGCCTCCTCCTCCCACGCCCTCACAAACACTGACTCTTTCAAAGTTTGCTTAAGTAATGCCATTTAAACACATGACCACGACGCTATCTGCCAGTCTACATACATGTAGTATGACACTATGATCGTCTTAACACTATGATGCTGTGCTTACACAATCCTGCTTTAATCCAGATATTCTCTTCATCTAAAACTCTGCAGCATTCGTCTAGTTTAGAAATGCAGTTGATTGACAGTGTTAGTCCACTTTTTTACACAATAAACCTCAAACAAAAAAAAGTAACCAAATTCTGGGTGTTGTAGTAGGTTGCAGAGTGCACTTTGCAGCCCTCTGTTTATAGGTATAGCAGATAAGATTTGGGGCTGGGTTAATTAATTCTCAAAATGCATCAACAAACAAACAAACAGGGATACAAGAAGAGGGATCAGTGAACCTGAGCCTGGGGCCTGGGCAAAAATATTGATGGGGCGGGGGGTAAAATGGCCTACCCTCATACCTCGCACTAAAAAAAACAAAAACATTTTATTTGCACATCTGATGCCACTCATCAGGTTGCCTGGGTATCTTCCAAAGGATATATGCAAACCTGAATGTGAATATTCTACCAATTGTCCAAACAAACTAGCACAGGTATTCAACAGCATCATTTTTGCCTATACTTGCCTCTAGCTCTACTCTTTGAATCATTTTCATATTTAGATTACAAATTAGGATATTCTGCTGTACTGACTTTTTGCCTAGCTGAGAAACGTTTTGTTTATTCCGTCTGTGGAAAATGTAATTTGTCAACATTTTTGTACATACAGAAAATTATCAGTTCGGATTTCTTTAAAGTGCTTACATACCATCATCCCATTTCTTTGTTATGCATGGATTTTTTTGTTTGGATCTTAAATGTTCATTATTGCTTCATAGCCAATAAACCTTTAATTTTCTTTGGTTCATCAGTTATTTCATTTGCTTAGATATAAGGTACAGAAGTTCTATAGAAGTTGTTTCAAAGCTTGTTTTCATAAAAGTTAACAGGAGCATACTCAATCATCATTTTCTGTCAATATTTCTGTAATGGGTAGAAGAGGGACCTAGAATTCCAGGTCTTGACCAACAGCAGCTGACAATTTAAATAATTTTTTGTTTAGACCCCCCTGGGATAGCAATAACACTTTAATAGCGAAATTACTCAATTTTGGGTGAGAGCGATGATAAAATTGGGACAAATAAATACATGGACACCTAGATTTACAAGCAAAACCAAAACATCTTTTCGGTATTAATCAATATTAAAAATCATACATACATGTGGACCAGATAATGGAATGTTGAACATGGTGGCCTAACGTTAATTTAAAATCAAATCATCCCACGGTAAAATAGAAATATTGAGTGACTAAAATACCATCACCAGAGATCACAAACTGTGGGAACCTTCTTGAATGCCTAGTACATTTCAGGAAAGGACATCTTAAGGAAAATGCTTAATAATTGAACAGCTTCAATCGTGGAACCAGTCTAGTCAGCCAGTGGAACTAGTCCAGTCAGCCAGTGGAACCAGTCCAGTCTGCCAGTGGAACCAGTCCAGTCGGCCAGTGGAACCGGGCCAGTGGAACCAGTCCAGTCGGCCAGTGGAGCCAGTCCAGTGGAACCAGTCCAGTCGGCCAGTGGAACCAGTCCAGTCGGCCAGTGGAACCAGTCCAGTCGGCCAGTGGAACCAGTCCAGTCGACCAGTGGAACCAGTCCAGGCGGCCAGTGGAACCAGTCCAGTCGGCCAGTGGAACCAGTCCAGTCAGCCAGTGGAACCAGTCCAGTCAGCCAGAGGAACCAGTCCAGTCAGCCAGTGGAACCAGTCCAGTCAGCCAGTGGAACCAGTCCAGTCAGCCAGTGGAACCAGTCCAGTCAGCTAGAGGAAGCAGTCCATTTGGCCAGTGGAAGCAGTCCAGTCGGCCAGTGGAAGCAGTCCAGTCTGCCAGTGGAACCAGTCCAGTCGGCCAGTGGAACCAGTCCAGTCGGCCAGTGGAACCAGTCCAGTCGGCCAGTGGAACCAGTCCAGTCGGCCAGTGGAACCAGTCCAGTCGGCCAGTGGAACCAGTCCAGTCGGCCAGTGGAACCAGTCCAGTCAGCCAGTGGAACCAGTCCAGTCAGCCATTCAACGAGTGAAGGATGATTGACAGGCCACACGTTGTTTACATCAAGAAACACAGCAGCAGGAGTCACTTTACGAGGCAACTCAAAAGTACAGCTATGTCACAGGACACGTACGTCACAGGCATACATCACATGGATAAGGGGAAAAGAAGTTGATACGACGCACAATTTATCGGGATATTTAAACAGTCGCTGGGATATTCAATTTGATGGGAAAATACAGAAACCTACGGTACCTTATTGATGATAGTGAGCAAAACAAAATCATCGCTAAGTTTGTTGTGGAGATTTTCACAAACAAAAAGTTCTCTCGTGGTACACAAACGTCCACGAAGTTGATGAATAATAAACTTAAAGTATAATGTCAATATACTCACTGAACAGCTTCCTCACAATTCAAGAGTTTTACACATCAATTATCATTTACAGCAACAAATCTAAGTAATCATCGAAGTTATAACTGGCATGAAGTACTATAATATACGAGTACGACGCAGGAAAAGTCACACATGATTTTCAGTGACTCACAATTAACTTCACTGGGAAATACATCAGTTATCCTAACGCAAAGTTGCAAATAACACAAAACAAGAGTAGAACTGTCTGTAAAAGTAACTTATCGTTCCACCGAGCTGAGAATTATCACAGAAATATGATCAAATATATCATTTTCTCCCGAATACACATCCTATCTCAATGGATGCCAACAAAGAAAAGCAAGAAAATAAGTAGCCAAAACCTCATGGAGAAGCAAATCATTGTGTGGTTTCTTTCCAAAAGGGGAGTGGATAGAAAAAGGGATGTAATTGGGTACCGTCATACCATAGTTTGGTAGAGGAACAAGAATTGGTCGGGATCTCAAAATCATGACTAAATGGAGTCAAACAGGACACTTTGGGATAAAAATAGACAATTTGAATGTCATTTAAATACCTTTAACTACAAATAATGGGCAGGCCCACTCAAAGTGAGGGCAGCCTTATAAACAAAAAAGAAAGAAAAAAAGCGAACATTGGGCACAGCCTCAGTGAGTTTGAGGGCAGCTTAACTGATTGTTGGGGGCAGTAAAACTAAAAAGTGTGGGCAAAATAACTAAAAGAGGGAGCCCTAACCACTTTGTTACATTCCCATGGAATTTAATTTTAGTATACTGTATTTGATAGAGGACATTGAAATAAACAGATTGGTGATAAAATGAAGTTAATGTCTTATTCCTGCAAGAAGTTATTGAATTTGAAGAAAAAATTGTCGTCTGTGTGATAGAGATTGTTGGTCCGAGTCTAAGCCGTTATTATGATGTCATTACAACACTTCTGTACTATTATTTATTTATTTCTTTTATTTTTTTATTTTTTCTTCTTCTTAATAAATGGGAACAATTTATGCTTTAAAAATTATTAAGAATAGTGTAGAATAAAATTTACAATGTTTTTCAATCTATTCTTGTAACCTATATTTGAATTATGAAAAATTGGCAATTAATTTTCAAAAAAATATATAATGATTAGTACAGGAAGTGCTGTGATGACATCATAATGATGACTAATACTCAGTACAAAAATCTTTAAAGTTCAATAACTTCTTCTAGGAATGAGATATCAACATGATTTTAATCTTCTGTTTCTTAAATTTTTCTCTATCAGATACATAAAAATGAAAATCCATTGGAATATTCCTTTATAAAGGCTTTTCAAACAGGTCCTTCTTGATGTAGACAGTCCTTTCCTATAAATACAGCCAAGATGCTGTAATTGCCATTTTTATTAGCTCTCAATGAGCTTACACCTGTTTGTATCTGCCTCATTTTGGGCTCAAATGAACCTGTGTTTTTTCTGAGAGCTAAGACCCAATTGTGATATCGTTTCAAAATTATGATCTTGTAAAAGTTCCAGTTGCATGCTTCTTTCAAAGTTACAACTTCCTAAATTGTACAAAATTTGCGAGCTCATAGTGGGGTCAAACTTGAATTCACAATTTCTATAAGGATTCAAATTGTGACCATGCATGCCTGTGAGCAAGGCATTCTAATTCAAAATGCGTAAACATTTGTGGCCCGTGTTTAGAAAAAGCAACCTTCATTAAGACGATCCTTTCAGTAAAATCATTTGTTATGAACTAATAGAAACAATATCTCGATCATATACAGTAATTAACATATGTGTCACATTGTTTAATCAATAATCAAATTTTTGAAATTTATCTTTAGAACCTGAAACCAAAACCGATCAATAACCAAGTCTCCTTAGACTTATAATTGAAGTAAGAATCGAAAGATGTAATTAATTCAAACTCGTGTCGCTTTTATTTGTTCAGTTGTGTAACCACCCTGAAAGGTATTAGTCCTTTTTATTGGAGATTAATGAAGAAGAACTTTAAAATACATGACAGAAAGTCTTTAAATTTAAGAAATAGGATTTTGAATTTTTGGTATTCTTAACATTTCTTCACTGAATTTCAGTAACAAGAAGCTGTCAGAATATCTATTTAACCTTGAAGGTTATTGGGCTGTATTTTTTAATTAACATATCACAGGGTATGCAGCTAGGTGTGTGGAAAGCTATAGAAGTATAGATGCAATCGAAGATGTTTGGTGAGCACATCTCATTCCCCTTTGTGATGAAGCTAAGGCAAGAGATTGATTACCCTCAGTTGCCCCCATAATGCAGATGTCCTTGGACCGATGGCTTTTACCCAATTGCAGTGGCATTGGGGGGACCTGTCCCTCGCAATTCTCTGCAAGATGCATTTTTCAAGTTGTCCAAATTTGTTAAGAAAGAGGGGGCAGGGGTAGTCTCTATCTGTCTACAGCTCCTGTTTCCTTTCCTTCCTACCTCTAGAATGATCTGACCTCTTAGGCACAATTTGACCCTTGTTGTCATGGTGCCGTTAAGACCTTGTCAAACAAACAAACAAACTAGAATGATCTGACCTCTCAGGCACAATTTAACCTTCGTTGTTGTGGTGCCGTTAAGCCCTCATTAAACAAAGAAACAAACAGCTGGTTATGTGATCTAATGCATGTATACTGCCACATTTCATAGCTTACCTTCAGCCATTGTAGCCAGTCCATAAAAAAACATTTGGGGTCTCTTTTTTTCCCAGTTTGTGGCACCACCGCTGCCTTTACTAAACGCCATTTGTCGTGCTTCAAGTGTGTTGGCGTACATTTTATTCCAGCACACAGTAATTTGATCCAAGACGGTTACTGATTTGCTCATCTGTGTAGTGTAATCTAATCTATGTGGTATCCGACCAATCAAAACACAAGAATAAAAATCTATTTTACTGTCCGTAATGCCATTAAACCAACCTATTGTTGGCTACTTGTGTAATGGCAATTTAAACAATGTAAAATAAAGCGCATAATTGATGGACTCTCATGCCTGATTTATTCACAATATTACAAGCCCTCATATTTTGTGTAAACAAACTTCATTATCCTAATGTCTTGTTTTCAGAACCGTCTCATTGGTTAAAAACCTACTGTCATGTAGAATGATTGGTGAAAGAGTTGTGTAAGTAATGAGATTGAAATTGTTTTTAAGATATAGAATATTTGACCCCCAACCCTAGCAAATTGTAACCAATCACAGATACAAGCCATAAATCAATACATTTGTATATGGATTTCAAAGAGATTGAACTTTTTGGATGGGTTTTTCTGCTGAAATCTATGAAGACTTTAAAGTTTGACAGCAAATAAAGCTTGTTTCATAAACCATGAACAACTTTCTTTTTTTGTTATCATGTAAATTGTAAAGTGCTCCCTCATATTCTCAGTAAGCTTGTACTTTCATAAGTTGGTGATGTTAACAGCCTGCAGTTAATGTGGATATAAATATGTGACACAATTCAACATTTCTGAATTTGGTCAAAATATTTACACCTATACTAACAACCTAATCAAAAATTGTTTTGGAAATGACAGTCAATATTCAGATTTACAGGTCACATGTCTAGCAACTTTTTTGAATGTATGCCATAGAATGATTACATACATGTATTCTGTATGCTTGATGCACATATATACTGTACAATATTGCAATACATGTTTATAATTCAAACCACCGTTTTGATGACTAAATTTTTGATTAATTTCTCTGAATATAAGCCATGCTTGCCCCCAGGGCTTATTTTTAATAATAAATGTTACCTTCTGTTCTCTGGTCAATTTAAACCTTTCTCATTAATTAGTGGTCACTTTCGGAAAGGTGTTTTTCCAATTTTGGCTATCAGTTTTGCGGAAAGTTCGCAATAGGTTCATGTACATTGTACAGGGTACAGCTAGGGATGACGTGTGTTCAAGATTGCTTTTAATTCTGCAGCTACTGGACTGCATATATTAGCAGTATTGTTTGTGTACAATCATCATTGTGGTTTTTGTTCATGATTAATGCATATAGACTTTTTGCTTTTTTACAAGATCAGGTAAGATATCTTCAAGTGTGGTAAGGTTTCTTCCAAGCCATCTCAGACCCCTAGCTTGATTTTAAAAGGGGCAGGGTGCTGGACTTGTTGAGGGGCACATGAATGTACGCATGAAGCGCTGTGTCTTTTCGGTATGGAGTCCTGGGGCCCCCTTAAGGCTCAATCCCACGGTGAAGATACTCTGAGATTTAAGCTATAATCATACCTCAGAATGAAACTATTCTGATTGATAAGGACCATTCATGAGCCAAACAGGACAATTGCTTACTATGCTATCATTCTGTGTTCTGTATCCATGTAAGGTATTCATTTATGAGGTTAATTAAGATTATTAAGTTTAAAAAAAATAAAAAATCTAAACAAAGGTAGTAGTATTTTCTCATGAGGGGCAGGGCGGACCCCAGGAGCAGGGCGGACCCCAGGGGCAGGGCGGACCCCAGGGGCAGGGTGGATCTTAGGGGCAGGGCAGACCCCAGGGGCAGGGTGGACCCCAGGGGTAGGGCAGACCCCCAGGGGGCAGGGTGGGGTCCACGGAGGGGTAGGGCGGGCCCACGGAGGGGCAGGGTGGGCCATTGGAGGGGCAGGGCGGGCCCACGGAGGGGCAGGGCAAAGCTAGGGGTCTGCATCTTTTAGAATAGGTTAGTTGCATTGAATGAGTAGTGCATGTTTTGACAGGTTGAGAGATTCTATATTCACCAGAAAGAGCTTACAATTTCGTGCAGAACTAGTCTGTGAATTAAGTCCAAAGCAGTTTCTGAGGGTAATGGCTGATCAAAGTTTAATTTTTTTTAAATGTATGCAACAAGTTGTGATGTTTGAAAGAGGACAGCTTAAAAAATTTAGTGCAATTCTTTAAATATCTGCCCCAAATTTATGTCATTGAAAATTATGGAGATTCAAATTTACCTCTTTGTCATATTCTGCAAGGACTGCAAGATATTAATTCCAACCATAAGGAAACTCATGGATTTTCTCTTTCTGAAGTACGCATGAAAACAAAAAAACAGGATAATTAACACCCATGAAAACACAGGATAATGCCTGGTATTTGCCACTGTTTGACACTCTTTCTCACTCATTCCACAGAAAACACTGATTGACACTCTTTTACACGTAAAACATGGAAACTACACTTCACAGGTTTTCCTGTGTCGAATAGGACAATGCGTGTCATACATGAAACAAGAGAAAACCTGTGTCAAGAACACGTGACAAAACATGATTTCACAGGACACAAAATTTTATTTAGCCACTGGACTATTCTTGAAGAAATACTGCCACCAATTTAATATCATTAAAAGAGATAACTTTTTATGAGTCTTTGCTAAAATACTGACAGTGGCAAGTTAGGCAGGTGAGCCAACTTTGATTCATCATGGTGGTCATTATGACCATAATGCTTGCAGGTAGATGTTCATTGTAACTTAAGTTTTATTACTTGAAGTATACTATATATTATACACTAGCTTTAAATGCCAGGGTGGGTGGGGTGGGGAGGGGGGACAACCAGGGTCATATCTAGCTTTTAATTACCTTTGGGAGGGGGAGGGTAAACCCATTATTTATTTTGTATCTACTATCAATTTCTCCTCCCTAAATTGGTTCAAAATTAATAGTCTCTAAAAGTTGGATTGCAGTCCAAACTTAAAGACTATTGGCCCTAAATTGTACTATTTGTTTCAAACAAACTTGAAATTTTTGGTCCAAAATTGAAAATGTTTGGTCCAAAATTGAAAATTTATTTCCTAAATTTAAACTTTCCCCTAAATCATTTGTAAAGTTTGTGACTTGACATTTAGTTCAGAATGGATTATCTTTGTGCAAAATATTTTTGGCTCTTAATTAAGTTTTTGGCCTTAAATTGAAACATTTTATTACAAAAATTGAGAATTTTTTGAGTTAGTTTAAAAGTGAAGATGATGGTCTCAGACAGAATTGAAGCTTTTTGCTCAAAATCAATGGTTTTGGTCCAAAATTGAAGATTTTTATGCAAGCTGGAAGAGTTTTGTTAAGATAAGTTAGTTGATATAAATAATTAATATCAATATCTCTGTCAGTCTGTTCTCCATGAGTCACTTGATATGTAGATTTTTTTAAATTTGTGACTGACAAAATATGGGGTGGGGTAGGGGAGGATTTCTCACTTCTGGAGAATAATAAAGCACCCAATATCCTACCTAAGACATGTCACTGGGGCAAACGATAATTTTGGAAAGTGGAAATTTGCTAGGGTCAAAGTTATTACCAAATTGGGCCTATTTTAAAATATCATCAGCAAATTTGGGTAATTGATGATTTTATGATATCTTCATTTAAATTTAAGTTTATTGCCCGAATATGTACAGTATAGCATATTGTACTGATATATCCACCTAAATTTTTTCACAGTGAAGAAAATTCATATTTGTTTCTCTTTCTCATTTCATGTTACAGGTAAATATTCTCTTTCTTATTTTTAATTATTGTCAGTGGTTTAATTCAAGTTTTCCATAACAATGATTTCATTACAGTTTGCAATCATGCATCAAAATACTACTACTACAACTACTACTACTACTACTACTACTACTACTACTACTACTACTACTACTACTACTACTACTACTACTACTACTACTACTACTACTACTACTACTACTACTACTACTACTACTACTACTACTACTACTACTACTACTACTACTAATGATAATAATTGTATCCAAATAATGGTTATAGACTTTTGTTTTGGGATTAGCAATGCATCAAAAGGCATGTAGGCACATAAGGTACATTCACATACCTGAAAGGCTAGTTAAAACGCAATGTAGAGTTAAGAAAATTATTTTTTTCGTTAACATATACAGTGAAAATAAATGCATTAAATTCGAACAAATATTGATATCTTGATATGAATTATGTTCCTTTTACTAAATTTTCTGAATGTTAATACTTTTATGAAATGAAAATATTGAACAAGTATTAAATTAAACCCAGGGGCATAGGAAAGGTCACTTCTCAGGGATAAATACTCCCCCATATTTCCTGGTGACAAGTGGAAAAAATTGCAGTAGTTAATAAAGTTTCCATCAAAAGTTGCTGCTAGATTTTTGGGGTGAGTTTTCCAGGAACTTTTGGACAATGCCTCTGAAAATTTAACCCAAATATCCAATAATGATTTCAAAATTTCTCTCATAGGGGGAAAGTTTCCCTCTGCCTCCCTGATTCTTACACCTCTGATTATGGGTGGGATTCATGCCGGCATTCAATGCTGGCATTCAGCCAGGGCTGGTTTCTGATTTAATTCATTTGTTTTGTATATTAACTTTTGCAATGAAATACTGAAAAGGAGAGCAGTTAAGCACTAACAAAAATCAACATAAATGCTACATAATTATATTCAAGTTCCTTTGGAGATATCTACCATGCATATGCACAACTCACCATTGGGGCAATTATACACTTGCCCCCTCTTCTTTCCCTTCTCAAAAATGATCTTTTATTTTGTATTTAAGAATACAAAACATCCTTAATTATCTATATAATAAGAGGATGTTCATCCTTGCCCCTCCCCCTCCCACCTCTTTCCCCACACACAAATCATTGCCTTCCAATTAAATTTTCTAGCTACCTATGCTGGGGCCTATGCTACCATGGATTCCTTTTAACACAAAACAAGGTTTTAAATTTAACACATGTAGCATAATCTAATAACAGCCACTAATCTTATAAGTCAAATCACCAAACTCACTCAAGCATGAAAGCAAACAGTCTAGGATTTGTTTGTAAACAAAGAGCTTTGCTCAGATTTCTTAGAAATGGCTGCCATTGTGACTGTCCAATTCCCAAAGTTTATTGTGGAGGCAACAACTAGTCTGTAGCTCTGCTAAGTTGAATAGGAGGAAATTGTATCATGGAGCTCCATGACTGCATGTATGTGCATGACATGATCTGCATATTTTTGTAATGCAAAAAGTAGGCTGGTTTCATTGATATTTCTAATGTGGGGTTGGATGAAAATAGCACAATAGAAAACAATTTTATAAATCACTTCAACTATACTACAAACAGTCTTATAATAAACTCAGAAGCATGTATGTGCATGACATGATCTGCATATTTTTGTAATGCAAAAAGTAGGCTGGTTTAATTGATATTTCTAGAGGGGTTGGATGAAAATAGCACAATATAAAACAAGTTTATAAATTACTTGACTAATACTACAAACAGTCTCAAAATAAACTCAGAGGCATAGGCAAAGGAGACGGGGGCATAGCCAGAGAGGGCGGAGGCATGAGCCCCAAGTTTCACAATATATTGTAATTATTAATTGCATCATTAACCTCTCCCCCAAAACCCTGCCAAACTCCCCTCCTCCCTCCCAAATGCCAGTGCCTAGCCACGCTACTGGACAAACTTAAATTAATGTTCACAATATATGAAAAAGCATGCAAATTTTAGTAGTGTAGCTGCATAATAAAGGTAAACCAATAAAACTTGTGAATCTTGCACATCCAATTATCAGAGATTTTTAATGTTATTTTAATTTATTGCCTCTTTATGCCTTGTACATTTAGTTGACACTACATTCTTCATAAGTTCCTACTGTGTAATTATTGAATGGAACCAAACATTCACTCTACGTATCTTGTGAGAGAAGTCAATCATGAAAGTTTGAATAACCACATGACCAGGGGTGCATAGGAAGCTTAGGTGAGGGTGGCACAGCCTCTTAGGGGCTACTTCTTAAGTCATAGACATATGTCCTCCAGTCTGTAGATATAGTGAATCCAAATCAACAGAGTTAATGCAGAACTTCATTTTAAAAGGGGCACTTAATTTCATTTTTTTCAAAGCTGCGCATGCCACCAGTAATTGCACCTTCAACTGTTATTGAGGGCCTGCACTTTTCACTTTTGAAAGGGGACTCTTCGTTTGTCATTTTCAGAAAAGTAGGGGAACATGCCCTAGCTCCTGCCAAATTCCCCTCCCCTGGTTCCATTACCTGTGCACATGACTTTCAGCTCCAATGTAATAGATTTTTAGTGAAACTAAAACTTAAAATGTATTCAAAATTTTGACTCCAACATACGGTGTATATTAACAAAATAATTTTAAGAAAAGTCAAGCTTCAAAATTTGGTATAACACAATTCTTTCTAGGAAATAGATATGAACTTAAAACAGATATTTGTGCCAACCACACAGTGAATTTATCTAACTTTGATGGTCAATTAAGATGGACACTGCTCTGTGCAAGCTACATGTACCTATAGTATAGGTTTACTTAATTTTACTAAACTGATCTCCACAGAAGCCTTTGTTGTGACTTCCTGCTTGGCTTTCTTTGCCTTATTATGCACTACCTGCTGGATTGTTGTGGTCTCTGACAGTGGAGAGGTGTGAAGTGTGGTTTTGTTTAAAGAAAGCAGGATTACACTAAACTCGTTGAAACACAATAGAGTTACCCAGTGAATCAGGCAGTGACTTAGCTATACTTTTTGAAGGAAGGGGAGTGGGGATCATAAATAAAATCCCAGTTTACCCTCCCTTCCCTACACACAGAAGAAATGAAATTCTAAGAGAAATACTTTGAGAATTTTGAAATTTGAGGAAAAGTAACTTTGGGTATTTTGAGGGAAAATAAGAACATTTTAAAGAAAATTAAGATATTTTAAGGAAAACCTGAGAAGTTTTTGGGAAAATGTTGCATATTTTTAGAAAAGATACTTCAGAAATTTTTAGGACAAGTTATGATATTTTAAGGAAAGCTTTGGAGTTTTTGAGTAAGATAATTTGAGGACAAACATCTAAAATGTTAAGAAATAACTTGATAACTCTAACCAGCAAAGTAGGCCTAACATAAAGATTCAATTTTCGGAAATATTCTATTAATTTTTCTCAAGATGGCTTTCATCAGGATTACCAAAACAATTCAACATACTGATTTTTCTGTTGTGCAAATTTTCTGGATTTTTGAAATTCCTGACAAGGCCCTTTTCCTTCCTTTTAGATATGCCACTGGTTTTAGATAAAGATGTAAAATATAATTATCTCTTTAAAATCTACCTACTGTGGTGTAGCGGTTATAATACCTGTCTACAGACCACGAGGCCCGGGTTCAATCCTGGGGTGGGTAGACACGCCAGTGCACCACAACTGGTTATCAAAGGCCGTGGACATTGACTTGGTTGTCGATGTTATGTCTGTTACCTGTGTTCTCTGGGTTATTGCGACGTGATAGCATTTGTACTATCATTTAATACGCAGGCGACATGACCCGTCATTGTAATTGTGTGTTCAACTCTCTCTCTCTCTCTATCTTTAAAAGACCATGTAAACCAGTCACTTTCTCTACTTGTTCAGTATTAAAAGTAATAATTCTGAGGAAAGTCAAGCTTCAAAATTACACAATTCTTCCTAGGAAATAGATATGAACTCAAAACAGATATTTGTGCCAACCACACAGTGCATTTATTTAGGTTTGATAGGATTAAGACACGCATTGACACACTTTTTCACATAACTTTTTCATTGTTCTGACACAGGTTTTCAGGGTTTTACACGTATTTTCATGTGTTGGCACATGTTTTGGGCTTAAAAGTTTATAAAGTATTATAGGTATTTTCATTCAAAAACATAATATATGTATTTTGTAAAAGATATAATATGAGGAAAGTCAAGCCTCAAAATTTGGTATCACTTAAATCTTCCTAAGAAAGAGATATGAACCTAAAACAGATATTTGTGCCAACCACTTGATTCTGTGAATTTATTTAACTTTGATAGGATTAAGACACGCATTGACACACTTTTTCACATAACTCTTCCATTGTTCTGACACAGGTTTTCAGGGTTTTACACGTATTTCCATGTGTTGGCACATGATTTTGGCTTAAAAGTTTATGAAGTATTATAGGTATTTTCATTCAAAAACATAATATATGCATTTTGTAAAAGATATAATATGAGGAAAGTCAAGCTTCAAAATTTGGTATTACACAATTCTTCCTAGGAAATAGAAATGGACTTAAAAACAGATATTTGTGCCAACCACACAGTGCATTTATTTAGGTTTGATTGGATTAAGACACGCATTGACACACTTTTTCACATAACTTTTTCATTGTTCTGACACAGGTTTTCAGGGGTTTACACGTATTTCCATGTGTTGGCACATGTTTTGGGCTTAAAAGTTTATAAAGTATTATAGGTATTTTCATTCAAAACACAATATATGTATTTTGTAAAAGATATAATATGAGGAAAGTCAAGCCTCAAAATTTGGTATCACTTAAATCTTCCTAAGAAAGAGATATGAACCTAAAACAGATATTTGTGCCAACCACTTGATTCTGTGAATTTATTTAACTTTGATAGGATTAAGACATGCATTGACACACTTTTTCACAGAACTCTTTCATTGTTCTGACACATGTTTTCAGGGTTGGCTTTGGGCTTAAAAGTTTATGAAGTATTATAGGTATTTTCATTTAAAAATATAATATATGTATTTTATAAAAGACATAATATGAGGAAAGTCGAGCTTTCAAAATTTAGTATTACACAATTCTTCCTAGGAAATAGATATGAACTTAAAAACAGATGTTTGTTCCAACCACACTGTGAATTTATTTAACTTTAAAAGGATTAAGACACGCATTGACACACTTTTTCACATAACTCTTTCATTGTTCTGACACAGGTTTTCAGGGTTTTACACGTATTTCCATGTGTTGGCACAGGTTTTGCTTTAAAGTTTATGAAGTATTATAAGTATTTTCATTCAAAACATTATATATGTATTTTTTTAAAGACAAAATATGCATAATTTGAGAAAAGTCAAGCTTTCACAATTTGGTATTACACAAGTCCTCTTCGGAAATAGATATGAACTTAAAACAGATATTTGTGCCAAGCACACAGTAAATTTATTTTAACTTTGATAGTCAATTAAGATAAACACTGTACTTTGTGCAAGCTACATGCACCTATAGTATAGGTTCACTTGGTTTCACTAAAGTGATCTCCACAGAAGCCTTTGTTGTGACTGCCTGCTTGGCTTTCTTTGCCTTATTATGCACTACCTGCTGGATTGTTGTGGTCTCTGACAGTAAAGAGGTGTGAAGTGTGTTTTTGTTTAAAGAAAGCAGGATTACACTAATCTCGTTAAAACACAATAGAGTTACCCAGTGAATCAGGCCGTGACTTAGCTAAGACTTTTTTAAAGGAAGGGGAGTGGGGATCATGAATAAAAGCCCAGTTTACCCTCCCTCCCCTTCACACAGAAGAAATGAAATTCTAAGAGAAAAACTTTGATAATTTTGAAATTTGAGAAAAAGTGACTTTGGGTATTTTGAGGGGAAAATAAGAACATTTTAAAGAAAATTAAGATATTTTGAGGAAAACCTGAGAAGTTTTGGGAAAATGTTGCATATTTTTAGAAAAGATACTTCAGAAATTTTTAGGACAAGTTATGATATTTTAAGGAAAGCTTTGGAGTTTTTGAGTAAGATAATTTGAGGACAAACATCTAAAATGTTAGGAAATAACTTGATAACTCTAACCGGCTAAGTAGGCCTAACTTAAAGATTCAATTTTCGGAAATATTCTATTAATTTTTCTCAAGATGGCTTTCATCAGGATTACCAAAACAATTCAACATACTGATTTTTCTGTTGTGCAAATTTTCTGGATTTTTGGAAATTCCTGACAAGGCCCTTTTCCTTCCTTTTAGATATGCCACTGGTTTTAGATAAAGATGTAAAATATAATTATCTCTTTAAGAGACCATGTAAACCAGTAACTTTCTCTACTTGTTCAGTATTAAAAGTAATAATTCTGAGGAAAGTCAAGCTTCAAAATTACACAATTCTTCCTAGGAAATAGATATGAACTTAAAACAGATATTTGTGCCAACCACTTCATCCTGTGAATTTATTTAACTTTGTTAGGATTAAGACACGCATTGACACACTTTTTCACATAACTCTTTCATTGTTCTGACACAGGTGTTCAGGGTTTTACACGTATTTCCATGTGTTGGCACATGATTTTGGCTTAAAAGTTTGTGAAGTATTATAGGTATTTTCATTCAAAAACATAATATATGCATTTTGTAAAAGATATAATATGAGGAAAGTCAAGCTTCACAATTTGGTATTACACAATTCTTCCTAGGAAATAGATATGGCCTTAAAAACAGATATTTGTGCCAACCACACAGTGCATTTATCTAGGTTTGATAGGATTAAGACACGCATTGACACACTTTTTCACATAACTCTTTCATTGTTCTGACACAGGTTTTCAGGGGTTTACACGTATTTCCATGTGTTGGCACATGTTTTGGGCTTAAAGGTTTATGAAGTATTATAGGTATTTTTACTCAAAAACATTACTATGTATTTTGTAAAAGATATAATATGAGGAAAGTCAAGCTTCAAAATTTGTATTACACAGTTCTTCCTAGGAAATAGATATGGCCTTAAAAACAGATATTTGTGCCAACCACACAGTGCATTTATTTAGGTTTGATAGGATTAAGACACGCATTGACACACTTTTTCACATAACTCTTTCATTGTTCTGACACAGGTTTTCAGGGGTTTACACGTATTTCCATGTGTTGGCACATGTTTTGGGCTTAAAAGTTTATGAAGTATTATAGGTATTTTCATTCAAAACATTAATATGTATTTTGTAAAAGATATAATATGAGGAAAGTCAAGCTTCAAAATTTGGTATTACACATTTCTTCCTAGGAAATAGATATGGCCTTAAAAACAGATATTTGTGCCAACCACACAGTGCATTTATTTAGGTTTGATTGGATTAAGACACGCATTGACACACTTTTTCACATAACTCTTTCATTGTTCTGACACAGGTTTTCAGGGGTTTACACGTATTTCCATGTGTTGGCACATGTTTTGGGCTTAAAAGTTTATAAAGTATTATAGGTATTTTTATCCAAAAACATTAATATGTATTTTATAAAAGATATAATATGAGGAAAGTCAAGCTTTCAAAATCTGGTATTACACTATTCTTCCTAGGAAATAGATATGCACTTAAAACAGATATTTGTGCCAACCACTTCATCCTGTGAATTTATTTAACTTTGATAGGATTGAGACACGCATTGACACACTTTTTTACAGGACTCTTTCATTGTTCTGACACAGGTTTTCAGGGTTTTACACGTATTTCCATGTGTTGGCACATGTTTTGGGCTTAAAAGTTTATAAAGTATTATAGGTATTTTTATTCAAAAACATTAATATGTATTTTGTAAAAGATATAATATGAGGAAAGTCAAGCTTTCAAAATTTGGTATTACACTATTCTTCCTAAATAGATATGCACTTAAAACAGATATTTGTGCCAACCACTTCATCCTGTGAATTTATTTAACTTTGATAGGATTGAGACACGCATTGACACACTTTTTTACAGGACTCTTTCATTGTTCTGACACAGGTTTTCAGGGGTTTACACGTATTTCCATGTGTTGGCACATGTTTTGGGCTTAAAAGTTTATAAAGTATTATAGGTATTTTCATTCAAAAACATAATATATGTATTTTGTAAAAGATATAATATGAGGAAAGTCAAGCTTCAAAATTTGGTATTACTTAAATCTTCCTAAGAAAGAGATATGAACCTAAAACAGATATTTGTGCCAACCACTTGATCCTGTGAATTTATTTAACTTTGATAGGATTAAGACATGCATTGACACACTTTTTCACAGAACTCTTTCATTGTTCTGACACATGTTTTCAGGGTTTTACACGTATTTCCATGTATTGGCACAGGCTTTTGGCTTAAAAGTTTATGAAGTATTATAGGTATTTTCATTTAAAAATATAATATATGTATTTTGTAAAAGACATAATATGAGGAAAGTCGAGCTTTCAAAATTTGGTATTACACAATGCTTTCTAGGAAATAGATATGGACTTAAAACAGATATTTGTGCCAACCACTTGATCCTGTGAATTTATTTAACTTTAAAAGGATTAAGACACGCATTGACACACTTTTTCACAGAACTCTTTCATTGTTCTGACACAGGTTTTCAGGGTTTTACACGTATTTCCATGTGTTGGCACATGATTTTGGCTTAAAAGTTTATGAAGTATTATAGGTATTTTCATTCAAAAACATAATATATGCATTTTGTAAAAGATATAATATGAGGAAAGTCAAGCTTCAAAATTTGGTATTACACAATTCTTCCTAGGAAATAGATATGGCCTTAAAAACAGATATTTGTGCCAACCACACAGTGCATTTATTTAGGTTTGATTGGATTAAGACACGCATTGACACACTTTTTCACATAACTCTTTCATTGTTCTGACACAGGTTTTCAGGGGTTTACACGTATTTCCATGTGTTGGCACATGTTTTGGGCTTAAAAGTTTATAAAGTATTATAGGTATTTTTATTCAAAAACATTAATATGTATTTTATAAAAGATATAATATAAGGAAAGTCAATCAAAAATTGGTATTACTTAAATCTTCCTAAGAAAGAGATATGAATTAAAAAGATATTTGTGCCAATCACTTCATCCTGTGATTTTATTTAACTTTTATTAAGAATGCATTGACACACTTTTTCACAGAACTCTTTCATTGTTCTGACACATGTTTTCAGGGTTTTACCTGTATTTCCATGTATAAGCACAGGCTTTGGGCTTAAAAGTTTATGAAGTATTATAGGTATTTTCATTTAAAAATATAATATATGTATTTTATAAAAAAAATAATATGAGGAAAGTCAAGCTTTCAAAATTTGGTATTACACAATGCTTTCTAGGAAATAAATATGAACTTAAAACAGATATTTGTGCCAACCACACTGTGAAATTATTTAACTTTAAAAGGATTAAGACACGCATTGACACACTTTTTCACATAACTCTTTCATTGTTCTGACACAGGTTTTCAGGGTTTTACACGTATTTCCATGTGTTGGCACAGGTTTTTGCTTTAAAGTTTATGAAGTATTATAAGTATTTTCATTCAAAACATTATATATGTATTTTTTTAAAGACAAAATATGCATAATTTGAGAAAAGTCAAGCTTTCACAATTTGGTATTACACAAGTCCTCTTCGGAAATAGATATGAACTTAAAACAGATATTTGTGCCAAGCACACAGTAAATTTATTTTAACTTTGATAGTCAATTAAGATAAACACTGTACTTTGTGCAAGCTACATGCACCTATAGTATAGGTTCACTTGGTTTCACTAAAGTGATCTCCACAGAAGCCTTTGTTGTGACTGCCTGCTTGGCTTTCTTTGCCTTATTATGCACTACCTGCTGGATTGTTGTGGTCTCTGACAGTAAAGAGGTGTGAAGTGTGTTTTTGTTTAAAGAAAGCAGGATTACACTAATCTCGTTAAAACACAATAGAGTTACCCAGTGAATCAGGCCGTGACTTAGCTAAGACTTTTTTAAAGGAAGGGGAGTGGGGATCATGAATAAAAGCCCAGTTTACCCTCCCTCCCCTTCACACAGAAGAAATGAAATTCTAAGAGAAAAACTTTGATAATTTTGAAATTTGAGAAAAAGTGACTTTGGGTATTTTGAGGGGAAAATAAGAACATTTTAAAGAAAATTAAGATATTTTGAGGAAAACCTGAGAAGTTTTGGGAAAATGTTGCATATTTTTAGAAAAGATACTTCAGAAATTTTTAGGACAAGTTATGATATTTTAAGGAAAGCTTTGGAGTTTTTGAGTAAGATAATTTGAGGACAAACATCTAAAATGTTAGGAAATAACTTGATAACTCTAACCGGCTAGGTAGGCCTAACTTAAAGATTCAATTTTCGGAAATATTCTATTAATTTTTCTCAAGATGGCTTTCATCAGGATTACCAAAACAATTCAACATACTGATTTTTCTGTTGTGCAAATTTTCTGGATTTTTGGAAATTCCTGACAAGGCCCTTTTCCTTCCTTTTAGATATGCCACTGGTTTTAGATAAAGATGTAAAATATAATTATCTCTTTAAGAGACCATGTAAACCAGTAACTTTCTCTACTTGTTCAGTATTAAAAGTAATAATTCTGAGGAAAGTCAAGCTTCAAAATTACACAATTCTTCCTAGGAAATAGATATGAACTTAAAACAGATATTTGTGCCAACCACTTCATCCTGTGAATTTATTTAACTTTGTTAGGATTAAGACACGCATTGACACACTTTTTCACATAACTCTTTCATTGTTCTGACACAGGTGTTCAGGGTTTTACACATATTTCCATGTGTTGGCACATGATTTTGGCTTAAAAGTTTGTGAAGTATTATAGGTATTTTCATTCAAAAACATAATATATGCATTTTGTAAAAGATATAATATGAGGAAAGTCAAGCTTCACAATTTGGTATTACACAACTCTTCCTAGGAAATAGATATGGCCTTAAAAACAGATATTTGTGCCAACCACACAGTGCATTTATCTAGGTTTGATAGGATTAAGACACACATTGACACACTTTTTCACATAACTCTTTCATTGTTCTGACACAGGTTTTCAGGGGTTTACACGTATTTCCATGTGTTGGCACATGTTTTGGGCTTAAAGGTTTATGAAGTATTATAGGTATTTTTACTCAAAAACATTACTATGTATTTTGTAAAAGATATAATATGAGGAAAGTCAAGCTTCAAAATTTGTATTACACAGTTCTTCCTAGGAAATAGATATGGCCTTAAAAACAGATATTTGTGCCAACCACACAGTGCATTTATTTAGGTTTGATAGGATTAAGACACGCATTGACACACTTTTTCACATAACTCTTTCATTGTTCTGACACAGGTTTTCAGGGGTTTACACGTATTTCCATGTGTTGGCACATGTTTTGGGCTTAAAAGTTTATGAAGTATTATAGGTATTTTCATTCAAAAACATTAATATGTATTTTGTAAAAGATATAATATGAGGAAAGTCAAGCTTCAAAATTTGGTATTACACATTTCTTCCTAGGAAATAGATATGGCCTTAAAAACAGATATTTGTGCCAACCACACAGTGCATTTATTTAGGTTTGATTGGATTAAGACACGCATTGACACACTTTTTCACATAACTCTTTCACATAACTCTTTCATTGTTCTGACACAGGTTTTCAGGGGTTTACACGTATTTCCATGTGTTGGCACATGTTTTGGGCTTAAAAGTTTATAAAGTATTATAGGTATTTTTATCCAAAAACATTAATATGTATTTTATAAAAGATATAATATGAGGAAAGTCAAGCTTTCAAAATCTGGTATTACACTATTCTTCCTAGGAAATAGATATGCACTTAAAACAGATATTTGTGCCAACCACTTCATCCTGTGAATTTATTTAACTTTGATAGGATTGAGACACGCATTGACACACTTTTTTACAGGACTCTTTCATTGTTCTGACACAGGTTTTCAGGGTTTTACACGTATTTCCATGTGTTGGCACATGTTTTGGGCTTAAAAGTTTATAAAGTATTATAGGTATTTTTATTCAAAAACATTAATATGTATTTTATAAAAGATATAATATGAGGAAAGTCAAGCTTTCAAAATTTGGTATTACACTATTCTTCCTAGGAAATAGATATGCACTTAAAACAGATATTTGTGCCAACCACTTCATCCTGTGAATTTATTTAACTTTGATAGGATTGAGACACGCATTGACACACTTTTTTACAGGACTCTTTCATTGTTCTGACACAGGTTTTCAGGGGTTTACACGTATTTCCATGTGTTGGCACATGTTTTGGGCTTAAAAGTTTATGAAGTATTATAGGTATTTTCATTCAAAAACATAATATATGTATTTTGTAAAAGATATAATATGAGGAAAGTCAAGCTTCAAAAATTGGTATTACTTAAATCTTCCTAAGAAAGAGATATGAACCTAAAACAGATATTTGTGCCAATCACTTGATCCTGTGAATTTATTTAACTTTGATAGGATTAAGACATGCATTGACACACTTTTTCACAGAATTCTTTCATTGTTCTGACACATGTTTTCAGGGTTTTACACGTATTTCCATGTATTGGCACAGGCTTTTGGCTTAAAAGTTTATGAAGTATTATAGGTATTTTCATTTTAAAATATAATATATGTATTTTGTAAAAGACATAATATGAGGAAAGTCGAGCTTTCAAAATTTGGTATTACACAATGCTTTCTAGGAAATAGATATGCACTTAAAACAGATATTTGTGCCAACCACTTGATCCTGTGAATTTATTTAACTTTAAAAGGATTAAGACACGCATTGACACACTTTTTCACAGAACTCTTTCATTGTTCTGACACAGGTTTTCAGGGTTTTACACGTATTTCCATGTGTTGGCACATGATTTTGGCTTAAAAGTTTATGAAGTATTATAGGTATTTTCATTCAAAACATAATATATGCATTTTGTAAAAGATATAATATGAGGAAAGTCAAGCTTCAAAATTTGGTATTACACAATTCTTCCTAGGAAATAGATATGGCCTTAAAAACAGATATTTGTGCCAACCACACAGTGCATTTATTTAGGTTTGATTGGATTAAGACACGCATTGACACACTTTTTCACATAACTCTTTCATTGTTCTGACACAGGTTTTCAGGGGTTTACACGTATTTCCATGTGTTGGCACATGTTTTGGGCTTAAAAGTTTATAAAGTATTATAGGTATTTTTATTCAAAAACATTAATATGTATTTTATAAAAGATATAATATAAGGAAAGTCAAGCTTCAAAAATTGGTATTACTTAAATCTTCCTAAGAAAGAGATATGAATCTAAAACAGATATTTGTGCCAATCACTTCATCCTGTGATTTTATTTAACTTTGATAGGATTAAGACATGCATTGACACACTTTTTCACAGAACTCTTTCATTGTTCTGACACATGTTTTCAGGGTTTTACCTGTATTTCCATGTATAAGCACAGGCTTTGGGCTTAAAAGTTTATGAAGTATTATAGGTATTTTCATTTAAAAATATAATATATGTATTTTATAAAAGACATAATATGAGGAAAGTCGAGCTTTCAAAATTTGGTATTACACAATGCTTTCTAGGAAATAAATATGAACTTAAAACAGATATTTGTGCCAACCACACTGTGAAATTATTTAACTTTAAAAGGATTAAGACACGCATTGACACACTTTTTCACATAACTCTTTCATTGTTCTGACACAGGTTTTCAGGGTTTTACACGTATTTCCATGTGTTGGCACAGGTTTTGCTTTAAAGTTTATGAAGTATTATAAGTATTTTCATTCAAAACATTATATATGTATTTTTTTAAAGACAAAATATGCATAATTTGAGAAAAGTCAAGCTTTCACAATTTGGTATTACACAAGTCCTCTTCGGAAATAGATATGAACTTAAAACAGATATTTGTGCCAAGCACACAGTAAATTTATTTTAACTTTGATAGTCAATTAAGATAAACACTGTACTTTGTGCAAGCTACATGCACCTATAGTATAGGTTCACTTGGTTTCACTAAAGTGATCTCCACAGAAGCCTTTGTTGTGACTGCCTGCTTGGCTTTCTTTGCCTTATTATGCACTACCTGCTGGATTGTTGTGGTCTCTGACAGTAAAGAGGTGTGAAGTGTGTTTTTGTTTAAAGAAAGCAGGATTACACTAATCTCAATAGAGTTAAAACACAATAGAGTTACCCAGTGAATCAGGCCGTGACTTAGCTAAGACTTTTTAAAGGAAGGGGAGTTGGGGATCATGAATAGACACAAAAAAGCCCTAAGTTTAAAAGCCCAGTTTACCCTCCCTCCCCTTCACACAGAAGAAATGAAATTCTAAGAGAAAAACTTTGATAATTTTGAAATTTGAGAAAAAGTGACTTTGGGTATTTTGAGGGGAAAATAAGAACATTTTAAAGAAAATTAAGATATTTTGAGGAAAACCTGAGAAGTTTTTGGGAAAATGTTGCATATTTTTAGAAAAGATACTTCAGAAATTTTTAGGACAAGTTATGATATTTTAAGGAAAGCTTTGGAGTTTTTGAGTAAGATAATTTGAGGACAAACATCTAAAATGTTAGGAAATAACTTGATAACTCTAACCGCTAGGTAGGCCTAACTTAAAGATTCAATTTTCGGAAATATTCTATTAATTTTTCTCAAGATGGCTTTCATCAGGATTACCAAAACAATTCAACATACTGATTTTTCTGTTGTGCAAATTTTCTGGATTTTTGGAAATTCCTGACAAGGCCCTTTTCCTTCCTTTTAGATATGCCACTGGTTTTAGATAAAGATGTAAAATATAATTATCTCTTTAAGAGACCATGTAAACCAGTAACTTTCTCTACTTGTTCAGTATTAAAAGTAATAATTCTGAGGAAAGTCAAGCTTCAAAATTACACAATTCTTCCTAGGAAATAGATATGAACTTAAAACAGATATTTGTGCCAACCACTTCATCCTGTGAATTTATTTAACTTTGTTAGGATTAAGACACGCATTGACACACTTTTTCACATAACTCTTTCATTGTTCTGACACAGGTGTTCAGGGTTTTACACGTATTTCCATGTGTTGGCACATGATTTTGGCTTAAAAGTTTGTGAAGTATTATAGGTATTTTCATTCAAAACATAATATATGCATTTTGTAAAAGATATAATATGAGGAAAGTCAAGCTTCACAATTTGGTATTACACAACTCTTCCTAGGAAATAGATATGGCCTTAAAAACAGATATTTGTGCCAACCACACAGTGCATTTATCTAGGTTTGATAGGATTAAGACACATTGACACACTTTTTCACATAACTCTTTCATTGTTCTGACACAGGTTTTCAGGGGTTTACACGTATTTCCATGTGTTGGCACATGTTTTGGGCTTAAAGGTTTATGAAGTATTATAGGTATTTTTACTCAAAAACATTACTATGTATTTTGTAAAAGATATAATATGAGGAAAGTCAAGCTTCAAAATTTGGTATTACACAGTTCTTCCTAGGAAATAGATATGGCCTTAAAAACAGATATTTGTGCCAACCACACAGTGCATTTATTTAGGTTTGATTGGATTAAGACACGCATTGACACACTTTTTCACATATCTCTTTCATTGTTCTGACACAGGTTTTCATGGGTTTACACGTATTTCCATGTGTTGGCACATGTTTTGGGCTGAAAGGTTTATAAAGTATTATAGGTATTTTCATTCAAAAACATAATATATGTATTTTATAAAAGATATAATATGAGGAAAGTCAAGCCTCAAAATTTGGTATCACTTAAATCTTCCTAAGAAGGAGATATGAACCTAAAACAGATATTTGTGCCAACCACTTGATTCTGTGAATTTATTTAACTTTGATAGGATTAAGACATGCATTGACACACTTTTTCACAGAACTCTTTCATTGTTCTGACACATTTTTCAGGGTTTTACCTGTATTTCCATGTATTAGCACAGGCTTTGGGCTTAAAAGTTTATGAAGTATTATAGGTATTTTCATTTAAAAATATAATATATGTATTTTATAAAAGACATAATATGAGGAAAGTCAAGCTTTCAAAATTTAGTATTACACAATTCTTCCTAGAAATAGATATGAACTTAAAACAGATATTTGTGCCAACCACACTGTGAATTTATTTAACTTTAAAAGGATTAAGACACGCATTGACACACTTTTTCACATAACTCTTTCATTGTTCTGACACATGTTTTCAGGGTTTTACCTGTATTTCCATGTATTAGCACAGGCTTTGGGCTTAAAAGTTTATGAAGTATTATAAGTATTTTCATTCAAAACATTATATATGTATTTTTTAAAGACATAATATGCATAATTTGAGAAAAGTCAAGCTTTCACATTTTGGTATTACACAAGTCCTCTTCGGAAATAGATATGAACTTAAAACAGATATTTGTGCCAAGCACACAGTAAATTTATTTTAACTTTGATAGTCAATTAAGATAAACACTGTACTTTGTGCAAGCTACATGCACCTATAGTATAGGTTCACTTGGTTTCACTAAAGTGATCTCCACAGAAGCCTTTGTTGTGACTGCCTGCTTGGCTTTCTTTGCCTTATTATGCACTACCTGCTGGATTGTTGTGGTCTCTGACAGTAAAGAGGTGTAAAGTGTGTTTTTGTTTAAAGAAAGCAGGATTACACTAATCTCGTTAAAACACAATAGAGTTACCCAGTGAATCAGGCTGTGACTTAGCCAAATTTTTTGACGAAAGTCAAGCTTTCAAATTTGGTGTACGATTTTGTCTTACAGGAGCAGATATTTGCATCTACTGAAGAGTAATTTGAGAAAAGAAATTTGATAAATAATTTGGTATCAAACTGCTTTTGCATTTACACCATTCATTTTTTGTACGTTCTAGTTCTAGTCAAAAATGTATGCTTAAAGATACCCTAAAGATAAAACAGTTAGAATCATCCTGTGATGAATATAAATTTAAATTAAAAAAAACTGATTAATGATTAATTGTAATAATTTTGTCATACATAAAATGATCCTTCTCTTCCCCACCGCATAATCATATTGCTGGTAATCATTTAGAGGATATCATATCTTTCCTGCAGTATTCAAGTTGTTACCACCTTAACAATGTAACACACTTTCTTTGATTCTGCCAACTAAAGTATTATACCCATCCTCAAAAATGTTGTATTGATCCATCGTAACAATGTAAGGTAAATTGTCATGTCGAAAAGCAACTGTGAAGGCTTGGGGGAAGCTAAATTTAATTGTCTCAAGAAGTGTTTTGAAAGTTATGCAAAAAATTTGTTTTTGATACTTAAATTTCAAGAATATTTTTAAAATTATCTATGTACAACCAAAGGAAGTTTCATGACATAGAGTCATGAAAGTAGTCTTAAGCGAAAATCACAAGTATGCTGTGATAAAGTAGTTTTATCATGACCAATAAAACCAATTAACATAATAAAATTTATTTGTCCCTCTTGAAATTTTCCCAGGCAGTCCTCTTACAAAAAAACATGTATTGCCATGCAGGTTTCAACAAGACATTCTAATTTTCCTGCATTATATTTGTTTTTAAGAAGTAGTTTTAGGGGTTACATGTATAAAACATCATGTCCTTGCATTTTATCATGTTCTTCCAGAGGCAAAACTTTTCGTAACAGTTTCGCAAGTTTAATATTATTGGATGAACACAACAAAATTGAGTGTTATACAACTCTAGTCATAAAACATTTGAACAAGGAAAGTGACACTTAAATTGTAACCTTCCTATTTAAACACATTTTGCTTTTACAACTTGAAAGAAAACCAAATTTTTGACAAAACCTTGCATAATACTTATGATGTGGCAATGACTGTGTCTGTATGTCTACATATCCATAGAACATATATTAACTTTCACACACTTCCAAAGGAGGGCCTCCTTGCATAATGCAATGGCTTAGCTGTAAAGCTGGTTAAAAAGGCATGAAAATTTGCCACGCTTTGCCACACTTCTTGTCACAGGTTGGAACTTGTTTTACCACACTTTTTCATGTCTTGTTAAAACACTTATTTTCACACATTTACATGCATGTCAGCCACACGTGAACACATGTGTAATTACCTGTTAGACACGCAGGGGATTAGTTCCAATTTCATGCATTGTCATGTGTGTCACTTTTGTTTGCCACACGTGAAGTCTTTTGTCTGCCACATGTGTTCCTGCAGGAACACAGACAAGGTTTGACACACTCTTTTTTGTAAGGGCCCTGTATAAAGGAAATTTCAGTTATTCTGATTAAAAGTGACAGCAGACAAAAACTGCAGTGATCACAGTTTCCCTTTGTAATCAGAAATATTATCTGTCTTTTTCAAATTGATCTTTCTTGGCCCCTTCACAAATATCAGCATTAAAGAGGCAGAAATGTTATTTCTTCATTCTTCTCCTGAATTGCCCCATTCACAGACATCAGCTGTTAGAGGCCAAAAACACTTGATACAAGCATACACAGTCTATATATCAAATTTTGAGAAAAATTTCCTTCCCAATAAAAAATTTAAACCTCTTACATTAAATGGAAAGAATGGCGAAGATACAGTTTTGAATGTGTGATAGATAATATGCAAGGAAATAAATAAAAATGGTGACTTGTTGAAGGGGAATGGACATCTACAGTAGGTTGATTGCATAGCAGCAGGACCAAGAAATTTGAAGTGTATGAGGCTTTAAATGTTGGGCAAATCTTTTTTTGGGGTCCCCTAATAAATTCAATAGGGGGGGGGGGGGGGAAGGACCACCCAATAATCATTTGTAACTTTCATATTTTTGGTATATTTTTAATAACCACTGAGATTTATTTTATGTTTTTTATATGATAGCATAATGCAGCCCACAATTACAATATTCTTCAATTATAAAAAAGAAATAAAGTTTTTGTAACACATTTTCTGTAATGGACCCTTCTGACTAGAATGGAAAATGTTTAGTACATGGTCATAATTACTTGCATTACATAGGATCAATGACAACTCACCTCCCTGGTCTGATTCTAACACGTCATAAGCGGGCTTTATTGGATGTTGGCACTATTGGCCTATACCTGAAAGGGGATATATTTATTTTCTAACATTTTAGAAAGTTAGGTGTGTTCTCACTTCAGTATGAGCTTACGATTAAACCCACGGCAGGGGATCTGATTTGCCAATTTTTATTATAAGAATGCTCACCGGATCTGATCACAGTCACTTGATATTGTTCCTAGTCGAGGGTATGATTATGATCCTAGTCCAGGGTAGGATCATGATCCTACTTGAGGGTAGATTATGATCCTACTTGAGGGTAGGATCATGATCCTAGTCCAGGGTAGGATAGGATCATGATCCTAGTCCAGGGTAGGATCATGATCCTACTTGAGGGTAGGATCATGTTCCTAGTCGAGGGTAGGATCATGATCCAAAGCAGGCAATCAGATCCACTGATGAGATTCTCAAAAAATGTGTGTGAACGCAACATCAGTAACCTTGAAATGATTTAGTACATAATTTCCAGTTTGTTTGTGCCTTCGCGATCAGATCCCCTGCAGTGGGTCTCATTGCGATCTCGTACTCAAATGACAAAGAACAAGCTCTAAAGGTTTATTAACTCTGTCATCTTCGATTTTTGCAAGGGCCTCAAGTTACCAACTGTGCACTTAACCATGCAAGGGCCTCAAGTTACCAACTGTGCACTTAACCATGCAGCTCTGATGCGACAGTTTGGGTTATAGCCCAGCCCGTATCGCTTTGTAACGGAGACTTACTATTGGATCAATATGTATGTGTGTTGCATGAAGATTATCTAATCCTTTTAGGCCCCTCTTATGAATTACGACACCGACCAAATCATTACACATCAACTGTCCATTTGGATGAATGTATCATAAATTTATAGTCATAAAATGTCAGGATGATTTTTACTGAATTGAAATCTGGAGGAACCATTCGTTATTCAGACAGATGGGACTTGGTTATATATGAAAGTTCCTTTGAATCCATTTCCATCCAGATATGAAGAAATACTTGGAGCATTTGGAGATTGATGTAGGGGCTAAGTGCAAGGTTTCAGGTTACAATTTACATCCTGTCAATAAAGGAAACGTGTATGTTTTGCTTGGCTGTTTATTGGGTTGAACAGACTTCCTTAGGATTTGCCATCTTGGAGCATGGAGGTAGAAGTTACATGTTTTGAGGAAAGTATTTTGCATCTCAAAAATACAAGACAATTCAAAGAGATGGATCAGAGTTATAACATTAACATTGACTTGGGGTATGTTGAGGGTCATAAATGTATGGGATGAGGGGAGAGGGGAGAAAAAACTGCTGATGCAATGGATATATTTGGGCATTATAAATGGCAAAGGCAGTTAAAATGGCATAAAAAGCGTGAATCAAAACAAAGGGTCCCCACACAGAAATTTTAGCTTGCAGCACTCTTCCGACAAGCTAACATTTTTAGCTTGCGCAAGCGTGCTGCAAGCTTGCAGCACGCATGCTGCAAGCTAGTATGTGGAACAAATATTAGCTTGGTAGCTTGCTAACATTAGATTGTGCAAGCTACATGTAGCATAAAATATTTGTTAGCTCACACAAGAGCTTGCAGAAAGTTTTGCTAGCTTGCGCAAGCTAATTTGTTCTAAATATTAGCTTTCAGAAATTTAAAATGTTAGCTTGTCGCAAGCCTGCTGCAAGCTTAATGCAAGCTAATAATTCTGTAAGGATCATCAGCATTTTAATAATAGTAATATGATGTTAGCTACAATCGTGGCCAAAAGTGTTGGGACAAAACTGCTCAGAAATTTTAAACGATTTTTTCCCCCACCTCCCCCTTTCAATGTTGTGCGCTTTGCAAAAACATGGTAAAAATTATGCGACTTTCAACATTGATCGAGGGGAGTTAGGATTTGTCCCAACTACTTTTGATCATGATTGTCTGAGCGCCTGTACAAAGTATATGACAGCCAACGATGTGATAATGAAGTAATGGGAATTCATAGTTATTGAGGGCAAGCTCATGACATCACACAGAATGAGGTGTGTATCATGTGAAATACAGTAGGGAGGGGGCATCTATTGCGACACACTTGTACGTACTTCTTTGGCGAGCCCATCATTTAAAAATTGAGAGTATTATGGTTAAATCAAATAAATAATGAAGGAAATAAGTTGTATCGCCGTTGTCGTAAATTTTGAATGTTAAAAATTGAAGACACGTTGACGACAGTGAGCACCATATTAGAAACGCCCACAAATGTTGACATACTGTAAGTGTGCCACTTTTGGCTACTACCCGGAGAAGTGATGAATTACGGGACCAATAACATTATAATAAATGTGGATTTAAACAATTCCGGAAATAATCAGCGCAATTGTCCGATTATTGTAGTGTTACCGCAACGTGGTTTTTTGCACTACTGCAAAGTTGAAGCAATTAATAGATTTGCAATAAATCATGTTATTTTCTGTTATTTTTTAACTTGAAAGATAATCTTATGAAGTCTTATAAGGAACATAAATTTGATAGATAGATACTATCTACATCTACCTAATGGACCATGTTTAATTTCATGATAGTTCTCTAGAAACCAACGGCTTGCACTATATATCTTGTAAAGCTTGATCTGTAGGTTACTCTTTCTATTATTTGCCGCTAACCGTGAGATGCGTGCATTTTCATTGGTATATGCCGCAAACCGTCAAAGGGTGTACACTTTGCATAGCAAACCCCTCAGTTATGAATTAGTGTGTTTTTATATGCAAATGACTTTTAAATTATCATGTAATGTGTTCTTTCATTGATGATCATTCCAATTTATAATTCAGAATGTGCGATAAACTTTAAGAAATATGCAAATATCCTAGGAAAATGATCCAATAATCATTCATGTAATCGAAATTAATGAAAATTAGTTTTGAAACCTGCGATTATTTTTTCAATCGAAAGAGCAACATCAGTGGTGGAAATTCGGAGCCTGTGCTGTCTATCTAGCATTCAATTGATTTACCGAATGCTCCCACTAATGGCAGTTATCATTAACACCACCCCCACCACCGCATGTGCATAAATTGACATAATTCCCTATACAAAATTGCCCCATTTCCACACATTGTTTTTATTCAAATGCTGATTGACCCCTCATCACATTCTACCCTTCATTTTTACTTATGCCGCACACTTCTCCCCTCCCCGCTCAAATCAATAATCTAAAAAATAATTTTTAATACAAATGAGAATAAAATGTTATTTTCCTGATATCCTATGTATAATTCCTTTGAAGATTTTTAAATACAAAGTTTAGACTATATTCTCCATTAATCATGTTCTACAGTCCCATCGCTGACCCAGCTCAATTTTACACAACCCACAACATGTTACGTGTTCCCTGTCGACTTTTAACTCTTAACTATTATTTTCCTTAATCCCAATGTTATCCTTATTACTCCCATATACTTTGTACAGGCACTCAGACAATCGTAGCCAAAAGTGTTGGGACAAAACCGCTAAAAAAAATTTAAACAGCATTTCTCCCACCTCCCTCCTTTCAATGTTGTGCGCTTTGCAAAAAAAAAATGGTAAAATGCGACTTTCAACATCAATCGAGGGGATTTGTCCCAACCACTTTTGGCTACGGTTGTAGGTTACCAATTTTCGTATAAAAATGTAATACAATTTTATTTTGGGCAAAATATTTAATGTCTTTTTTGAAGTAAATTTAAATGATTATGTTAGAAGCTTTAAAACATATACTCCCCAAAGACAGTGATAACCTGCATTTGAATTTAATTGAACAAACTACTACAACAGCAAACATCTTAGCAATTAGTGTCGAACAGAATATGTGACAAAACACAGCCTATTGAGCTCCAGCGTCTTAGAATAAATCACACCCACCTCACTCACTTTCACATCCTTATTGGCGCCCCCCCAACCCCTCTGCAACAATTGCCATTGCACCCTTACAGTCCATTACGTTCTCCTTGCTTGCCCCTGTACAATCTTCCCAGAGCTTCGCTTGCTCCCCACAACTCAATTGCTAAGTTCTTCCAGAAAAACCCTCTAGATAGAATTATGTTCTTCCTTCATGCTTCCCTCTACAACCATATTTAGTCCCCACTCCCACCCTCCCTCTCTACTTTGTTTTTGTTTTCCCACCCATGCACCTCCTCTCTCGATCCCAACTTTCTGACTTTTAGTTCTTGTATTTCTCTCATTTTCCCCTTATTTTCTTTCCTTCCTACCTCTAGAATGATCTAACCTCTCAGGCATAATTTGACCCTCATTGTTGTGGTGTCGTTAAGCTCTCATCAAACAAACAAACCAGTATCATTGATGCTCTTCCTTGTAGAAATATGACTCGTATTTTCCGAAAGAACTAAAATCATCAATTGGAAGAGAAAGTTTATTATATCAAAATTTTGCTCCAGTGAGTGCAAATCTGTGAACAATCTGTTCAATCCCATGCATTTGCTTTTTGCTGCCATATCTAACTAATCTCCTTCCATTAATTGGTGATATAATTGCATATTTGTCTTGCTTTTCAAATTTTGGTCTTCCAAGTTTCCCTAATTTGAAATTACACATATGGGAAAATTTAAGTCAAATATAGAGCCTAATGGCTTAAAGTTGCCTATCCCTGGTTTCCATGGCGCAAGCAGCTGATATTATTTGACTCCCCCTAGACGGGACTACAAAGGTTTAATCTCCAGCACAGATGATAGTCATTTTACTGCTGAGTGGACTGGAGCAAGTAGAATAAAGTGTCTTCTTGCTTAAGGACACAATGCAGCACTGATCACGACGGTAGTCAAACCCGGTACTTTCTGCATACGAGCATGCATGACTTCATAACCATTGAGGCACTTCACCTGCAGTATCTTGTCATCAGAGGATATGAGCCTTCCCTTATTGTCCAAATAATAATTAACATTCATCCACAAAATGACATCAGGATTTAACAATCAGATATGTAGCTGTTTAGACCAATCCTACAATCCTGTACAAAGTACTTTTATTTTTCCCCTTTTTTTTAAATGCCCTGATCATTATAGAAGCAGAACATGTTTCCCTACATTAAACACCACTTCAAAGCTAGTGCATATCCTACCATATATACCATACCTGGGGGACTGCAGTCAACTAAAATGATCATGAAATTATAAAAGGTACAGGGTTCTCCAACAAGAGAATCTGTCACACACACTAATTGCCCCCATCAATGTACTGTGCAGCACATGTGCAATCCTGTTAAATTCATAACCCATTAAATTATTTGTACCAAGGAACTAATGGCAGCTCCCCTGCTTTATACTCTCTTCTACATTAGAGTATAGCTTTGTCTCATAGCAATTGATGCATATTGGTGTAGTTTCTGTGTGGCCCCAGCATTACATCATGTGCTCTTGATTTCATTTACTGGTGTATAGTGTAATCCATGTGCCTGTCAAAATAAATTTGTTTGCCATATTCCTAATTTGCCCTCAGCCTAACCTAACTTAGCTGGTTACTCCTTAATTTGTATTCCACACGGACCCATTTCCTCCCAAAATTCAATCCAGTACCTGTCCCTAATGAGTTAAAGACAGGTTGTTGAAAAATGTACATTATCCCAAATTTTTGTTGTCAAATTTATTACATTTCTCACACAGCACACCTTGTATTTACAATGCTACCAACCTATTTCACAGCAGATAATGTATAACAAAAACTTGTGTCTCATTAATATAATTTGGTTGTGTCTTTGTGAATGCATCTCGGGTTAGAGCGCACACTTTGCATTATCATTAGTTTGCATTTTGATTAGGGATTCAGCGCACACAGGCAACAAACAAGGAGAGATAGAGGCCTTGCCTGGGATGTGAATCTTGCATCAGCTAAATGATAATAACTCGGAACGTAAGACATTCGTTTTATCTCATGCCTAAGGATAGGGGCTCATTGGGATAGTTGGAAATATTGAAGCAGAGAAGAAAAAAAAATCTTTTTTGTATTTGTTCACCTTAAAACAGTCTTTCCTTTGCAGTATTTTCTTTGTGAAAGGTTGCTTTGTACATGTTGTATGTGCGGCGTAAACTTCAACTCCTCTTTCTTTGTAAATGAAGGATATTTCTACGAAGTTTAAAAAAAAAGTGAAAAGGTTTCCTTGTTTCTTTAAGGAATATTGTAATTCTGAAGCTGTGATTGGATCGTTTTGATAATTTACATCTTCTCATTGTAAAGATTTCTGTTAGCATTGCTACATTTTAACTTGCCACATATTGTTGAGTATTTTCACTCTTAAGGATAAAATCAAGCTTTTTGGAAAAGTTCCTTATCTGTTTTTGGAGTAATTCTCTGGATATACAAGCATATTTGTGAAAATGGGTAAGTTCTTTTTTTCTTTTATCTATTTCAAGTAATTGATTAGTATGACGAGGATTTTAAAAGCCACGATAGTTTGAAACTTAAGGAGGGTAAATTTCAAGATACAATGTCAGTATGGAGAAGTATTTGTGGGGCGAACAAGTGATATGCATTATGCAAATCATAGTTTTGTTGTGAGTGTCAAAGGTTGAATTTAGGTAGGGGTAAGAATAAGAAAAAAACAGTGGACAGGGGAAAAAACAACCCTTGCACCATTTAAAGAGATACAGAGTGGTATTGCTTCAACTCTACTACTTTACTCTTGTACAACCTTTATGCACATACGGTATTTTCTCTAAAAAACGCCCCCGGGGCGTTGCATTTGGAAAACAGGGGGGCGTTTATTCGAGGGTAAAGTATGAAGAAAAAAATGTTAACTTACAAAAGAACGGCAATTTCTTTTAGGCCTATGATATTAGTTTCTTTAAGCGATTTTTGTGTGTTTAGCATTATTGTGCATGGATTATTAATGGAATATACTCTTTGCATATTTTCCACTTGGTTACGTTCGACTTACAGCCTTTTCAAGTCACATTCGGTAAGTTAAACGTACGTTGTTACATGCTGAAAGTATGAAAAATGACGGGGGTGGCGTTTATTAGAGGGGGGGGGGCGTTTATTAGAGAAAATACGGTAGGTGATATATGAATATATAATTTCTTTGTATTTTTAATCATGAACATACCACACTTTAAGAAGCTGCAGATTGGATTTAAAAGCCATGCCCCTAAAAGTGAGACATTCTCAGTATTTTCAAAGACTTAATTTCAAGATATGTGGACAATTCTAAGCAACAAAGTGAGTCATTTTTGTAAAACCTAAATTTATGTGAAGAAAAAAGCCTACATTATAATTTAAACTGTGTAGTGTACAGTGTTACAGTCTATTTAATCTTTTTAGAGATATATATCAATTGGATATTGAGCTCTAAGGCATGTTACAGTACCACATGTATTTTGGGCCTTAACGCTCATCAAGCCATGATATTCTTCATTCCAACCATTAACATTGAGCTCTATGGCATGTTACAGTACCCACATGTATTTTGGGCCTCAATGTCATAATATTCTTCATTCCAACCATTAACAACCATTAACATTGAGCTCATTCCAACATTGGCATGTTACAGTACCAATGTCATGTATTCTTCATTTTGAGCTCAATGTTACAGCAATGTCATGATATTCTTCATTCATCAAGACATGATATTCTTCATTCCAACCATTTAATTAATCTGTAAATTTCTATAAATAACATTTCACTTGGAACAGCTGTATAGAAGCAACAGGTAGTTGGCAATGTGTAGAGCATTCTGGTAACACATTAATTGATATAGTATTAACAATGTGATGAGAAAGTGATGTCATGTCAGCCATGGGGTAATAAGTAGAAAACCACCAAATTGTATACTAGCATCATTTAAATTCCTTCACAGATGTGCAAGTGAGATATAGTCCCAACTTCAGTTGTAATTTTTGGATAAATTTGTATGTTATATGGACAATTTTGCTAGTTTGCAGACAATTTTGACTAAAAATGAGCAAAGCTGGGTGGATATATTGTTAATGACCCTTCTTGTTGCTTGTTTGTCCCTACAGCTCCCCCAGACATGGAAAGTTCCTCTCAAGGCATCTAGGTGTGCAATTACCCCTCCTGTGTTCCTGGAACTATTAATCTCAATTGAAGATTCTTGCATCTGACAAAGAAAGGGCACCCTCAATGGGTGTAATATACAGTGGGGAATGTCTTTTGTACTTTTTCCATAAAATTTGACTGGCTCAGGTCTTTTTTTTTACTTTTACCCCCCAATTTGACACAGCTTTTCCTCACTCACATGCCACCCCCACCCTAGCTCTCTAAAAGTCCTTTAATATTTGATGGCTTCATGGGTGGCTCAGTATGCAGGTTTATGTATGGGTACACAATATAATATTACAATGTGGTGTGGCTCTCTATCCTGTGTGCACTCCGAATAAAAATTTTGTTGATGGTTAAAAAGGTTGTGTATATAAAACCAAGGTTAACTTGTGTAAATTAGCCACATACTGCTAAATATGTAACTACTGTATTCAGTATCTCAAGTTAACAAAAATAACCCAATTTTCAGTTATTGGTAATTGTTCTTATTAATTATGAATTAATTAATCTTTAATTTAATTAAATCAAATTAATTAATTTAATTAAATAATTAATTAATCTTTCATCTCCTCACTATCTTATATACTCTTACACCATTATTTATTAACACCCTCTTGGCACATATGACTCTGACTGTCGCAGTGCTAAACATCAACAAACCAAACCAAACCATTAATGATGACTGTGGCGTATTATCAGTCACATATAGCCAGCATTTAGGGCAATGACCTTAAAGGATAAGTTCTGGGGTCAAGTAAGTCAATCTTATATGAAAGAGAGCTTCAAAAGAAACAAAATGGTATAAGAAAGTATTAAAATCTTATTCCGTTAAGGAGATATTCAAGTTTAAGTTTCTGTCGTGACTGGTGTAGTCGTAAGTCTACTGTAAAACGTTGGCGTCCTCATCCTCACATTCTTAAGAATTGTTAATGTACTTTAAAGAAATTTAGTTAAATTTTTTGCTATTTAAATTAATTTTCCTTAACCCCTGAGCTAATCCTTTAAAGTTCCAGTAACAGGTTCCATTGTGGACAACAATGTTAGGGTGTAAATGTGGTTTCTTGTTGGTGATTTTCCCCTCTGCACATCTATGCCAGGATGCATCTGACCTTGCTTTTGCATTCATCTATGAAGTCAAGGACACAACTTCTTGACATTGAGCAGGTCCTATAGACCTTTTCAAATCTGAATCGTCAATTTCTGGATAACTAATGTCACATGGCCGAGATTGATGTGTCCATAATGGGCCAATCTGGAGGAATCTTATTGACCATTAAAATACTGGAGGAATCTTGGCCGTCTGCACAATTCACCCACGGTATGGGACCAAGCATATGAAAAAATGTTTTCAAGCGCACGTATCATACGTGTGTTATACATGAAGGAAATACGCGCATATTGCTGCTTACATTCGTTTCCTAAAACCTGCACCTGATTGGTTGGGAATCAAAGGAAAAGTTTCCCCAGCATTTGATTGGTTGAAGTACTGAAGAAATTATGTTCGGCTAAACTCGGTTTGAAAAGGTCTACAACCCAATGAAATTCATTGAGGTTTACATTTTAATGGATCATTTAGATTGGGACAATTTGTTTATTCAAACTTATTTCCCCAACCCAAACTGGAACATAGAAATATTGAGTCTAACTGCAGTTTCCTGACCCCTCCACCTTGCTGGACCCCTCCACCTTGCTGATCCCCTCCACCTTGCTGACCCCTTTCACCTTGCTGACCCCTTCCACCTTGCTGACCCCCTCCACCTTGCTGACCTCCTCCACCTTGCTGACCCTCTCCACTTTGCTGACCCCCTCCACCTTGCTTACCCCCTCCGCCTTGCTGACCACTTTGACCTTGCTGACCCCTCCACCTTGCTAACCTCCTCCACCTTGCTGACCCCTTCCACCTTGCTGACCCCCTCCATCTTGTTGACCTCCTCCACCTTGTTGACCCCTTCCACCTTGCTGACCCCTTCCACCTTGCTGACCCCTCCACCTTGCTGACCCCCTCCACCTTGCTGACCCCCTCCACCTTGCTGACTCCTTCCACCTTGCTGACCCCTCCACCTTGCTGACCCTCTCCAACTTGCTGACCCCCTCCACCTTGCTGCCCCCCCTCCACCTTGCTGACCCCCTCCACCTTGCTGACCCCCTCCACCTTGCTGACCCCCTTCACCTTGCTGACCCCCTCCACCTTGCTGACCCCCTCCACCTTGCTGACCCCCTCCACCTTGCTGACCCTTATCCTCCTCCAGTACCTTCCTTCTACCCTCTACACAAGGAGTCAATCGATATATATCCTGAATGGGTGCAGGACAATACAGTCTCAGGAGGGTTGTTCTGCCATACAGAAGCTGAAAACGGTGTATGCCATAACCACGATGTCTCTGTCTTACCCCACTCCCTAAATCACTGTTACGGAAGGTGACAGGGTGCCAACAGTGCCATAGCAACAATGCATTTACATCTGTGACCCAGTATTACCCAACATATACGGTGATATACCTAACAATGTTGCATTATTAACGCAGTACCATTTCTGTATACACTTTTGATAATGATTTGACCTTTGGTTGATCTTTTTGTAAACTTGCTGCCCTACTGTAACTCCTAGTGTCAATAAATTGAGCTAGTCTGGTAATAAAAAATATTAAAAAACTAAAATACAAAATGAATTTCATTTTGCCAGAGGGGAAATATTTGAAATTGAAAAGATCTGAGGCAGTACATAAATGGTAGAATTTTCACTCCGACCAAAATTTCAGTGAGATGGTTTATTAGAAAAATACAATAGAAAGATATTTGTCTGTCTGGGTGGATTCACAATGGACAATGCTTTGGTGTTTCTGCAGGGAGAATATATTTTAGCAACTTATTGTAATGGAATTATATCTGTAGGAATTGGATGCTAGATAAGGTAGGGTTCTCTACAGGAATAATTATTGTTTTGTGATTTAATGTGTAGTAAAAGTAATTTCATCTATTCATTCTTTGTGTAGTGTAAGTATAGTTCATTTTAAAAGTCTACTAACATCTTGCAAACAGTATTTTTGCTTATGTAGGATCAAATTTTGAAAGGAACAGTTTGTAAAATTGTAAAAATTAAACTCATTTGAAAGTGGTTATGGCTCATATGAAAGCTCCAAGAATTCTTTCTTAATTTATGACATGTTGAATTACTGACCGTGATATTTATGTAATTTTATTGTGCAAGTGATGACTCCTATGCCTAAAAATAGAACAGGGCGAAGGCTGAGCTGTATTTCTTTCTCATAGTCATCACACATTATGCTTTTTTCCTGTTGTGATACTGGAGTCATTCTAAGGGTTACAGAAATCACAGTTTTTGAAATAAAGTGAAATGTGGGCGCTAAGGTATCACTACAGTTCTTTGAAGAAATTTAAACATCAAAGAATATTGAGGAAAATTCATTTAATTTCTGTCTGATGTAAAAGCTTCATATTATATTATTATTGTATTTGACATGCATAGCTAATGAAGTATTTCGAGTGATAGCATATGCATAATAATGCACTGCATACTAAATGATGCATTGCTTGATCAGTGAACAATTCATATTTGATGCATGCATAATTGATGTAGCAGATCCTACATTGGGGATGCATGGCTTTAAAAACAGGAAAAATACATTTTCCTTGCCTCTATCTCATTTATTAAGTTCTTAAAAGCCAGCATAAAATTATACTACATTTAAAGGATTGATTGTACAGTGCAAGCAAGATTTAATGTTATAAGCGAGTGGTGATAGGATAATTAAAACCTGCAATAGGCATTCTGATAATTATGATATTATGTATTCATTTATTCTCAAGGGCATACAAATTATAAAGCTGCTGAGGATTTACAAGGCCACATTGTTGGCAAACACTCTGTTGCTTTTAATTTGAAAAAAACTTGTAGCATGTGCTGCTGATAACGATGCAGAGCAAAGCTCCTGTAGATAGAAAGCAACAATGGAATTGCTTTTTCTCAAAGTACCTAAGAAAACTTTTTTTTTTTTCATTAGCAACCTCAGTTGTCTGGAGGTCATAATATAGGTCAGGTTTGAACTAGGTCATTAATCACCAGCAGTGCTGTCAAGAGAAATCATGGGGCCCGGGGGAAAACTGAAAATCTGGGGGCATGGAGGAGAAAACTGAAAATCAGGGCACCCATATAATGTGTGCGGTCCCTTATGGCCCAGGCTCCCTTGGACCCTGCCCGGGGCATTGCCCAGTTTCACCCTCCTCAAATCGGTGGCCCTGTTCACCAGTGCTTCACAACTGGTTTATCATCTGTGAGCATCACTATATAACCTTAGCTGTTGAGAAAGGGATGTTGGCTCTGTAGTAGAGCATGTGCCTTTCATCCAGGTGCCCACATTCCATCCTGGTTCAAGTCATACAAGAGACTTTAAAAACAAAAGCATGTGCTGCTTCTGGCGTTTGGCAGAGAAAAGATCTAGCAGGTGGGCTATTTCTTGTGTTTAGTGACTTGTTGCACTGTTATGCTTGTTCTGTGCCTCAGCATGGGGACTTTGGGTTCAGTCTAGGTGTGTTTTTGCTTATGGTACTATGGTAGTTTGGGGAATAGTGCATCTAAAGACTGGGAGTATTATCTTTAAAAGTTCTCAATATGAAAAATCATCAGAATATTCCCAGGTCCATATCCTCCTCCCCTTCTTCCCCTTACTCCCCCCTTCTTCCCCCTTACTCCCCTTCTTCCCCTTCCTCCCCTCCTCCCCTTCCTCCCCCTTCCTTCCCCCTCCTCCCCTTCCTCCCCCTTCCTTCCCCCTCCTCCCCTTCCTCTCCCTTCCTTCCCCCTCCTCCCCTTCCTTCCCCTTTCTTCCCCCTCCTTCCACTTCCTCCCCTGCCTTCTTCCTTCCCCCCCTCCTCCTCTTCCTCCCCTTCCTCCCTTTTCCTCCCCCCTCCTCTCCTTCCAAATGAACAAATATAACACAAGAGTTATTTGGAGAATGTGCCCAGGTGCTCGCTTTAAAATGCTGGTCCCCCTCCCCAAAAAAAAAGAAGGTTGTGGCTTTCGTATTGCAAAGGTTGTGGCTATACGTATTGCAAAAGGTTGTGGCTGTACGTATTGCAAAAGGTGGCTGTACGTATTGCAAAAGGTTGTGGCTGTACGTATTGCAAAAGGTTGTGGCTATACGTACGGGCCTGAATATTCCTTTAATTAGAAGTGACAAGTCATTAGTATACAATGTCATTGTCACACTTCAAATGAGCTGGCTCTGAAAGCTGAACAGTGTGTGGCTACCATTCAAAGAAACTCTCTTGCTGATCAGCAGTGTTGGACGAGTCATTTAAAGGATTAGTTCAGGGGTCAAGCAAATCCATCTTATATGAAAAAGGACTTTAAAAGAAACAAAATGGAGGAGGTGGCATTCAAATATCTTATTCTGTTGAGGAGATATTTAAGTTTAATGTTTGGTATCATTTGTGTGGAAATGACTGAAATCAGACTAGTTCTGATGTCACAGCCTCAGATTCCTCAAAAGTCTTTATGTATTATATAATATTTTGTCCTGTGATTTTGTGGCTTAAAAACCATTGGATATGTCAGGAATGTAGTCGAAACAGAATGTAATAGGTGTAATTATAATATGCCGCTTGAGGAAAGTTTGAGGAAAATAATTAAAACAGTCAAAAAGTTAAATAAATTTTCTTTAAAATACATTAACAATTGTTACGAATGTGAGGATTAATTAGGATGCCATTCTTCCATAGTACAGTACTACCCTTAAAGAAAAACTAGGTTGCCACAAGCTTGATATAAGCTAACATTTTGAGCTTGCGCAAATTTGCTGTATTAAACTTGCGGCAAGCTAGTATTTGGGACAAATGCAAACTTCTTAGCTTGCGCAAGCTAGCAAAGACCTTTCCGCAAGCTTGCAAAAACTTTCTGCAAGCTTGCGAAAGCTAACAAATATTTTTTGCTAGCTTGCGCAAGCTAATGTCAGTTTGCACAAACTAGCAAGCTTGCATTTGTCGCAAATACAGCTTGCTGCAAGGTTGCAGCAAGTTTGCACAAGCCAAAAATGTTCACCTTGGCTTGCTGCAAATTAGTATTTTCTGTAAGGGTACACCAGTCATTTTTACTCAGATAAGACAGAGCTTTAAACTTGAATATCTTCTTGACAGAATAAAATGTTTGAATGCTTTCTCCACCATTTTGTTTCTTTAGAAGTCCTTTTTACAAGATGGACATGCTTGACTACTGAACTAATCCTTTAAATGTATAATTGAAGGACTGATGGAGCTGTCTCAGTTATAACTTCATGATGGACTGCATTTCCACATAATTACATACACACAAAACAAGGTTGTACTGTTACATGTAGAATTAGCTTGACTAGAAAGCTTATTATCATCCTCACTATTTCTGGACATGTTTCACAACTAGTATGCACATGTGTGACTGCTGTGACTGCACAGCCACATGCTTGTCCATCAAGCCCTGCTTTTATTTAGCTGACATGATTCCTCACAACTGTTAAGCTGTCCCTATCAATTCGTATTAATATCAGATTGGTGCCATTTTCAATTTAATTGTCAGTACTTTCATTAGTTGATGTTGTGTTGTTATATTTTCTAAAGACCCAGTGGTCAGGTCCGCAGGCATAGTATTATGGTACTGATGTAGAAATTAGATGCCAGGATTTAGGATGTACTGTACCAATACAAATTTAGAAATATTGAGTAATAAGGATTTAGGATTAATAGGGTTTAGGACTAATGGTGATATAGTGATAGGAAGAGTGAGGGGGAAATTGCATACAGTTGCATGGGACCTATGTAAAGACTACAAAATGCTCACTCCCACCTCCTTATTGGTTCCCCCCAACCCTTCTGTAACAATTGCCACTGCATCCTCACTATGCATCACGTTCTCCTTGCTTGCCCCCTGTACAACCTTCCCAGAGCTTCTCTCGCTCCCCACAACTCAATTGCTGAGTTCTTTCAAAAAAATCCTCCGGATAAAATTATCTCCTTCCTTCATCATGCTTCCCTCTACAACCATATTTAATTCTCCTCTTCCACCCCCTCCCTACTTTGTTTTGTTTTACTTATGCACCTCCTTTCTCGATCACAGCTCTCTGACTTTTGTTCTTGAATTTCTCTCATTCTCTCCCTGTTTTCTTTTCTTCCTACCTCTAAAATGATCTGACCTCTCAGGCACAATTTGACCCTCGTTGCCGTGGTGCCGTTAAGACCTCGTCAAACAAACAAACAAACAAACTACAAAATAACAGATTTAATACCTATGTGCCAAAAGAAAAGTCCATATGAAGAAAACAAACCATCTTAAATGGAGAACAAAAATATAATAATTATGCAAAAAAAGTTGTCAACAACATATTGCCCATTAAGTTTTAATTCTAACAAGGTCTTGTAGTTTTAACTCATAATGGTTGGGTTAGAATATATACAAATAACATTTCTTTTACAAATTGAAATAATTTTGAAGCTTTGATATCATTAAATGCTTTCTTTACAATCTGGAATGTTTGAATAAGAAACAAATCAAATTTCTTGGAATAAGCCCCATTTTCAGTAAATGTATTTTGAACCATATATTCAAGTTGGATCATGTCGTTTGACTAAAAAATCTACACTTGTTAGAAATCCCTGCAAATTGCTTCCATGATGCACGCGTGTCTTTTTGTTGCAAGTACTTAAAGCCATATTATATTTCATACCAGTAATTTTCAAAATCATGCAACTTGATCTATTCTGTGAGTCATAAGAGAAGGTATGAGATCGTCAATGTGATAAAAAGCATTCATCAAGTACGTGTAATCCATCGGCAAGTTGGTCATTCATGCAGAGAGTGTTATTAAGTGTTTTGCATTGAAGGTTTCTGTTAAATTCATTGTGCATCATTTATTATCTCTCATAGCTAATTAAGGTATACCCTCATTAGCATATCTGCACGGTGCTTTATGGTGTTAAAAGTGTAGTAAGGTGGTTGAAGAGTGGTTCTAATTGAGTAGAAGTAGCTATTAAACACTTTGTTACGCAGTCTGTATATGTAGTACATACTCCAAATATATATTGTTCTTCTGAAGGAGAAATATTCTGATTATGAGAATAATTATGAATACCCACAATGCAATTTTTAGAGACTACTTAAAAATTTAGCAGCAACTTTGAATCTTGAAAGTCTCCATGTTCCACATTAAAGTACATGGATATTCTTGCATACACTGTAAAAGTACTTTGTAACAAAATGAACACTGTATGATTAGTATAAAATAAATGTTGCTTTGAAGCTATATTTCACTGTGTTGCCCACAGCCAGCAGCTATTAATCCATTACCACATTTATCCATGTGTCTGTAAATCCATTTAGCAAAACTACGTATTAGGTGACCCACATATTCCAACAAAATTTGAAGTGGAAGGAATTTTTTGGAGGCATTAATATTGAGCATGACTAAAGGAAATTGAATTATGGGAAGTCTCTTCATAGGTATAATGATCTGCAACTCTCTGTCACTTGTTAGGACTTGATTTTTATTTTCAACAATTGATTTTATTACCTGTTATTGAAGCCTTAAAAAATTGATTACAATTTTTGTTTGTTTGTTTTAGTCATATCTGATGTAGTAATTGTTTGAAAAATGATTTCATAGCTGGACAGGTTTCTGAACAATTAAAGATCTATGGACAAATAGTAACTTGCCTGAAGCTTAATTGGGAGAAAATATGCTATAAGAGACATCTGTGGCATTCCGGTAAAGCTTCAGCTTTCTAATATAGTGTCCCGGGTTCGATTCCCGGTTGGTCTCCAACCAGTGCTCCAAGACTGGTTAATAAAACAGCCCTGGGCGTCTTGGCATACTTACTCCAATGGAGGTCTGTTGGGACACTTTAAACCCTGGTAAACCAAACCAACCAAACAAACTATGAAAATAGCAAATTAGTTCATCAGAATCGATTAAAAATAAACTATTTTGCAGAATTTTGATTTTAATGGCCATATTATGCAAACCCTTTTTGAAATTAGGTGACATAACAAAACTAGAACATCAATGATGTAGTAGCTCAACATATATTTTGGGATGCCATTGTATAAGACTGTTTTTGGTTGGTGGGTAAGTTTAAAGTTTGGGTGCTTCTTGGACTAATTGAGGGGCACTTCATTTTAAAAAGGAGGAATTTTTGTGTCACTTTTCGAAAAAGTGGAGGAATTATGCCTCCTTGCCCCATGGTACGTAACCTATATGGTTTGATTTAGGTAGGATTTGGGAAAAGCAAGGGGCACTTTCCCCACCCTTCCTTTTGTCCAAATGGATACCTTTGAATGGCGATGTGCTGTAATTTAGAGTGATTTTGTACTCTTCTCCTTCCCCCACCCCCACACACTTTTGACTTTCCCCCACTTCGGTAGGCAGAGCCCACCTATAGCTTTGAAATTGAGGAGCCTGCAGGACCAATGTTGACAAATACCCATCAGGCGAATAATAGGTAAAAAGGCTTTTTTGAAAATTGCTGCTTACAAAATTATTGAGGGCATGCAATATGTAAAATTTAAGCGTTTTAAGGCTATCAAATTCAAAATCTGTAAAGTGGTCAATTTTAACAGATTTTTGATGATATTTTTGCTATATTTTCATATTTTCTTCCAATTAAGCGAAAGGTGTTGCTATCTTTCATAGATTTTTTAAGTTGAGCTTCATTGCTTCGTAGTTTCTGTAGTTATAGACCTTAAAGCATATGCCAATTGTTGCCACATGGTATGCTTATTGGTGTCTTTATAACTTAGTTACTATATATTTCAGATAAAAAAAGTCTTCAACATTAAATCAAATCTTAAGATATTTGATTTGAAAGGAAGAATCAGTCAATAGATGCTTTTTAAATGTTTTGTCAAAATAACACTCACTTCTTGTACAAATTAGATTAAGCTTACTGTAGAATGTTAAAAATAGATTGACTGCTTCATTAGAACCAGGTAGAGACAGATGGTTGGAGGCTCATATGGTTGGACAATCTTGCAGTTCTTTCCACAAACATAAAGTAGTTTTTATCCCTCTGCTATTTGTGAAGCATGTAAATAAGCCTTGTGTCATTAGAAAAACACCTAAAAAGAGGTGACAAGGGTATTAAAGAGGCAAAATCGTCATATGTTCTCAATATTTAGAATTCCTTTCAAATTTTTTGATTGGTTTAAATTTTGCTGTGCGATTTGTTGTCTCGTATTGCAAGGTATATAGTTATTTAAAACGCTTTGAAGGTCATTGCACGAGTTAGCCCACTTGGTTACGGTGATCGGAAGCAGTTTTTTTAAAAATTAACAGTCGTGATTTCGAGCCCCGGTAGAATCGTTTATTGCGACTTTTGCTTTCATCTTCTTCTTCTTTTTTTTTCTCAGTAATTTTCATTTGGTGACTATTATTGTAGTATTATAATACTAATAATTCACTTTCGCTTTCTGACAAAAACACATTGAAAAAAACAAACAAGTTTCTCGTCACAGTAACGTAATGCACTGTGTATGTAACTTGGCACACACAATGTACATGCTAGTGTCTGGCTGTACTGTGGTACAAACAGACAGTGGATCGGATCTTGCGTCCACAACCGGAATGAGGTCAAAATATCGCATCCCCAATTTTACCGTATTTTAATGAGGCGAGCCTCCCACTTTAAAATAAGCCTGGAAATTACTAGGGTGGAAAGGGACATTTGTCAGTTTTCGATATTCCTACATTATAATGTTATTTTGCTCCGAATAAATAAAATTGGCCCAACTTGAGCTGGGAAGTTTGCAAGGTTTTTGAACTGGGAGAGGCTATACAGCTGTATTACCCCACTCCTGTAGATTCCCACAGTGCCCACCCCCTCCCCACATATAACTATACCATTGATCAAGTAGCACATTTCTGCTCTCCAAACATGACAGGCTTCTTCAGTCACTCAGTACAAGTGATGCATGGCATTTTCTTGACCATTTAAATTCAACCTCCAGTTGTCATCAAATTTCACCTTTTCCTCCAGAGACTGTCTAATACTAATTGCCTTGAAATTGATCTGTGATTGGCAGCCTACTTTCTCCTTTACCTTTCCCTTATGACTATATTACAGGGATTTTGTTAAGAACATGACAAAAACCAAAACTGAAAGAATGCTGTCAATTTGCTGGGTTATTTTAGGAAGTATTTTTGTCATTATAGATAGTTTTTGTCTTTTAGAAAAAAATAGATTTTGATCACCTTGTCTTATGCCTTAGTGTTAAGTTATTGTTGCTATATTATGATTAGTTTTCATCGGTGTGACGTTATTGATTGCAACTCTAAATTTAGACGGTGATGGAAATGAAGTTAATTTGTATTGTATGTAGGTCTTGTTTTGCAGTTAGTTTTGAAGAGGGAAACTCACTGAAAGATGATAATTGAATGAATCTGCTCTGAAGATGTGATAAAAAAACCTTCCCCTCTTCAATGTTAAAGGAAAATTTAGAGATACACGCTATAATGCAAATTCTGATTTAAAAACCAACAACAAATATTCCCATCCGACTGTTAGAAATTAACCATTTTATAGCGTTTGGCTTGTCTGGTCATGATTTGCATATTTATGCAAATTTGTGAATTATGCATTCAAAAACCCTCTCTAATATTATGTACACCAAATGTTTGTTAATCAAAGCTTTGATTAAGATATCCTCAAAACTTGGGGAATTTTTGATTCCAATGCTAACAGCATAGGAACCTATGCTGATATGTGTATGTATGTGTGTATGTATGTATGTATGTATGTATGTATGTATGTATGTACTGTATGTGTGTCGGAACCTGTTTAGACCCACCAACCGTTGACATTCGTATGTTTACACACCTTCAAAATGATGACACACACACAACTGATGATGACCTCAGTTGTTTTTAGTTCTAAAAATGGCTGTTTTTAAAACTATTATGACTGAAACACTACTCTAGTTCAGTATTTTTGCATTTCAGTACAAGTCACCTGTTAGATATGATAAGTTAAAAATACATGTGTAACCTAATTTCCTAATACCACCATACCATGTGTGTGTTGTACATTGATTAGTCAGCAGTTATATAGGATTACACCCACGTGCATCAGTTGTAGGGTTTACACATGTATGGGTGATTGGTCACCAGTTATATAGGATTACGGATACGTCACCAGCTGAATGCGTATGGGTGTGTATGTTACTGTGTACGTCAGTAACAGCAAGCTTATTAACACTATATCTCAAAACCATACATTGAATTCATGTTATATGTGGTACGCTGAGATAGCCCATGATCTGTAGATGTGCCCTGTTGTTTTTGGTGGCGATGTCATGCATATTAATGAGTAGCTGGGGCTTAATGTAAAAATCTTGAAATGCTCATATTTTAACAATCATATTATCTGTTTTGTCTCATATTTGGTGATGATATGATGTTACATGTAGCTAGTATGTACATGTTTGTGGTATAAAAACATTGAAATTCATCAATATGCGTAGTGGGCGGGGCTTAATGTGAAAGAGCTTGTTAACACAGTATCTCCCTGCTGAAGTGCCGCCATAACAATTACAATTTGACCATTAATGCTGAGGTACAAGTTAACTGAACTGAATGTTTCACTTTTCTTTGAATGTAAATGTGTGGGATATCAAATGTGATGAGTTTTGCCAAGATTTCAAACTCAATCAAATCAACAATACCTCAATTGCAAACAATACCCCAATTGCAAACAATACCTCAATTGCAAACAATACCTCAATTGCAAACAATACCATATGATATATGCAGGGTTTTTTTGTCTTCCTAAAAAGTAAAAGCAGCAAATCAACATTTTGTTATTCTGGTATTAACTCCCATAGTAATATTGCTTTATGCATACCTGCATATACAGTACTGTATGTAGATTTACTGTAAGATGCTGTGAGATTGGTTATGCAAAATTCAGAGGCTGCATATAGGTTGCAGTGAATTAAGATGGTAAACATAAGGGTTTTTACTCCAGTAAACGATGCTTTGGAATTTAAGTAGATGGAGAAAAAGGGTTTAAGTGGACTTACATGAACTTTTCATGAAATGCCGTTCTTTCAGCAAGGAATTTAGAAACCGACTTTGAGGAAATTACTAGCAATCAATTCTCAGTTCAATATCATTTGTGTGGCAGCTAGAAGTCTCCTGTGGTAGGTTTTCTACGCCTGTATATCAATCACTTCTTTTGCAAACGAACAAAACAACATTTAAAGAGGAATATTTTTGTAATACATATTATACATACATACAGTATATACATTTGCAATATCTTTGAAGACAATGAATCTAAATGGAGGAAGATTGGTAAAGCAAATGCTTGGACAAGCAGACCACCTACAAGATATTAACAATTAATAATGATGATAATAATTCAATTTAAAAAAAAAAAAATCCCAAACTTAGATTTGTAAATTTGAATAAGAATAGTTCACAAGGCTTAACACTAACTTGTAACATTAAATTACCGCTTCCCTGCTCATATAGGCCTACATACATATCTATCTTAATAAAACTAAAAACATACGTATTTTAAGTTTGTAAATTGAAACTCGTAAGACTTCCTTCCCTTATCTCACAGACACCCTACAAACTGTATCTTACCCTCACCTGTCTGTTGAAAAGTGACTGCATTATGGCAGTGTATGTGATGTCATACAATACAATTATTTAATTATTTCTATGTAATAAAAAAATATATAAACAGTTGTTTTATTCCTCGAAAGTTAATGCTTCACATTTCTGCTTAGATTTTTGAAAAACAAAGGTTTAACAATGGAAAATGGTTAATTCCCATAATCTATCCACATCTTTCCTTATCAGTCCGGGAGAGGTCCTATTTTAAGGAACCTGTTAAATACCTCAAATAATAGACATCCTGCAGCCGTAGACCTATTGTTCATATTTTGCTATAAAGATTTACAGAAAGGAAAGACTAAGTGAGACACCAATTTGTCATAGAATGTAAGATTTTGCGATGTGTAATTTTATTCCTTAGAATCTACAATCTCAACGACAAAGCTATTTTAATTTTTGAAATGATCGTTTTGTGCCAAAAAGCCGCCTTTTTTCTGATTTTTTTCTCATATTGAAAAAAAAGGTGTGATAAAATATAAAAAGGGACTGGATGATATTTAGCCATGACCATGAGAGCAATGAAGGTTTATCACTGAGTTTTGATTTTCGCCAGGCAAAGAAATTTTCGCAGAGATATTTAAAATTTGAAATTTATAACACTGCAAAAGGCTTTAAGGTTAGTATAGCAAAGCATCATGGGAAATATCACAAAATGGCAATGTTCATGTCACAAAAAGTTACTAATTTAACCCTTACTCTACCAGCACTTTTTTGAAAATGCGCTTGGCTGGCGGAGTCAAAAATGGGGCACCCAAAACGGTGATAATATCGCCGCTTGGTAAAGTAAGGGTTAATCAAGGGCTGATTATTGAAGGGTCCTCTGTCTTTAAGCAGCAGAGTCGGGCTTGTTCCACTTCAGTGACCCACTGGGCCACCCACCGGGATTAGGCTGCATATATTTTCGAGTTGGCACACTTGTCGCAGGTTGATTAACCTTTACTCTACCAGCACTTTTTTGAAAATGCTCTTGGGAGGCGGAGTCAAAATTGGGGCACCCAAAACGGGATAATATTGCCGCGTGATAGAGTAAGGGTTAAGGCACCAAAAGGTTTCTTACTGTAGGACCTCTCTTGGACTGCCTATGGAAAGAAAACTGCTGAAATACAAGTTTTAACTGGTCTATGTTTAGTGCTCTTTTGTGTTTGTATCTTCTTATATGTTTAGTGCTCTTTTGTGTTTGTATCTTCTTATATGTTTAGTGCTTGTTTGTGTTTTGTATCTTTTTATATGTTTAGTGCTCTTTTGTGTTTGTATCTTCTTATATGTTTAGTGCTCTTTTGTGTTTGTATCTTCTTATATGTTTAGTGCTTGTTTGTGTTTTGTATCTTTTTATATGTTTAGTGCTCTTTTGTGTTTGTATCTTCTTATATGTTTAGTGCTCTTTTGTGTTTGTATCTTCTTATATGTTTAGTGCTCTTTTGTGTTTGTATCTTCTTATATGTTTAGTGCTCGTTTGTGTTTGTATCTTCTTATATGTTTAGTGCTCTTTTGTGTTTGTATCTTCTCATATGTTTAGTGCTCTTTTGTGTTTGTATCTTCTTAACACAGACTTTAAAATGTTTATGTAATTAATTGACATTGCTATAAATCCACTCAATTATAACAAAAAAGATACATTTATGAATCATAAATCTGACAGTTACATACTCGTAGCTGTCAAACTTTGAGATATTTATCCCTTTGGATACACTAAATACTGTAGCTACTAAAGATATGTTTTGACACAACTAATGATGCATTATGGTCTGAGAGCCTGTCGGAGATGAGAGATAGTTTGTGTATTTATGATAGTCCTTTCATCCTCTGTAGTGAAGGGGAGAATTATGGTGTTGATTGCAGATAGATGCTTAATTTGTTTGCCAAGTAACATCTGCTTAATGTCAGTATCATGATGGATGCCATTTTGTTTTTTCCTTCTCTCTGAAGTCTCATGCAGTAATCTAGCTGTTATATATTTTAGTAAGTGAAATGTGTCGTGTTTATTTTCATTTCATGTTGGTGTAAGACTTCAAACTAAAGCAATCATTGTTTGAAAGATACCATTAGAAACCAACTGAGGGTATGATTTATAAAGATAATATGAAGTATGTAGACATCATATGTGAATTATGCAAAACACAGAAATAAATGCACACATTAAAAAAACAGAAAACAGATTCAAATGTGAAGAAGAAAATAACTGAAAGATACTGTAAGTTTAGTGGTCATTTACACATGTCCATTTTGAGTTAAAGTTGAATCCATCGAGTCATCATATAGGCCTAGGGCAGATCCAAAAATAATTTAAGAGGAGAATTTGAAGGATGATGATCATTATGTGTCAAGATATATATATATATATATATATATATATATATATATATATATATATATATATATATATATATATATATATATATATATATATATATATATATATATATATATATATATATATATATATATATATATATATATATATATATATATATATATATATATATATATAAATATATATATATATATATGTATATATATATATATATATATATATATATATATATATATATATATATATATATATATATATATATATATATATATATATATGCCACCTTGAATATATATATATATTGCTCATATATATATGCCAGGGAATGGATTGTCATAAGGGCATGGAGTCCAGGGGCCTGCTTAAAAAGCTCTGAAAAGCCCATGTTTTTGATTGCCCCCATATAGCTTAAGAGATGCACAGTTTTTCAGTGATGATCAGTTCTAAATGAGGACACACAGTATGTAATTTCATTTCATAAAGGAAAAAAAAGAAATCAGTTCAGATCATAAGCTGTTGGCCTGCCAGTGGTTTAAAGAAAGTTCTGTAAGGAAACTTTTTCGGTCTCAAACATTTCCACGCTTGCTGAAAAAAAAAAAAAAAAGATTGATGGATTTGAAGCCCCCTCCCCTTCGATTTGAAGGCATTCCCCCTACCCCTCCCCATCCCTCCCTTTATCCGCCTCAAGTTGCATTAGGCCCATAGGGCCGATTCTATTATATCCAGTTTCCATGGCGCAAGCGGATGAGAGCACATTTTGAATTAAAGAGGATAATGCGTTCATTTCTATATCAATGTAAATAGTGGTTTTAGAAGCTTTTAGAGCCTCACCGTACTGCTTCATAGTAAGTATCAATATTGATCGTACAACCCTTTCGCCCCACACCCCCCCATACACCCATGTAATGGGATTATAATGAACTGCAACAGAGTCTTAATACCATCAAAGAAAATGTGAGAAAGGAAAAAACAAATTCAATTTTTCAATATGAAAAGTGGTTGGTATCTCTGTATTGCTGTTTCCATTAATTGCATCTCTAAATTTTGAAATATTATACCACAGATTGTTAGTTCTTGTTTAAACAATACTTTAAAAAGTATAATCGACCAAATAGATTAAAGAAAAACTACATCACTGTACACCCAGTGTTTACAATAGTGGGGGAATTCCCACTCTTTAATCATAATTCGTATTGGCCACACCCTCTCCAACCCCCACTCCCAAGTAGAGGCAGCATCCTCTCTCTTCAACCTGAGCATTAATGATATCGCGGACAACCTTGGCCCCAACATCAAATGTACCCTCTACGTGGACGATTTTACCATCTTCTACTCCTCGCCCAGCTTTCCTCTTGTTGAAAATAGACAATAGACTCCAAATCAGCCTCAACCAGCTGCAAGTCTGGTGCAACAATAACGGTTTTACATTCTCCAAAGACAAGACAGTCAGCATGCACTTCTGTCATTTCAACAACCTCCACCCCAACCCGAATCTCATGCTCAATGACGTATCCCAATAGTTAAACACACAAAGTTCCTGGGTCTAACTCTAGACCCCAAGCTCACCTACAAGCAACACATCACCAACCTGAAAATAAAATGTAACAGCTCTCTCAACATTCTCCGCCTCCTCTCCAACACCACTTGGGATGCGAACCACTATGCTTTCCTCAGATTCTTCAGGCTCACCATTCGTTCCAAGCTTGACTATGGCAATATTGTCTACTGTGTCGCTCACAACTCATACCTCAACCACATCAACACCATCCAAAATGAAGCCCTCAGGCTTTGTCTAGGTGCCTACAGACCTCCCCAATCACCAGCTTTTATGTTGAAGCCAACATACCCCCCTTTCTACTTAGATGTAGAAAGCTTAGCCTCTCCTATGCTTTAAGAGTCCTTACCAACACCCAGAACCCTGTTTACAACCTCATTAGGTACCTTAATTTCTCCACCCTCTTTGATAGGACTAAAACCTTATCCCCTTTAGCTCACGCATTAAATCAGACCTCTTCCATCTCAGCATCAACCCAACCACTCTCGGCACCTTCTTCTGGCCCACTTTTCCTCCTGGCCACTTTTTCTCCTTGGGCCACCCCTCCTTCTATCCATCTGGGCCTCTCCACTTATCACAAAACCCAAACCCACCCTAACCTCTTCATCAATCTCTACAAACAAATCAAAGACCAACTCTCAAATTACATCTCCATCTATACTGATGGCTCCAAGGAAGGCAACAAGACAGCTGCTGCTGCCATCATCTAAGACATTACCCTCAGTAGCAGACTTCCGACTCATCCATCTTTTCAGCCGAGGCAAAGGCCATTCTTCTCGCCCTCATTTTTATTGAGTACTCTCCGCTCAGCCACTTTGCCATTTTCTCCAAATCAAAGGCTGTTCTTATAGCTCTTTACTCAACCTTAAATGGGATAACTTCACATTCCACCTCCTCCTCCAAAAACTCCTTTCGCCCACCCTCTGCAGGAAAAGTTTTCTTTTCTTCTGGATACCCATCCATGTTGGCGTCCCTGGCAATGACAGGGCTGATGCAAAGCTTGTCCTCAACCTCCCCCTTACCCCTTTTCTCAAAATCCTCTCTGACATCAAACCGCTTATCGCTTCCCTTGTTCATGACCGCTGGCAAACCTCATTGAACTCCTAAATTGATAACAAACTCCACGTCATCCAGCCCACCATTCCGATCAAACCCACCATCAACAACCCCTCTCGTATCGACAACATTCATATTACTCGTCTTAGAATAGGTCACACCCACCTCACTCACTCCCATCTCACACACTCCCACCTCACTCACTCCCACCTCACTCACTCCCACCTCACTCACTCCCACCTCACTCACTCCCACCTCACTCACTCCCACCTCACTCACTCCCACACTCACTCCCACCTCACTCACCCCCACCTCCTTATTGGTTGCCCCAACCCCTCTGCAACAATTGCCATTGCACCCTCACAATCCATCACATTCTCCTTGCTTGCCCCCTGTACAACCTTCAGAGCTTCCCTCGCTCCCCACAACTCAATTGCTGAGTTCTTCCAAAAAAATCCTCCAGATAAAATTATCTCCTTCCTTCATCATGCTTCCCTCCACAACCATATTTAATTCTTCTCTTCCACTCTCTCTCTACTTTGTTTTTGTGTCACTCATGCACCTCTCTCGATCACAGCTTTCTGACTTCTGTTCTTGAATTTCTCTCATTCTCCCCTTGTTTTATTTCCTTTCTACCTCTAGAATGATCTGACCTCTCAGGCACAATTTGACCCTCGTTGTCGTGGTGCCGTTAAGTCCTCATCAAACAAACAAACATCAGAAAAAAATTAGAAATATTACAAAAGGGGGGACTTCCTATTGCTTTAGCACATGACATTTGAATCTTAGCACAGATTAGACGATCAAACTAATAATTTCCCCTATTTCAGTCATATTTCAATTCCTAGAGTGCCACAGTGAGTACACCTACAGTTAAAGATTTTAGCATTTACGTAAATGAAACTGACCGGACATATTATTATTATTTAAAGTGGTCACAGTGATAACAACTTGAGCAACTTGTGCAAATTCAATTGTACGGAAATAATTTTGAATGTCCCATATGCTTCTTGAAATTAAAATTGCTTTGGATTTGTTGCCTGGGGGCTAACATGACGGAGATTCTCGGAGGACCGTAGAGGGTGAATCTTGAAGATCAAAGATAATTCCTCCTTAAAGCTTATCAATGACTGTCACAGTTATACGATTACCTTCAAGGTGTTTGTCTTGTTTGTGTAGCTGGGTAGACATTGACTTTGGTGATTTTAAACTTGGTGGTTACAAGCATTCAAATACCCACAGTTAAGAAGGATTTATTCAGGCCTTGAAGTTCAAAAGAAATTATGCATTCTGTTTTTGGTTATGTACCTATTTCTCTGTTTAAATATTTTTACTAAGCTGCAGTGGAAGTGTCATAATAGCTTTCTGTTTAAATAATGTGGATTATGTACCAAAAATTGATGTTACAGGGAGGGGTCAACAAGCCTCCACCCTCCCCACCCCCTCCACCTACAGGCCCCCAAACAATGATATCCACAGCGAAAAAGTGTTTTCATCACAACAAGAATACATGACATACCCTATTATTGCTTATGTGTGATTGCAGGTCATAGTGTGCAACTTGGTTAAATTTGAATTTTCTTTTGCTTTTCTGAAATGTTGTACCTATGGTGTTGGCCAAATGTTGTACCTATGGTGTTGGCCAAATGTTGTACCTATAGTGTTGGCCAAATGTTGTACCTATGGTGTTGGCCAAATGTTGTACCTATAGTGTTGGCCAAATGTTGTACCTATAGTGTTGGCCAAATGTTGTACCTATAGTGTTGGCCAAATGTTGTACCTATAGTGTGGGCCAAATGTTGTACCTATAGTGTTGGCCAAATGTTGTACCTATAGTGTTGGCCAAATGTTGTACCTATAGTGTTGGCCAAATGTTGTACCTATAGTGTTGGCCAAATGTTGTACCTATAGTGTTGGCCAAATGTTGTACCTATAGTGTTGGCCAAATGTTGTACCTATAGTGTTAGCCAAATGTTGTACCTATAGTGTGGGCCAAATGTTGTACCTATAGTGTTGGCCAAATGTTGTACCTATAGTGTTGGCCAAATGTTGTACCTATAGTGTTGGCCAAATGTTGTACCTATAGTGTTGGCCAAATGTTGTACCTATAGTGTTGGCCAAATGTTGTACCTATAGTGTTGGCCAAATGTACCTATAGTGTTGGCCAAATGTTGTACCTATAGTGTTGGCCAAATGTTGTACCTATAGTGTTAGCCAAATGTTGTACCTATAGTGTTGGCCAAATGTTGTACCTATGGTGTTGGCCAAATGTTGTACCTATAGTGTTGGCCAAATGTTGTACCTATAGTGTTGGCCAAATGTTTCTGACCTCTCCTCTCCCATCTAGACATGTGTAAAACCTATTTATTCAGTCATTGTTGACTCAACTTTACTGGGATAAATTTTGTCAGAATCATCTGGCCTTCTTAGCAGAGAATTGCTTAACAAATCAAATCAGACCCCTAGCTTTGCTGTTTCACAGGGGTTGTCCGCCCACCCCTCCGTGGGCCAGCCCTGCCCCCTGGGGTCTGCCCTGCCCCTCATGAGAGAAGAAATGTTTTTAACAAAATATTTTTTTGTAAAGATTGTTTTTTTTTAAACTTAATAATTTTAATTAACCTCATGAAATACCTTACATGGATACAGAATACAGAATGATATCATAGTAAGCAATTGTCCTGTTTGGCTCATGAATGGTCCTTATCAGTCAGAATAGTTTCATTCTGAGGTATGATTATAGCTAAAATCCCAGAGCTTCTTCATCAGGGGGTAGAGTCTTAAGGGAGCCGAGCCCCTGGACTCCACGCCGAAAAGATGCAGCACTTTGTGCACACATTAATGTGCCCCTCTAAGCACCCTGCCCCTTTTTAAATCAAGCTAGGGGTCTGCAAATTATATAAGAACATAGAAAAGCCCCATTGTGCACTAAAACTAGTACATCAAGAACTCATTATTAGACAGGTTGCTAATCGGCAGGTTCATACAATCTAACAACATGCTTAACCCTTACTCTACCACGCGGCGATATTATCGCCGTTTTGGGTGCCCCGTCTTTGGACCCGCCTCCCGAGCGCATTTTTAAAACAGTGCTGGTAGAGTAAGGGTTAATCAACTCGCGACATATGCGCCAACCCAAAAATATAGGCAGCATGATCCCGGTGGGCGGCCCAGCGGGTCCCGAAAGCGAAAGGGGCCCGACTTTTCTGCCTGGAAGACAGAGGACCCTTCAATAATCACGCCTTGATTAACCCTTACTCTACCACGCGACGATATTATCGCCGTTTTGGGTGCCCCGTCTTTGGCCCCGCCTCCCGAGCGCATTTTCAAAACAGTGCTGGTAGAGTAAGGGTTAAGAGCTGTCCCTGCACCAGTCTTTTAAAGCTATTTCAGTTTGACATCTAATTCCCCATTGAAAATTCTGTTGCTTTTCAGTTGTTTTCAAAATATCTTTTCTATTGTATTTTCGTATATAGTTCGCTGCTGTGACATGGCATTGTGCAGGTGTTTGCGGCGGGTGCCATATGCAACCTTAGTGGCGTGCTTGATGCTGGCCGGAGGCTTGGCTCTTATGACATATGAAATCATCACCACTTTGGACACAGCTAAAGTGCTCTTTGATGGAACCGTGCTGAATTCTAACGATAGCCCATATATGAAGGGGTAAGTTGCAAATATGTTCTAGCATCGCTTATACCTATAATGCCAATTACGGTGCAATTCAATTTTTCTGATTGGTTGAAACATTGACCAAATACTAACAACCAATCAAAAACATAATGTAACATAACAAGATGGCGGACTAACTAGTCACCTCACACAAAGCTTAAACTAACACCACCACCACAAAAGAAAAATACACAGTATCAAAGACCCTAGAGATAGTTAAGAATGTATCAATGTTGAGTTTGACATAGTAAACAGATTTGGAGCCAATCACCCACTTAGGCAAAGCAATCCACTCATTAACAACTTTTTGTGAAAAGCTGTATGCTGAATATCAATCTGTGAGAACTATTGGGGTCAACTTCAATCTGTTACCGTACACGTGTCACATGAGGATTAGCTAAAACATGCCAAAAATAATAGGAAGTCAAGCATCACTACCAGATAGGAATTTAAAAACCTGAATCATATCGCAGTGGTCAAACCAAGAATTGGCAACCTAGATTCATTAGAGAGAATCCTTACTTCAGGAATACAACTTGTGGCAATCCCGGGGGTGTGGAGCACTCCATACTAAAAGTGGTAGGGGTGTGCAGCCCTCCAACCGAAAAACGTACCGCAGTGTGTTAGATTTTTTGGTAATTGCAATATGAAATTATAAAATTTTGAACTCACAGTGTGAAAAAAGTTGACCAATTTTAATACCTGCAGTATGGAGTATTCAACGAAAATATTGTAAAATTGGACCAGCAGTACAAAATTAACATTTCCACAAGATTCCTCTTATAAGAGTGTCTATTAATAAAACATTTTTACATCATATTGTGTGTATGAGGTTTATAAAGCTCCGACAGATCTCCATGGAGTATTTATGTCAGTACGTCTACTGCCGATTTATGGACCAGCTGTGGATTACTAATTAGAGACCCACCGGGAATTGAACCAGGGGTGTTAGAGTGAAAAGTTAGGGCTTCAATTGTTCTGCTACAGATGTGTCTATGAAATATAATGAACAAAATGGTGAAGATAGATTTAAAATGCATACATTAAGGAG